>JARFJB010002467.1:65000-92500 GCA_036346205.1 Vesta saturnalis | reverse complement strand
CCTAAATTGCCACGGAAAAATGAATCTGGAATTATTAACTTAGCCAAAGAGGACCAGGTACCCATTGGGTTTGCTACAAAAAGCGTGGTAAAAAGGTATGGTATTACGATAGTTTCGGTAATATTCGACCACCAAACGAAGTGATTAACTACTTTCGGGGGTGTAAAATATATTATAATTACAACCAAGATCAAGAGTTTAATACAATTATTTGCGGACACCTATGCCTACAATTTTTATATAAATAATCAGCACAACATCAAATTTTCTCAGTTATGTCAATAACATTCAGTTTAGAAGGTGTTGGTAACACAGCTAGCTACAACTTCTATCCACCGATAGAGCTAGATTTGGGGAAGAAATACGTTATTGGATTGGTTGGATTTTACGGCTGCAACAGCATTAGAAACATTTATGCAGGCAACGATAGATTTTATTTTAGAACAAATCCATCTCATTTGCAAGTGATTAATATTCCACATGGTGCATATGAGTTAGATGAAATTAACGATTATCTAAAATCTAAAATACCCACAGAAAAGTTTATCATTAGAGCAAATAACAATACCTTAAATGTGAGATGAACAGTTCATTTGAGATCGATTTTACTAAAGAAAATTGCATTGGGCGCATGCTAGGATTTGAGTATAAAATATTAGAACCAAATATTTTACATACATCTGCGTTAGACATCCAAATACTTAGACACACTAATCTACACGTAGAGTGCAACATTATAAAGGGATCTTATCGAAACGGGGAACCTGCTAAAGTATTATATGAGATTGATGTTTCAGTTCCTCCAGGTTATCGTCTAGATAAAACTCAAGCAATACTCAATATTTAGAAGTAAACACCGACATTATTAGTAATATAACAATTAATTTGACTAATCAAAAGGGTGAATTAATAGACTTTGGTGAAAGTGAACCATTCACTGTACGCTTAGAACTAAAAGAACATGGGTCTGAGAATTAATCCAGAACCAATTCCATCTTTCAAAACTCATATAAAGACATCATCCCTACAGTAAGTCATTAATTAGTCATCAACCTTCATTGCGGTTAACATCTGCAGAGAAATACTTTTTAACGTCAATTGGTTTAAAAGTTCTCAACCACAATGACAGAATCGTTAAACGTCTTTCAAAACGTACATTTTGATGATACTATAATTAAATCAGATATTCACACTTATCTTCCATATGGATCTTCTAAATATGGACCTTCTGAAGAAATACGAATCTTAATTCAAAGTCAAGATCTAATTACGGCTACTTATGATAGTTTCCTGTACATGGAAGGTAAACTTGAGCTCAAAAAAGAAGATGAAAGAAAAGCATGCAGCTTAACCAACAATTTCCCGAACTTTCTTTTCGAAGAAATTCGTTATGAGTTAGGTGGTCAGAGAGTGGATGTTTGTAGAAATCCAGGAATAACATCTACGCTTAAGGGATATATTTCTTATACGGCAAGCAAAAGCAAAGCACTAAGTCATTTAGGATGGTCACCAAAGAATGAAGAACCATTACAAGTAGAATTCGATGAGCAAAATGGAGAAAAATCTTTTACAGTATGCATACCATTGAACCACATATTTGGAATAATGGAGGATTATCGTCAGGTAATCGTGAATATGCGCCAAGAGTTGGTTTTAATTCGATTTAGAAGCGATACAAACTGTTACTATGGTGAAGTTGATGCCACAATAACCTTAAATAAAATTCAATGGAAAGTACCGCACTTAACACTTAGTGATGCTGCGAAACTTAACTTGTTTCAAGGAATCAATAAAAATTCTATTATTACTGTTCCATTTCGACAATGGGAGTTGTATGAATTGCCTGCTTTAAACCAAGCAACCTCAGACATGTGGCCAATAAAAACATCAACGCAACTGGAAAAACCACGTTGGATAATTGTTGCATTCCAACAAGGTAAAAGGTATACAAGGTCAGCAAGGGCCGGAAATTTTGATCACATTAAAATCAGAAATCTTAAAGTACATCTGAATTCTGAGTATTATCCATATGAAGCAATGCATTTGAACTTCAGTGCTAACCAATATATACCTGCCTGTCGCAATTTTTTGAAATTTCGATGTGATTACTATGGTGAAGATGATAAAGATGCATTATTCAACTATTCCGAATTCAAATCATGTCCAGTATTTGTAATGGACTGCTCTAAACAAAATGAATCATTAAAAAACTCAACAGTGGACATCAAATTGGAAATGGAATCTCTAACACCTTTCGATAATGGAATCGTTGTATATGGTCTTATTCTCCATGATGCTATTGTACAGTACAGTCCACTCACCGGAGAAGTGAAAAATTATAATTATTATTGTAATATAGTCTAATATATAAATAAAGATGTTGTAATTATTCGTTTAGTTTTATTTCATCCATCAAAGATGAAAGTAGTTGCTCAGAAACAAAACTCTCAATTCAAAATCATGACTTTGATGAAAAGTCTATTACTTCAAAACATGATGATTTACTTCCTAATAGTATACGTGGTATTATATGTGGTCCCTCCAATTGTGGTAAAACAAACGCAATGATCAGTCTGCTTACTGAAAAAAATGGTTTGAAATTTAAACATGTATACGTATACTCTAAGTCACTGAATCAAAACAAGTACAAACTTTTACAGGAAATCTTACTTCCAATGAAGGACATAGGTTACTTTACCTTCAGCGACAATCAAGATGTGATTGAGCCTAATTGTGCAAAATCAAACTCTATTTTTATCTTCGATGATATCGCTTGTGAAAAGCAAAATAATATAAGAGCATATTTTTCTATGGGTAGGCTTAACGATATTGACTGTTTCTATTTGGCTCAAACTTACAGTAAAATTCCAAAGCAATTAATACGTGATAATGCGAATCTAATTATATTATTTGAGCAAGATGAATTAAACTTAAAACATGCGTATGAGGATCATATAAGTCCCACCATAAGCATGAAATTGTTTCGGGACATGTGTTCAAAGTGTTGGGTAGATCCATTTGGTTTCATGGTCATAAACAAGGATGCTGAAGTTAATAATGGTCGCTATAGGAAAGGATTTGATGAATATATAATACCTTAAACTGGTTTCAGTAGTAACTGATCTGTTTAGGTATTAACAGCTATCTGTTTAGTGTAAACAGCTACCTGTTCAAGGTGAACCGGTACCTGTTTGTCGCAATGGACAGTAAGGAGAGGATATTAAAGAAAAAAATTATTCAGGCTCGTAAAATAATACGGCAGAAGTATAACAGTATTAAGACTGCTCGCATTGATAATGAAAGAACATTCGAAAGTACTTATAAGCCTTTAATAGAACCTCTAACTGAAATAGTAAATAAAATCGATAAAAAAACACCTAAAAAGGAGGAGGTCATTGATGTTAAACCTAAAAAACTACCCGTATTCATATTTCCAAGGTAGCATGCTACTATCCCCACTAGCCCGCTAGCTCAAACGGACCCCAGGTCTCACTCCATTAGGTGATTCAAGTAAGGGTGCTACTAGTCCACTAGCTCAGCTTCCGTTTTTTCAAAGAAATCCTCCCCCAAGTCTTCCATCTTTCTTAGAAACATCCGTCATGGGAGAGATTAATACTGGGGAGGAAGAAGAAGAACTGTCTAGTATCGCAGATGATCCCCATAATGAACCCATCTCAGAAGAATTTCTCGAGCAGTACAATGAATTGCCGCGTATATATGTTGAACGTATTTTAAAGAATGCTGAAGGTGATATTGATCATACGTATGGAGTCCACTATGATACCAAAACTGATAAATGGACAATTGGTAATACACCCATCGCAATTAAAGGAGACGATATAATTATTAAAGGTGTCACGTATAAAGGGACTCCTGGATTATATGATCTGCTTATTATGAATGAACCCGACTTAACTCTAGTAAAGTCAACAGATGGAAAAAAATATAGAACTATTTTAGAGGCTACGAATGTAGTAAGGCGAGACTATGACGTAAGTGCGCAGATTCGAGGAAGCCGCAGCAAAAAGTATACACAAATAATCAAACCCTTGCTGTCATCATCACCCACCACAACCAAGGGAGGAGGTGGAGCTATGTTTTTTAAGGAATTAACAAACAGACCCATTGAATATAAATACTGGAATGATATACATGAACTAATTCGTGATCTGGAAGTATTGTGGGCAGAAAAATTAGCGGGAAACACAGGTGTTGTAAATGACATAATATCAATTGTAGAAGAACTATATGAAGATGGATACATTGAAAACCGAACAACCGCTTTTTAAACAATGTAAATGAGAATGCATTGATGTCGACATGTCACAACTAAAATGCCCTTGACAAATTTGGACGTTCATATGTCCAGTATCAATTAAAGAAACTAGCCCTCAGTTTAAACAGATTGATGCTAATCAATTTGATATTGAGAATAAGAGACTCAGCAATGTGGCCAATCCCATAGATCCTCAAGATGTCATCACTAGGCAATATTATGTATCAACAAGGTTCGATTTGGATGGAAATCGTTTGACACAGTTGGCTGACCCTGAAGAAGATGGTGATGCTATAAATAAAGGATACTTTGATTTCTGTTTACAAGCAGTTCGGAACACTTTCAAAGGAAACGCCAACGCTTATCTAGCGCTGGAGGAAAAACTACATCAACTTAAAGAAATTGTAGATAAATTAGCACCATGTCCAAATTACAACTCGTCAACGAATTGCACAAACCTGCACGAAAAAATTTTAAACGAAGGCGAACAATAATTAGAGGTTTTGATGATCTTTGGCAAGCAGATTTAGCTGAATTTAACACATATGCCAAACAAAATAAGGGTTATAAGTATACATTAGTGGTCATCGACTGTTTTTCGAAATACTTATGGACTAAAGGATTAAAAACGAAAACAGGTCAAGAAGTTACCAAGGCCATGCAAACAATCTTCGAAAAAGGTCGGAAACCTACCAATTTGCAGACAGATGCAGGAAAAGAATTCTACAATGGGCATTTTACTAAACTAATGCAGCGTTATCAAGTCAACCATTACTCTACCTATAGCACAAAGAAGGCTGCAATTGCTGAACGTGTTATCAGAATCACTAAAGGTGCTCTATATAAGTCATTCAGCCTGCAAGGTAAATACAGATGGATTGATACAATTGATACCATAACGATGGATTATAACAATCGTAAGCATAGAACTATTAGAATGAAGCCCAAAGATGTTGGTAATCATACAAAGCTAGAGGCTTACACTAACATAAAAATATTCGATAGGAATCGATATTCTGTCGGTGACATAGTACGAATCAGTAAATATAAAAATATTTTCGCCAAAGGATACACACCCAATTGGTCTAGTGAACTATTTAAGATTGTGAAAGTTCGCATTACTAACCCCACTACGTACATGCTGGAAGATATGAAGGGAAATCCTGTACTGGGAGGGTTTTATGAACATGAATTACAAAAAACAAAGTACCCTGATGTATATCTAGTAGAAAAAGTGCTTCGCTCCAAGAATAATAAGTTATTCGTAAAATGGTGGGGATTGGATGAAAGATTATGGATCAATAAGGATGATATTGTTTTATAACATTTAACCTGTACTTTGTGAAACAAATTACTTATATTAGTTATATATAGTTTGTAGAAAAGGATGTAGCTCTTAGATGAAATAAAACACACACAAAAAAATAATAGTATTTTATTTTTTAAATATTACATTTATTTTTAAAATTTCATTATCTTATAAAGTGAACCTAAAGTACTTATATAATCACTTAAATTACTGGATGGCCATATACCCGAATCTGGCCCACACCTCCATCCCAAGCAGAAATTTGAATTTGTTTCACCTTTATTGATGTCTAGTATCCAGTAATAAATTTTGTGGTGCTCATCGTTTTCCCACGGTTGAAACTTATAGTTGATATTTTGTTCTAATAATATTTCAATCAAAATATCGAGGCACTTGTAGTTAGCATAATATGCCGATTTCTCAATACATTCAGTTATAATAAATACTGTGTCCTTGTAAGCAATATTTTCTAACGTAGATTTAACATTTGTTGAATCATGAACCCTTAATAAATCATATAGATACATTTTAAGCGGTATGTCACCAAGTACACTCATATCGTCTAAGATCCAATCTACTTTATCAAAAGTTAATGAATTGTAGCCTTTATCGGTACACAATTTCATAAAACTTTTCGTATCGTCTAATTTAATTTTTTTATCAAATAATGTCCTAATAATAATTTCATTTGCACACTTTGAGTTTATAGCACACCAGTAAAAACACTCATCGGGAATAACAATATTTTGTAATATATTCAATATAAATGTATAGTTTTCAGGAGAGGTCAAAGAACGCTTCAGGTACTTTTTGTAGATTTGATCACTACTGCACTGCAGCTCTTCCTGCAAGTTGACTTGAAGACTGCTCATTGTTTACTGAAAGTTATACCCCCATGGTCTAGTATCAGTGAAATCAAAATTTACTAAGCGTTTATCGTCATAAGGATTGAGTATGACTTTATTTTGTTTAATGGTAAACACATTATGTTTCTTTGACCTTATGAGATGTTGATAGCGCCTTATTACGCTACTCATCAAACAAGACCTGTTTATAATCATTAATCGTGATCTGCCTCACGCTTGCTGCTTAGAACCCTTTGATTTTTTACAACCTTTTCATCAACCGCGTAAGCATACATTTTTGCACGAAGTCCTACAAATTCAACCATAATTTCGCCATGGTTTTCATCTTTCATTAAGCCGGGGACCTTTTTGTTTACTAATGGGAGTCCAAAGATGTTGTTGGGACTATAATCAGATGTATCGAATTTATCAATGTCCTCTTTAATACATTGATAGATATCGGGAACCGAAAAGGTGTATATGAGACTATCCGTATCCGTGTACAAGAGCTTAGCATTATTATGGAACTTGGGTAGCGTATAGCCGTAATGAAAATTATATAAAAAAGTTTTTGATACGTCTAAAACACTGAATCCCGCATATATAGGTTTATTGAAATATACTTCAAGCTTATTCATTTGAATGATAAGCATATCATTGTCAAATATGGTACAACTATGAAAATTTGGTTTTGATATGTAAGCACGAGCACCATAGCGACCCTCCCATTTAGTTACTAGCCGTATATCCTTATGCTTACGTACATTTTCCATCAGCTTCCCGAAAACACTATTAATCATTAATTTATAGAAATTTTTATCGAATTCATTTTGAGATTGCTGACGCATGGCTGTATTTAAATCTATATATTTTTTTAACCACGGGGACTGTTTAAAACGTAATATATGGTGTACTTTTACCAACTTCAATCCATATTTTAAATATACTTTCAAATTTCTATAATGAATTACATAATTACGTTTCGGATACAGGGTAAGAAGTAATTTTTTCATTTTGGAATCAGGCGTGGGTGGAACCATATGTTCGGGTGCCAGCGGTAGATCACTGTGACTCTCATGTAATTCTATAGGATAGTCTAAATCACACTCGACTATATACCCAATTTCCGAATCATCAGGATGGTTTATTAAATCTAAACTTTCAAAATTAGCTTCATCAACAAAAGAAAAATCGCCAAATGGTAGAAATTCTGACATGGCGGCTCCATATAAATTATTCACGTCGTAGTACATTAAATACACACTTTCGGAGGTGGGATCAAATTTTTCCCCCATGTACTTATTGTTAGCTTTAGCATACCGATTAGAACATTGAGCCACACCACCCCTAATTCCTCTTTCAATAAACATTAGCATATCAATATCAGTAAATAGTTCTAACTTTACTTGTGTAATTTTAAGCATAGCATCGAATGCTAAACCGGGAGCTGTATAATAGTGCAGAGGATCAAGCTCGTAAGTACTTATACAAGTTTGTCGAAAGTTCTCGAAAATATCCGCTAAAAGTAGAACGTCTGTTTTTAAATACAAATCTGAGTATTCCCCTAACGATTTAATGCTAAATTTTTTCCAAACGTTAACCGCATGCGCAAAACTCTCATCACTGATTCCCTCATTATTGAGATGACTGAAAAATGCTTCTTTGGGTGGGAGTGTGGTCTCGTTTAATTTCTCCCACGTATCAATATACTCATAAGGAAACACACCTTTGCGACCTACTAGAGAAAATTCCTCATCATTGTTGCAGCTAGCGCGGGAAATAATTTTTTTACTATCCTCCAAATAGTCTGACAACTTTTCAATACTACTGCTCATAAATCTGAAAGAGTCAATAAATCTAAACTTAATTTTGGCGCCTTCCATTGCCTTCATGAAAGAGATATATCTTTCTTTGTTTATGGGCAGTAGTGAAATCGAACCGGGAACACTAGCCAATTCTCTAATGATGAAATGAGAATCATAACCCGATAAATTATGGAACACAACTGGCAGAATGTTGAGTCTGTATAGTTCAGGTTACACGCCTGGTGCGCTGCCCCCGAAATGCCCCTGTGAGATGATTATGGTCTCTAACTTTATATCAGAATTAGTAAATGGTTTTCGACAAATGTGACAAATTGTGGCGCTATCAAATTGCTCAACCTGACTGAGACTTAAAGTAGCCATAGGAATTATTTGATTGATTATTTCGGTAGCCCAATGTGCAATACTTTGAAGCTCGTTAACAAACCATTGAATGCAATCCTTTCCTCTATAAAGCGTAAATCGGGATAAAGAATCATCATATGAACACTTCAAATAGTAAGCAATGCTGAAAGGTGTATGTTTGGAGTGAATAAAGTATTACTTTCGATACCATTTGCACACTTCTCTAAAATACTTTCTAAATCAGCATAAATGACAAATGGCACCTTTTCTTGAATGCAAAATTTTTGAACTGTAAATTCATTTCCGCTTCGGTAGGCAGCCTAGTAGAGCATTGATTAAGTTGACTGCAATATGTTAAATGTTTTCTAAAGCTACATCCGACCAAAATGATTCAAACACGGTTACAAATTACTTTCTACAACCATGCTTTGATATCTGTTTTGAAAATAAAGCTGACATATTTTTAATCCATCTGAAATGGTATACAGTATCATCCGCGGTGTGATCAGAAAGTATTAAAAGATTTATGGGTTCTCTATCGCTTTGCCGATTACTCAATACGAAGGGTACAACTTTTTTCCCATTTATGCAGTACAAATTAATTGCGAGGTTGTTTAGTTTTCAAATTTTTACATCATCCAGCTGAATGGGGAAGTGAATTGAATCAAACTTCAAAACATCTAGAAAATGAGGATAACTTTGAACCCTTTCCGTATGATATTGCGCGGGATATAATGCTGAAACAACGGCCCACAGGAAGCAAAACTCATCGTTATTTTTAACATTAACAACAGCATGCTTTACTTCTATGAAGCGTGGAACTTTAACATAGGTTGAATGACCGCCTTTAAATGGGACATAGCTATTAATATTCACTTTTAAATGTAAACTTCATGTAATGCCCAACCGGAATCCCTTTCGGAAAACTCCTCTAATTTTATCCGTAACTTATCATACACGTTTTCATTGTACCAGACACGTACATTGGTTGAAATATCAATAACGCAATTTTTTGTGACAAAAGTCTTCAACTCAATAACATGATTTTGAGGTTGCATGGAATTGCAGACTAAAATGACATTGACCTTTAGCATCGTTTGTCTTAGCATTACTTTAACCTTTCGCGCAAAACTATTGTATGCATTTTGTAAAAAATAAGAGGGTCCTTGATGTTTGCTATATTGACTATAATTCCAGTAAGTAACCTACCATTAAAACATGAATCTAGAGAGTACCAACTTAATTTGCGTGTACGCTTTTTAGTGACATTTCCACTACCTGTTTTTCTGAAGCGCTCTTTAACTGTTTAACTCTTATAAGATAACACTTTAGCAATGATAAATTACTTTCGAGTTTAAGCAAATTTTCGCATGTCTCTAAATAAATTTTATTTTGAATTATATCTCGCAATAGCTTAATATTAGTGTTAATTATACGGATGTGCTTTACAAATTCATTTTGGGTTTTCAACAATGGAATAATATTTTGTTAAATGAACGATATCACTACTGTTGGGTATACCGTTACTCATAGTTACCTTCAAAACTGTATCCAGCACTGCAAGAAAATATGAAGCACACGATTATATAGTAATGGAAACAAATATTATATTTATTATAACTGATGTAAAAAATTAAAAAATTTAAGTAACTATAGAAGTACTTTAGGTATACAATTGCAATTCTAGTCGGAGTGCAATATACTGACTGGTACAAAACTGCTCTTTATCTCCTTATATAGTAATATAAACCCAGCATTCAAGGTCATTGCTTACGTTGGAAGGATGGGTGTGTGATGTTTTTTTTCATTGTACAAAATAAATGTAAATTGTTTTATATTTTTATTATTATTTTTCGTGAATTATTCTCAATATCCAAAATAATTTTACTACAGCTAAAAATGAGTGATAGTACAAGTTGCGCTAGAAAAGTGAAATGATCTACGTTAAGGAACAAATTAAAACATCTGAAGTCTGACTTACTCATGCATAAATTTCTACATCAAAGTAAACAGTCCTTTTGCAAATTTTAATTGCATGCTGCGTTACAAATTTTTAACTTATAATAAGTTAAGGAAATAATTGAATCCTTAAGTAAGTGTTAAATACAAAATGTTACTTTCAATTAATTTGGAATTATAGGAAATGATAACTTAAAAATACACTAAGAAGGTTATTGCAAAATATCGTGCATATAAAGAAAGTGTGAAAATATAATACAGTTAAAAGAGAAAGGAAAGCTTGCGTTAAATAAAAGTCAAAACAGTTCTCAAATGCATGTAAATCTGAAAACTTTACAGCATGTATTTATGCAACACAAATGACTCAATTGCATTGATACATTTTCAAATCCCGTTTCAAAGTTGTAATGTAAACTGATGACATATAAAAATAGAATGTTTGCTAAATGCTTTCACAGCAAAATAACTGCGTTCATTATCCTACAATTATTATTAACGCTGCACCGAAAATTACAAGTCATGTTTTAAGTGTTGTTTTAAAATTGAATTGGGCAATTTAAAGAGCATTTAGATACATTAAATGGATAAATTGCATGCATATGTTTCTTCTGAGCTTACGTACAAAAAGGTGTGTTTTAAGTGCTTTTTGTTGTTTCAAAATGGAATTGGCTAATTTAATGTAATTTTTCATATTTTGAAAAAATTTATACGTGAAATGATAGATTACCACTTCTAAAACACAACTGCGCTGAAAAAAAAATTTTTTTTTCTCAGAATTAGGTGAAAAATTTAAATTTTTATGAGCGCATTTTTCTAGGACTTTACTTTTGACCTTGACTAGAAATATAATATGATGATGATCAGCTCCAAAAAGTTTGACCTTGAAAATTATATTCTTACATTTATGATTACCTTGCAATTTCTATTTTTTAGCTTTTCACCTTTTTATATTTCTAAGAAATGTAATATGACACCACAGTAAGTCTTCGACCTTGAATACTATTTTTGATTACCTTGCAACTTCTGTTTACCTTGACCAAAATTTTAAATCCCCCCCCTTCCGATTTCACCAACAGGAGTGACCTTGACTTAGCAGGGTTACCAACCTAACACGTGGCCTTGACTTAGCAGGGTTACTACCCCTTCACAGGGTTATCAACAACGTGGCCTTGACTTAGCACCCCTTGAAATAGGCAATGTTACCAACCTAGAAATCTAGTGACTTTTCTGGTGACTTTTTCTAGATCTGGTGACAAATCTAGTGACAAAAGTGGATCAGAAGTGCGGTAGTATACTATTACATATATATATATATATATATATATATATATATATATATATATATATATATATATATATATATATATATATATATTAGTGGAGTTGATCGGCCTATTTCCACAGTTTATGCTTTTTGAGTGCGACGTTTCGGAAGCGGACTCTGCTTCCGTCATCAGGCTTAGTCCTGAGAAGGACTGTTTTCGCACTTGAGTCGAATTCATATTTTGTATGTAATTTTTTCCCAAGCACTTGACTACTCTTAGATTCGAACCTGGTACCTTTCACTTACTAGTCTGACACCTTTGCCACTGAGCCACGGAGTAATCCAATATATATTTTAGAACTTATATATATATATATATATATATATATATATATATATATATATATATATAATGAAATAGAACGTTCAAGTGAGTGGTTGTGTGTGTTTGCGCGCTTGCAACAATTCAATTTTTTTCATCAACAAATTACAGTATTTTGTGGTGAATAACGTCGCTTTGTGTTTAACAAGCATTAAGTTACTAGTATCTAAGAAAAATGCCATTGTTATGTGTTATCTGCAATAAGAATGATAATAATTTAACCCTGCAGTGTGATGGTTGTAAAATGCATTTGCACACTACATGTATTCAAATGGATGCCGATGATGCTAAGCGTATTACCCGTCAGCATACTAAATGAGTGAAATTTTTCTGCAATGTTTGCAATAAAACAACGGATCAATTTTCGGAATTGAAGATTATGTTGAATGCTGTAATGGAACGTCTAGAAAAAATTGAATCAAGGCCGCTACAATCTCAAGAATTATCTCCTGAAGTCTTTGAATCGGTAGTTCGCGAAGTTCAAGACCGGGCAAGACGTGAAAGCAACATTATAATCTATGGTATACCTGAAAATCAAGCGTCCGATATTGCAATTGTGAATAACATTTTACAAAATGTGAAAACGAATATGGACTTGATTGATAAGGATAAGATATCGCGTATCGGTGCATTGAAACTGAATTCGGTTCGACCTCGACCATTACGGGTTACATTAAATAATTCGCATCCAGTTTATACTGCTCTCCGCAATAAGTTTCTGTTAAAATCTGTAATGGAGTTTAAAGATATATCACTAAAAAGCTTTGCGTGTTTTTCGTTTTGTCTGTCTTCGTTTTTCGTGTTTGTGCGTTTGTATGTTTGCGGTTTTCGTGTTTGCGAATTTTCGTTTCCGACTTTCGTGTTTCCGAGTTTGTGTTTGCGGGTTTTCGTGATTTCGTATTTGCTTGTTTTCGTCAAGACTTGCACCTTATTTTTGAAATAGACAAATGGCTTGCGTGTAAATAGTTGTGTGTTTGTGTTTGTTATTTTTCGTGTTTGCATTTTCTTTTCATTTTGTTTGTGAATTTGTGTGTTTACAATTTTCGTGTTTGGAATTTTCGTTTTCGTTTTCGTATTTGCGATTTTATCGTTTTCGTGTTTGCGGATTTTTCGTTTTCATTTTTCATGTTTTCCGATTTTTCGTGTTTGCGAAATTTTCGTTTTTCATTTTGGTGTTTGCGATTTTTCGTATGCGAATTTTTCGTGCTTGCGATTTTTTCGTGATTGCGTTTTTCGTACTTTGTGCGTTTTTGTGTTTGTTATTTTTTCGTGTTTGCGATTTTCGTTTTCGTTTTTTGTTTGTGAATTTGGGTGTTTACGATTTTTCGTGTTTGTGTTTTTTCGTACTTTACGCGTTCGTGTGTTTATTTTTCGTGTCTGCAATTTTCGTTTTCGTTTTTTGTGTTTGTGATTTTGTGTGTTTACGATTTTTCGTGTTTGCGAATTTTCGTTTTCGTTTTTCGTGTTTGCGATTTTTCATTTTTCGTAATTGAAGATAATGTTGAATGCTGTAATGGAACGTCTAGAAAAAATTGAATCAAGGCCGCTACAATCTCAAGAATTATCTCCTGAAGTCTTTGAATCGGTAGTTCGCGAAGTTCAAGACCGGGCAAGACGTGAAAGCAACATTATAATCTGTGGTATACCTGAAAATCAAGCGTCCGATATTGCAATTGTGAATAACATTTTACAAAATGTGAAAACGAATATGGACTTGATTGATAAGGATAAGATATCGCGTATCGGTGCATTGAAACTGAATTCGGTTCGACCTCGACCATTACGGGTTACATTAAATAATTCGCATCCAGTTTATACTGCTCTCCGCAATAAGTTTCTGTTAAAATCTGTAATGGAGTTTAAAGATATATCACTAAAAAGCTTTGCGTGTTTTTCGTTTTGTCTGTCTTCGTTTTTCGTGTTTGTGCGTTTGTATGTTTGCGGTTTTCGTGTTTGCGAATTTTCATTTCCGACTTTCGTGTTTCCGAGTTTGTGTTTGCGGGTTTTCGTGATTTCGTATTTGCTTGTTTTCGTCAAGACTTGCACCTTGTTTTTGAAATAGACAAATGGCTTGCGTGTAAATAGTTGTGTGTTTGTGTTTGTTATTTTTCGTGTTTGCGATTTTCGTTTTCATTTTTGTTTGTGAATTTGTGTGTTTACGAATTTTCGTGTTTGCGAATTTTCGTTTTCGTTTTTCGTATTTGCGATTTTTCGTTTTTCGCTTTTGCGGATTTTTCGTTTTCATTTTTCATGTTTTCCGATTTTTCGTGTTTGCGAAATTTTCGTTTTTCATTTTGGTGTTTGCGATTTTTCGTATGCGAATTTTTCGTTTTTCATTTTTCGTGCTTGCGATTTTTTCGTGATTGCGTTTTTCGTACTTTGCGCGTTTTTGTGTTTGTTATTTTTTCGTGTTTGCGATTTTCGTTTTCGTTTTTTGTGTTTGTGATTTTGTGTGTTTACGATTTTTCGTGTTTGCGAATTTTCATTTTCGTTTTTCGTGTTTGCGATTTTTCGTTTTTCGTGTTTGCGAATTTTTCGTTTTCGTTTTTCGTGTTTACGATTTTTCATGTTTGCGAATTTTTCATTTTCGTTTTTCGTGTTTGCGATTTTTCGTTTTTCGTGTTTGCGAATTTTTCGTTTTCGTTTTTCGTGTTTACGATTTTCATGTTTGCGAATTTTTTCGTTTTCGTTTTCGTGTTTGTCGTGATTTTTCGTTTTTCGTGTTTGGAATTTTTCGTTTTCGTTTTTCGTGTTTACGATTTTTCATGTTTGGAATTTTTCGTTTTCGTTTTCGTGTTTGCGAAATTTTCGTTTTTCATTTTTCGTGTTTGCGATTTTCGTGTTTGCGAACTTTTCGTTTATCATTTTTCGTGTTTGTGTGCTTGTATGTTTTCGCGTGTTTGTGCTTGTGCTTGTGTTGATTCTTGTGTTTGTGCTTGTGGTTGTGTTTTTGTAAAGCTAACTTTTACTGGAGACAATTTAGAATACAATCTCCGATGCAGGACCAACCCCTAGTCTAACCCAGACCAAATCCGATCTCCCCAAGACTAAAATACGACCCATACAAGGACATTAAACTATGCGAAAAAATGGCATTATAAAAAATACTTTGTTATACATTATTGATATTGTTTCTTGTTGTACACGAGATTAATTTGGTAGTAATTACCTTGAGCGACAACTAGTTTTAATTATGACCCATAATTAAAGCAAAAAGGATTGCGACACATTGTGACTCATATTTAAAACCAAAATATATTGCATGTAAATGATACGTATTAAAAGGTAAATAAATAAAAGCGACATTCCTTAATTTTCGATGATTACTATTGCTGTAAGCGGGTTAACCAATTAGTTAATTACACGTTTTATTTTTAAAACAATTTCATTTTAAAATATATTCAAATGAATTTTCAAACAGGTAGAGGACCACAATCTATAGATGGGGATTAAAAGGAACCTAATAATTTAATAACAACAATTATGCAATCTCCTTTGATAAAATTCAATGCAGAACCCTACTAAATTTAATATAAAAAACACATATTAAATAGTCGTTAGACCGTACATTCACATTGTATGACAACAGGGTAATTAACTGATTATGCAATATCATTAACTATTTGTTATCGTTATAGAATTTAACAGTGTATTTAAATCAACGTATACGTCACCTTTACCTTGATTAGCTTCTTTTAATACCAAAAAATATCCTACCGTTTATTAACCCTTAAAAATAGGTAAAAAATACGATCCTACATGCGCATCCATTTGCCTATCCTTTAGGGGCTCCCCATCAAAAGGGCTCTTAATACAGACAAAAAGGTTGAAAATACTGTCAGGGTTGAAATGTACGTCCCCCACGTGGGCGTGTAAAACCGGAAGTGACGTCAAAATCCAAAACAGTGTTGCCATATGTTTAGGTGACAACTTTAACCGGTGTCATAAGTTTTATTAAAAATAAGGGATGAAAATACACGTCCTATACGTAAGCGAGTAAACATAATTAGGGATAAAAAGAAAGGTTGAAAATACGGTCCCACACGTGGGTGTATGTAAAAAATAATTAGGGATAAAAAGAAAGGGTTGAAAATACGGTCTCACACGTGGATGTGCAAAAATAGGGGTGAAAAAATACGTCCTACACGTAAGCGAGTAAAAATAAGGGTGGAAAATCCGGTCTCCCACGTGGGCGGTCTTGTGACGTCAAAATCTATGCAGTGTTGCCAGATGTGTTAAGGTGTCGGTCTACTACTATCCCATTTAAAATCATTTTACAAAATTGGCGTCGTTTTGTAAAATAATTTTAATTGGATTATGCGACAAGTAATACCTCATTTGAACGCCTTAATTCCGTTTCCCAAAATTTTATTAATTTCTGTGTTATGGATTACTTAACGTGTAAGATGCTGTATTGATTAAATTAAGAGAACGGGTGTAGGTGCGAAAATTTGGTTAAGGTATCTAAAAAAAGGTCTTGTGTCATTAAAAAAAATAAAAAAAGTCGAACGGTTTAGGCGTGGAGGGCCGGCGAAGGTGCTTGGGATCGAAGGTGAATTGGCGCGATAATTTAAAAGTGACCGTCGAATGTGTAAGTTAAAAAAATTGTTGCGTTAATGCAACTTTGGGGACTAGTTTATTTAATTTAAAACTATTAATTTTATTTTTAAATTGATTTAAATTTTAACTTACTTCTCAGTATAATTACGGTTTTTGTTAGCTTTTTACATCGATTGGGGCTTGTACCCTGATAGCTTAGTAGGTTAGAGCGGTACTCTAGTAAAGTACATGTCATAGGTTCAAATCCTACTCGAAGTAAACTTTTTATTTATGTATTTAAAAAATTAATAATAATTCTTAATCACATATTTACTTTTGAACTTACTCGTTCATAACAAAACATAATAATTACATCATTTTTATTTTCAGAATCATGTCGCTTATTGCAAGTGCATCAAACGAACTAAAATTTCATCACTGGCTGGATGGTGACTTGAAACTATCTTACACACCACCAAATCACACTCAAGGTCCAATTAACACAATATCGTGGGCAAAAGATGGAAATTGTATTGTAATTGTACCATATTTAGATTTAGTGCAAGTCCTTAGCATTGAAGATAATTTAAAGGTTGTTAAAGCTATCCCTTGCATTACACACCCCACTTGTTCGGCATTCAAGAACCTCATCAAAAACGAGATTGTTGTAGGTACTTTATCTGGTCAAACGTTAGTGTACGACATGAAATTCGGAAACGTGAAAAAAAGATTTCCATTGGCTACATCTCCAATACTTGATTTACAACATAATGCTGGAGATAGTCATATGGCTGCTGCATGCGTATTTGGAGATATTCTTCTGTATAATTATCAAACAACGAATATTTCGACAATATACAAAGTGCCAAACTCACTTAGTGTCTCTGCGATTGGTTTTCATCGAACGAAAGTGAACTTATTGGGTGCCGGTAGTAATGAAGGGATGGTTGCAATTTGGGACATAAACACAAATCAACTTCTATGCGAAATAAAGGCACATCAAGCTCCCGTTACGGATTTAACATTTTCTCCGATTCGTCATGATTTAATAATTACTGGTGGTTTAGATCGTCGATTTGCATATTACGATCTCGTTACCAAAAGGTTCATTTTTGAGGTTAAAGTGAGCAGTCCAATTACTGCTTTAGATTATAGTTTTTGTGGAACTTATCTAGGATTAGGTTTGCAGAACGGAAATATTATTGTGTATGATGTACGAAATTTAAAAAACAGTTTCTGAGTTCGTTGGACATAAAGGCAAAGAAATTCATCGTCTAGCTTTTCAGAAGATATCATCTTGCGAAAGCGATAATAGCTCTTTAGATGCATCAATCTCCGGAAAATCTACTGAAAAACCATTTGGTTCTGAAAGTGTCTCAAATGCTCAAGACATTCATAAAACCGACCTACCTGAAGATGATTCATTTCTTGCGCTTTTAGGTTTAAATAATGAAACTGACATTTCCGAAGTTTGTACAAGTGTAGATATTTCAGCGGGGGAGCAAAAATATATTGAATCAAAGCGGCCTCAAATACATAATGCACTCGAAACCATTAATATTAAAACACCAATTATTGATTTTAAAAATTTTTTTCTCGAAACTACACCTGTTTATTCGGCTTCTCCAATTATAGCTTCTCTTGCTCCTATTCGCCCTTCTTGTGGTCATTATATCGACGAACTTAAGAAAATAATTAAAGACAGTGTTAAAGAAACGATTCAGTCTCAGATGGGCAGCTTTAGTGAAATAACTAAATCTAAATTTTGGGATTTGAATAGTCAAATATGTCGACAGTTTTTGGATTTACACATGTTGACTATAAGACGGTTTGGAGAACTGGAACCAAAATTAGACGCAATTCGTAACCCAACAACCGTTCGTGAATTTGTGGACGATCAGGTTTTAATAAGGAGACATGAGGAATTGTTGAGAGAAGCAAAAATATTATTAGATCAATTGGCGGAAGTAAATCGAATTCGCCGAAATTGTTGAGGTTGTTTGTTTGAAAATTAATGTAATTTTAAAAAATAAATTGTGAGTAAATTTATATTCCTTGTCAAAAGACTTTTAATTGGGTTTATTAGACTGACGTATCCATAAGTGCCGAAATTGATCATATTTTTCGCGAAGTGGTTACGCGGGCGTTCATTTTTCGTGCTTATTTCGTCCCCTTGCGTGCTAATAGACAAACATTTTGTGCTGATCATTTAAGTTAAAGTTTATAAAGTAGTT
This sequence comes from Vesta saturnalis, assembly GCA_036346205.1. NCBI lineage: Eukaryota > Metazoa > Arthropoda > Insecta > Coleoptera > Lampyridae > Vesta > Vesta saturnalis. The sequence continues at coordinate 73,524 of JARFJB010002467.1, read as the reverse complement.
ACGAGAGCGTAATTGATAGATAACCACATATTGCCTTTTATGGTTTCCACAATACGATTCTTCGTGCTCGTTTAATGTCCTTATGGTTATGTTCTGTTAGATAAAACAAATTTGTGCTTATAGGTGGTTACGAGGACACAATTGCCGCATTACTATATTTTACTTTCTATGGTTAGCAAACGCCAATTTTACCGACTCATTTTGTGTTCCTACGTCCAGTTAGACATCTTCGTCAATGAAATCAAATATATTGTATATGATGCGATTTCCAGAGGTTCTTACTCCAATTGGACTTTCACAGTTTACATTTGGCAATTTTTCGTACGACTAGAGAAAGGTTTAAGAGTTGCAACTCTCACCACTCATATTAAATAACACTATTTGGAAAAATGGTCTGGATATTTATTTATTTAATCGCAAGCTTTCAGACAGATACTCTATCCTTCGTCAGACGTAATATGAAAGTGACAAATGTAACATCAAAATGATAAATATTAACAAGGTAACCAGAGAATTAAATTGAATCACTGTTGTAAAAGTTTCAGTTCTTTAAAGTAGACATCCAGAAATCGGACAGTTCTTTATCCATTATCGCAGTTCAAGTTGTTATGCTGTTTCAGAATTGCAATAACTTCTCGAAACTTCCTTGTATACCCATTCCTATGATTAAGGCATGTTGAGCAATTGGTGATTTAGTAGGATGAAGTAAACATAAGCGTCTTTTGTGTTTTGTTAACTTGGTAATGCTTCCTCCAGTTTAACCAATGTATATTTTACCACAAGAGCATGGTAATTCGTAAATACCACGTGTATGTAATGGTATTTGGTCTTTAGTAGAATTAAGAAGTTTTCGAATTTTAATACTGCTTTTGTAAGCTACTTTTGTAATATTTTACCAATTTTATTTATTATATTTGCAAAGAAAAGTAAAATGGCAAACTTGTTTGAAGTTGGAGATTTATCATCCTAGGTGTCGTTAAAATAACTTTTTAATTTATTATTTGTTGAAGACCTTTTCAAGATGGGTTAATACATGTTGTAGCTTATCTGAATGACAAATCTTTGTGACACGGCTATACAAAGTTCGTATCATACTACATTGGTGAAACTGGAGGAAGCATTAACACCAGGTTAACAAAACACAAAAGACACTTATATTTACTTCATTCTACTAAATCAGCAATTGCTTAACATGCCTTAAACACTGACTATATAAAATTTGGCAACATTAGAATTCTAGCTAACGGTAGGAATTGGTATACAAGGAAGATTCTAGAAGCTATTGAAATTCTGAAACAGTCTAACAACTTGAACACGGATAAGGGATATAAACTGTCCGATACCGGGATGTATATTTTCAAGAACTGAAATTTATACAACAGTGATTCAATTTTAGTCTCCAGTTACCTTGTTAATATTTGTTATTTTGATGTTACTTTGTCAACATTTGCCACTTTCATATAACACCTGACGAAGAACAGAGTATCTGTCTGAAACGTTACGATTAAATAAATAAATATTCACACCATATTTCCCAAACAGTGTTATTTAAAGAAAGGTTGTGTTCGATCATAAGTGTATGCTTATGTAGTTATTTATGATATCAGAACAGCATACGGAAATAGACAATGTAAGATTGAAGATGATACTATGGGCAAAGCGTATCACAGACGCACAAACTTTGCGTAGCACTTTTCGATTAACATTTTCTAAACCGTAGCTCTTGACATTGTTATCTTTGAGTGTGTATTCGAGACAAATTTAGTATAACATTGAACTTTATATTTTGTAAATAATCGTAAAATGGGGCATTTTAAATAAATGATTACAAAATTGATACGTTTCAATAAGGATTACAGATGTCGTGTTCAGTAAGCTACTAAACGAAAAAATTCATTTTTTCGTGCAAATTAGAGATAAAGTATATGAAAGAAGAGATATGTAAAAACTGGCATAATGTCGTAGGTCGGATTTGAAAGGATACCTTCTGTGACATCAATTTTTTTCTATCTCTTTTAATTTGTTCACTATCTTTCAAGTGTCAAATTTTGTGTATTTCTAAAAATTGTTATAACTCGCTTACCTAACGAGATAGAGAAACAATACTGAGGGCATCACTTATATACTTTTTAGCGTAGATTACGACGGTAGACTTAAAAATGAAATATAGTGCAAGTGATTTGTGGCATAAGCTTGGCTTTTTGTAAATAGTAACCATATGGTAGTTTTTCCCCATAGAAAAATTTGTCTTTCTTGCTTTTTGAAAAGTAAACAGGATAATATTATGTTTAATAACAATAAATTACAGAACAAATAATGCAGTAATTAATAAAATTTAAGGATGTCGGCAGCTAATTGTAAGACAATTCCGAAATATCATTGTTGTAAGCTGTTTGCTGATTAATTTTCTTGAGGTATAAAGCAATTGGAAATATATTTGGAAAATTATGTGTAATGGTCCAAAGATTACATAAATACATTCTAAGAATCAGGAAAAAGCTTTATTTATCGAATATTTACGATTTGGCAAATAAGAATGGTGGCAAATACGAATAGATCGTAAATTTAATAAGTAACACGTTTTGAGATACATTCATGTATCCATTTGTTTTGCAAAATCAAAATCACATGGTAGGTCAAATGTATATATATATATATATATATATATATATATATATATATATATATATATATATATATATATATATATATATATATCGGCACCATCACCGAGCGCGTTATATTTAAATTGATTCCACACTAACAGCATGCTACCGTATTTCTCATCCGTGTTATTTTTATTGCGCATTTTATCATACAATTTATTAGAGTATACCGTACCGTAATAATTTACTAAACCTATCTACGTACGCATAGAGAACATTATCCTTTTTTCTAAGTACCTCTCGTATCATCAACATTTTTTTTACTTCCACATATTCTTTGTCTAGTAAATACTGTATTAAAAATGCCGACATAAACCTACAGCTATTAACAAACCGTTATAAATTTGTATTCTCTAAGACTACGACTGTACATAAATTCATTTACAAAAATAGATTTACCAAACGTTATGTTTCTTACTAGTAATAGGGAGTGCGTTCATTTCTTCCGTTTTAATCGCTGAATGAACATCATATCCACTGAAATTGAGAAAAAATCTGAGATATACCTATATAAGAATTCGTTGGTTTAAAGCACGTCGAGAATGTGTAGCGCTACAGTATTTACCAGTTACGTGAAAATGATTTCATAATTTAGAGTTTATGGAATCATCGGCAAAAATTTTAGATACACACACATACATGTATGCATATATATATATATATATATATATATATATATATATATATATATATATATATATATATATATATATATATATATATATATATATATATATATTATATATTTTATTTTATTAAATTGATATGAATTATTGTCTATCAAATTCAAAACTTGTTTATTTTCAATTGCAAAATTATTTACATTTTAACAATTTAGCAGATATTACACTGCAAACAATAAGTGTCATCGAAACGTTTAGATTGTATAATTTAAAATATACCATTAAAATCAACCCAAAAAGATCAGTATTTTATTAATTCCAGTATACGTAACTGAAAATAAAGGTTTAAAATTATTATCTAAATTAAAATCAAATTATACTATATATATATATATATATATATATATATATATATATATATATATATATATATATATATATATATATATATATATATATATATATATATATATGTGTGTGTGTGTGTGTGTGTGTGTGTGTGTGTGTGTGTGTGTGTGTGTGTGTGTGTGTGTGTGTGTGTGTGCGTGCGTGCGTACGTCGTGCGTGCGTGCGTGTGTGTTTTTGTGTGTCTGTGTCTGTGTCTGTGTCTGTGTCTGTGTCTGTGTCTGTGTCTGTGTCTGTGTCTGTGTCTGTGTCTGTGTCTGTGTTTGTGTCTGTATCTGTGTCTGTGTCTGTATCTGTGTCTGTGTGTGTCTGTGTCTGTGTGTGTGTGTGTGTGTGTGTGTGTGTGTGTGTGTGTGTGTGTGTGTGTGTGTGTGCGTGCGTGCGTGCGTACGTGCGTGCGTTCGTGCGTGCGTGCGTGTGTGTGTGTGTGTTTGTGTGTCTGTGTCTGTGTCTGTGTCTGTGTCTGTGTCTGTGTCTGTGTCTGTGTCTGTGTCTGTGTCTGTGTCTGTGTCTGTGTCTGTGTCTGTGTCTGTGTCTGTGTCTGTGTCTGTGTCTGTGTCTGTGTCTGTGTCTGTGTCTGTGTCTGTGTCTGTGTGTGTGGGTGTGGGTGTGGGTGTGGGTGTGGGTGTGGGTGTGGGTGTGGGTGTGGGTGTGGGTGTGCGTGTGCGTGCGTGCGTGCGCGCGCGCGTGTGTGTGTGTGTGTTTCTATTCCTTCAAAACCAAATATTACTTTTAAGTAAGTTACATTCTGATGACAGTAATAGGGATAATGCTACTAATTCTACGTATAGAGTTTTAGGTATGAATGGAAAGGATGCACAAATAATAATATTCGTGTTCAACCTAGCGGGGAAAAAACTGATGCTGATGTTAAATAATATGTTGACTTTCGCTAGTGTTATGCAGAATATCTCAGATAATGCAGATGGCAGGTCAACTGAATGGAAAACCGTGCACACAGAACAGAATAACAAAAAAATTAATTCTCCCGTGGTTGGGAGTAATGATGAAGAAGCGTCTTGCGCAATCAAAGGCGCCGTTTCACTATCGCATTTACATGTCTATAGATTGGATCCGTCTACAACTGAAACCAATATTTTAAATTATCTTCAACCTATCTTTCCTGACGTTTTTTGTGGAAAGCTGGAGTCGAAGTATCCTACGTACTACTCGTCTTTTAAAGTGTCCGTCAACACATGGACCCCAGAATTTGGCCTAAACGTACATGTATCTACCGTTTTTTCTTCCGAAGAACAAAAGCTATGACTATCACTTAACAACTACTTTGCTGGTTTTCAATCACATGTTGTTGCCAATGATGCGTATTTTGTAGGTGGAGGAAAAACCGTTTATACACTTACACGCTTTGTCTCTGTCGTCAGTTGTTTTGTATACGTGCTAGTGGTGGTAGAGCATAGATAGTACCTATTAACAAACAGGAAATAGTGAGATTCAAAATAAATATCTGTAGTAATTACGGACAGTGACGGCGAACCAATAGAGGGGTAAGAACAAAATTTGTTTATTGTTTTTTTGGATTAGTGTTTATTTTATTTTTTTACAGAACAAGTACACCCAGTACTAGAAAACCAAAGTCACTATTTGATTTTAATAAGCCACTTACACAAGCCGAGTTAGAGGCACCACTTGATAGCCTTTCTGAGAGTGACGCTGAGCTATTTTCTAGTGATGATAGCTTGAGAGATAAAACGTTTAACCCTGACAACATCAGTGATGGAGAATCTTCTTACAGTTCCGTAGCAGTTGCGGATACCAACGTCGATGACCTGAATAACATGACTGACGAAAATAGCAACAGTAGCGACCATTCCCCAGCAAGGTCTCGATCCCCAACAAGGTCTCCAGCCAGATCTCCAGATCCCAATGACGATGATAAGTGGACTGACCTAGATGACAACCCGCCAGATATCCATTTTTCTGGAAACCCAAGAATCAATATACAAGTAAGCGATACTGATAAACCACACGATTATTTTATAAAGCTTTTTACTGACGAAATAATTGTAACTAACAGACGCGGTCAAAATATGTCTGGCAGTAACAAAACAAGAAGTAAAAAGGCAAAAAAGTGAGTAGATGTTACTGCTGCCGAATTAGAAAAGTTCATAGCTCTGTGTAGTTTGTCTGGTACAGTACGGTTCCCAGCTTTGGCTCACCGATGGTCCAAAGATGCATTATACTATCACCCGATCTTTGGCAAAACAATGTCCCGCAATCGCTTTACCACTATTCTGAAAATTTGCGGTTTGTTAATCTTGAAACGGTCGATAAGACCGAGCGATTGTATAAAGTCAAACCAATCATAGATATGGTTTTACACTATTTGAATACTTTACTTTCTCCAGAGAAACAGTTGTCAATCGATTAGTCATTGTATCAGTGGCGAGGCAGGCTAAAGTTTAAACAATATATAAGTAATAAACGACATAAATATGGTATCAAGTTTTATGTATTGACGACCTCTGATGGATATGTTCTCAACTTTACTATCTATACTGGAAAAGGCACTCTGAAAGGGGAAAATGAAAAAGGCCACGTTTTTTCTGTCGTAAACAAACTTATGGCTGCCTACTTAGATAAAGGGCATGAACTCTATCTAGACAATTTTTATACAACTGTCTCTGTCTCTTTGGCTGAGTACTTGATAAAGAAAAACACTTACATAATAGGTACACTAAAAGAAAATCGAAAAGGGAACCCTAAAGAACTTTTGAAGAAAAAATTGAAAAAAGGAGAAGCTGCTTTTAAGCGTAAAGGTTCTATTTTAGTTGTCAACTGGAAAGATAAGCGCAATGTGCGTATGATAAGTACTAAACATAGACATTCTATGGTAACAAAAACTAACAAACGTGGCAATGAGCAAATTAAACCGCAGTGCATATTAGACTATAACAGGTATATGTCGGGCATCGATAAATCAGATCAAATGATGTCATATTACTCAACGCCTAGAAAAACTATCCGTTGGTACAGAAAAATTTTTTTCCACTTATTTGACGTATGCCTGTGGAATAGTTATTACGTGTATAAAAAGATAAAAAAACTGCCGAAGTTAAAATTGTTAAAATTTAGAGAAGAGGTATTGAGAGAAATGTTAAAAAGCGCGCGCCAGGACGACACAGATATTGGTCAAAATACGAAAAATATCAATTTTCATTACTTAGAGCCCGTTCCAGCTACCGAAAAGGAAAAGTCGGCCATGAAAAGGTGCCGCCAATGTACCGCAAAACGCTCTACTATTGTCCAATTTGCAAAGAAAAACCGAGGTTGTGTGTTTATCCATGTTTCAAAATCTGGCATGAAACTCAAGATTTATGAATATAATAAATTTTCCTTCTGTTTAACGTCAATATTATTATTACTTTGAGTAGTTTGTTTTGATTTTATTTCTATTCATAATGTTCAATGAACAGTTTACAGCAAAATGTTGTTTTTTTTGTGTAAAAAGATTAAAACTACAGCGTCCACTTAACTGGACATTGGTGTCTGAGGCTGAAATCTATTTCCAGATACCGACGTCCAGTTAACTGGACGGCACTTTGAAAAATTTTGAGTGCAAAAAAAATAATCTATAATAGCCACACAACCCATTAAAAATATTATTTTTTAGTTATTACCCACCACTTTCGATGGTTTCTTAGGAAGTTCCGTATTTTGACTGTCAGTCGCCAATGTGTTACTACTTATTTTGTCAATATTACAGCTGACATAATGTCTAATCTCCCTAGTTCGAATACAGATACAGTCATTACACTTTTAATTTTTCTATACCCACGGCTTTTGAATTTCACACTATTTCACAAATAGAAGTACGCGATGTAATTTTTAATTTAAAAATCAGTAACTCGAAAGATGTTTACGGGCTTAGCGCTACTTTAATGAAGCGCAATATTAACATTTTTGTAAAACCGCTAATCTCTTTAATCAACATTATCATTAATTTAGGAGTTTTTTCTGCTTCTCTTAATTCAGCTTTAGTCTTGCCTTACTTCAAAAAAAGGGAATCTGAAAAATAAACTAGGTAGTTATAATAGACCTATTTCTATATTACCTGTGTTTAGTAAAATAGTTGAAAAAATGATCTGTAACCAATTAGTTAATTTCTTTGAAAGTAAAATCTTCTCCATCATCAACAGGACTTTCGTAAGGGTAAGATGCAGCATTGGATCAATTATAATGTTAATCAATAATGCGTTAAAATGTTTTGAGATAGACATGGTTGCTGCACTTTGTTGACCTTTCAAAGCATTTGATTGCGTCTCAATAAATCATTTATTCGTAAACTAAATTAGTTATAACTTTGGGAATAAGGCTGCCTTATAGCTTAACGTTTTTTGTATGATTGATGGACCTGAACAGGCTAAATAAGTGCATATCGTCTAAAGCTGGAACACTTAGGAGATGGATAGAGATAATGATTGGTCCAATATGATGCCTAACAGCTACTTAAATTTTCTCATATCATAATGTAGAGAAAGAAAACAGGAACTAGGAGATCATTCCAGAGTTTAGAAGCCGTGTAGAAAATGTGGATTGCGCCCGTTTGGTACGACAAGTGGAGATTTGTACTGCATACTGATGATGTGAATGAGCGAACCGAGTGTTTCTGCAAAGATAGCCGAGATGGTATCAAAGAATATAATTCACCAGCACAATAGCCGTTGTAATAACGATAACCACAAAGGGACTGTATGTGAGAAGTTAAGGACGGGTCATTTATAAGCCTAATTGCTTTCTTTTGAATACGATCAACGATATCAGGAGAGTATTGGGGAGCACTAACCCAAAGGTGAGAATTATATTCCAGAT
>JARFJB010002467.1:0-60000 GCA_036346205.1 Vesta saturnalis | reverse complement strand
TAAACGCGAATATCTCAAGAACTAAAACTTTCAGCCAATCTTTTGTATGACAAAATATGTTTGTATGGACACGTAGAATTAAAAACTAAAATCAAATACAGGGTGTTCTATTTAAAAATCATACTTTTCACGTCCTGCTTTTCTGGCACACCCTGTATAACTTCAATATTTTAAAAAATGCACACTTCTTACCTCTACCCCATGGTCCATACAATATTTACACAAATAATTCTAGTTAAGCATAAACTTACTTTACTCTATCGTTGGGACACCCTGTATATATACAGCCTGTTTCAGCGTAAGCGTCTTATTCTTTTGTTAGCCACACTATGGGTACTACTTTCAATATATTTGGCAGTAATATGTTTCCGGATATTCTCTACACGATGGTGATATCAGATTTTTACAGGGACGAATTATTTCAAAATGGCGACTTTCAACTTTTTTTTTAAAAATGAAATGCAGTAATTTTTTTTTATTATTGAGATCCTAAAAACATTCCTTTTACGATAGTATTTCATTTTTTTCCCTATCAAAAAGCAAATTCAGAAGGAAGGCAAGACACGACGTATTAACATTGTTACTTAATGGGGAGAAACTCGAACCGTAGTTTAAACTATGTTGTTACCATGGGTATATGATTCGTTTCCCCCGTCAAGGTATTCAAATTTTAAACATTTTCTTGTATAAATCGAGATCGGATGGAATTATCGCGAAGGAGTTTTCACTAAAACTTAGGTAATTTTAAGCCGCGTAACAGTCTGTCAAATAAATAACTTAGTTTATTAGTTCATTTGTTTTAGAACTAAACGCTCCAAGAAACACTCTTCAGAAGACTACACATTGCTTTTTGAAACGACACTAGGAATATTCGAATCCGTTGAGATTGGAAAACGCATTGGCCTCACCCTATATATATATATATATATATATATATATATATATATATATATATATATATATATATATATATATATATATATGTATATATACAGGGTGTGTCAGAAAGAAGAATGGGTCAACGCTAATCTGGAGATAATAGACACCAAATTATAAAGTTTGAGTTCATTATGCCTTAAACGAATGTCGCTGCAGTGCGATACAGTGCGATACAATGCTGAAGGTTTAAACTGTATTCTTAGATTTCCCAATAATTGAAAAAGTTTTAATAAAATGAATATGAAAATTGATAGGGTTGGGTTTTCTGGTGTAAGAATTATGAATTCGGAGTTTATTTCGACGTTGCCCCTAGATGGCGCTAGTTTCACTGTATTATTTAGGTAAATCAAAACATATTTTTCTTAACTGTTGAGCTTTGTTTGAAAAAAGTAAAAAACCTAACAGAACGTTCAATTGTACATAAGAAAGGCTCTCTTATTTAGGTCACCTAACTTTATCGGTTTCTGGCTAATTTACATTTAAAGGTTTCAATGTATCTTGTGGTAACTTTTACCTTGCAACCTACATATGAATACGCACACACACGCACACACACGCACGCACGCACACGCACGCACAGCACACCACCAGCACACCACCAGCACCGACACGCACACACACGCACACACACGCACGCACGCACGCACGCACGCACGCACGCACGCACGCACGCACGCACGCACGCACGCTAGCAACGACGCGTTTTTCGTACGCGCGCACGCATCGCGCATTCGCGCGCATCGCGCAGACGGCTACGCTGGCACACGCCACGCGCACACGCGCAGCGCGGCACGCGCACACGCGGCGCACACGCGCACACGCGCACACGCGCACACGCGCACGCGCACAGCGCACGGCGGCACACGCGCACACGCGCACCGACGCGCAGCGACATCGCACGACACGCGCACCGCACGCGCACGCGCACGCACACGACACGCACACAACGCACACGCACACGCACACGACACAACGCACACGACAGCAACGCACACGCACACGACACACACAAAAAAAACGCACACGCACACGACACGCACATACACAACGCACACGACACGCACACGCACACACACAACTACACACACACGCACACGCACACACAAACCACACGACAACACGCACACGACACGACACGACACGCACACGAACACACGCAAACACGCAACACGCACACGCACACGCACACGCACACGCTAGCAACACATACGCACCACACACGCACATACGAACATCAGACACGCACGCAACGCATAACAGCACACGAATCACCACACGCACACGCACGCACGCACGCACACACGCACGCATCAACGCACGCACGCAACGCACAACGCAACAACAACACACACAACACACACACACACAACACACACACACACACACACACACCACACACAACACACACACACACACACACACACACACACACACACACACACACACATCACACACACACACACACACTACACACACACCACCACACACACACACACTACACACACACACACACACACACACACACACACACACACACACACACACACACACACACACACACACACACACACACACACACACACACACACACACACACACACACAGAGATATATATATATATATATATATATATAAGGTTATGCAATCGACTTTTTCTTCCTTATCGCTAAATCGACTTATTAGCTCATTTTACAGCTTTTGGCCAAATTTCGCCAAGATCGGCTATGATGTCTGTGTGTGTGTACGTGCGCGCGCGCGTGTGTGTGTGTTTTGTGTGCGTGTGTGCGTGCGTGCGTGCGTCGCGTGCGTGCGTGCGTGCGTGCGTGTGTGTGTGAGGAGAGACGTTGCATAGTTATAAAAAACCGTTATTAGAATTATTTCATTTCTTGAAATTCCCATTTTGTAGTTTGGAAGGTCGTGTTCCACACCAGATATTTTACCTTGCAACCTACATATAAATATGCACATGCACGTATAAAGGGTTATGCAATTGACTTTTTTTCTATGGCTAATTCGACTTATTAGCTCATTTCACAGCCTTTGGGCCAGTACCTCCAAGATCGCCCCTGATGTCTGTGTGTGTGTGTGTGTGTGTGTGTGTGTATTTGGGTGTGTGTGTGTGTATGTGTGTGTGTGTGTGTGTGTGTGTGTGTGTGTGTGTGTGTGTGTGTGTGGTGTGTGTGTGTGTGTGTGTGTGTGTGTGTGTGTGTGTGTGTGTGCTGTGTGTGTGGCGTGTGTGGTGCGTGTGTGTCGCGTGCGTCGTGTCGTGTGCGTGCGTGTGCGCGTGCGTGTGCGTGTGCGTGCGTGCTGCGTGTGTGCGTGTGCGTGTGCGTGTCGTGTGCGTGTGTGCCGTGTGCGTGCGTGTGCTGTGCGTGTCGTGTGCGTGAGCGTGTCCGTGTGCGTGTGTGCGTGTGCGTGTGCGTGTGCGTGTGCGTGTGCGTGTGCGTGTGCTTGTGCGTCCGTGTGCGTGTGCGTGTGCGAGTGCGTGAACGTGCGTTTACGTGCGCGTGCGCGTGCGTGGACGTGTGTGTGGAGAGACGTTGCATAGTTATATAGAAATGTTATAATTATTTCATTTCTTGAAATTCCCATTTTGAAGTTTGGAAGGTAGTGTGGTGATATTTTACCTTGCAACCTACATATAAATATGCACATGTGGGTATAAATGGTTATGCAATTGACTTTTTTTCTATCGCGAATTCGACTTATTAGCTCATTTCACAACCTTAGGCCCAGTTTCGCTAATATCGCCCATGATGTCTATATGTGTGCATGTATACCAGTATCCACGATGCCCCCAGAGCGAAAACACCTACGTACAAAAAATTTTGTATTTAAGCTTGTTTTCATTTCGCTTGGAACTGATTAGATTTTGGTTTTATCAAATATTTCTAAAACAGCTGCATATTTCTAAGACATAAAAATACCAGTATATAGAGCTTAAACAGATCGCTTAATTATGTTCAATGCTAATTTCTGATACGACAGATAATTTAGCAACAAAAAAATTCCTAAGGTAGAATTTAAGTGTTAGTTTTATTTAGTTAATTAGATAATTTTATAAGAAAAGGTGTAAACACATTTGTTTAAGAAGATTTAATGTTGCGTAACTTTGCTTTATAAAATTTCTTTATTTAACGCATTAATTAAATATGAATGAAAATGGTTAAATTGTATTTTCACATCTTATAGAAGTGGGCGGGTTTGGAATAGAAGTTAACTTGTATAATCTATTTTTTTATTTTCCCCCTAGATTTGAGAGTTATTTTTACAAAGTTTGTGTAATATTTTTCACTGTCAAATTTGATTAATTTATCTTCACATGATTGATATATGTTGCCATTTTTTAAGTATTAAAAAAAACCCTATTTCTTCACTCAAACTTCAAACTTCAATAGGCTCCTATTATTATACAGTGATTTTTTGGTTACTACTTATTTCAATTAAATGTGGCAACTGTTAAATTTGTTTAGCTGATTTTATTTATTTTTAGTAGTAATTGAACTTAAAGGTTTTCCAAATTAAATTGATGTGTTAGTGTTTATTGTTTTGAGATTAAGATAAGTTTATTAAATTTATTATGTAAATTTATCTCGTTTGTTCTTAGAAATATTCTCCTGATACATAGCTAACGTTATTATTTATGTCGTGCAGCCGAGTATGAGACCCAACCGAGGGCCAAAAATGACGGAGAAGTCACGCCCACGTGGCCGTATTCATTTCCCACCCCCATTTTCACGGCTTCTTTCGGGGGCAATTTTCATCCCCTTGATGACATTTTCAACCCCTTGATGATGTTTTTACCCCTAATTAGTGCCCTTTTGGCTGTATTAAGAGGCTTCTTGGCAGTTCAGTCCCTGGGGTGTGGGCGGGGTCGGCTTCTTTTCGGGGGTGATTTTTAACCCCTTGATATAATTTTCAACCCTTGACGGTATCTTCAACCCTAATTAAGGCATTTTTGGCAGTATTAAGAGCCTTTTTGGGCAGTCCACCCCAGGGTTTAGGGGTGCAGAACGGGTGTGGGATGGTCACGTTACATTTTAACCTCTAATTAAGGTGTTTAGGCAGTATAGCCCCTGGGGGTCGGCAAATGCGCGCGCATACGGTGTTATGATTGGAGGTCTCCTAGTTTCTGATTGCTCCATGACCCCGCCCCCTGGCTTCTGATTGGTTGTGGGGCGTGGCTTGTCGGCCATTAAGTTGGTCATTCTTGTTGTGTGGCCGCTTCCTTTTGGTGGCCATTTTGTCGGCCATGTTATCCGCTATGGAGGGAAATTTGAATTTGTATTGTAATAAGAGGGTCCTCATGCTATCTCGTAAGACAGGTATAACACCTCGGAGCTTGTTCTCAGGCTTTAGCCCCCTGTATAGGACTCAGGAACTTCTTCAAGGGCTTCGCCCCCTTGGTAGCTACAGATCTCTGGCGGATGCCATTTCATTGCTTTTAATTATGAGGTCATAACTAATTTCCCCAGTCATTTTACTTTTAATTGAGTCAGCATTAAATTCCGGCGCATTTTGTTTTTAATTAGAAGTCATAATTAAATTTTGTAGGCTAACTTGTTTTGTCGGCCATTTTTGTTTTGGCACGAAATTGAAATTGTATTCTAGTAAGTGGGGCCCTAATGCTATCTCATAAGATAGGTTTAAGACCCCGGAAGCTTGTTCTAGGGTCTTCGCCCTTGGCCTGTCTTTGTTTTCTTAGAGAGAAATTTAAAATAGTATTCTAATAAGCGGCTCTCCGGCTATCTTATAAGACACCGGAACTTGTTCATGTGTCTTAGCCATCTGTTACGAGCGAAATTTGAAATAGTAGCGGTTTTTGGTGACCATTTTTGTATTTAAAGTGAGATTTGAAATTGTATTCTAATACGAGGTCTATACTACCTCACAGGTGTGGGTCTGCTGAACTTATACTATGGTTTTCACCCCTTGTTGGGTCTTCACCTCTGCTAGTCCGCTGATTGTTTGTGACGGCATCCAACGATGCTAACGATGCTAACGAATGTTTTCTGAAATCGGGACTCAACCTGGTACTATATTTTTAAAAGTAGATTTGACTGTCTGTGACTCCATCTAGTGGTGTATTTTTAAAACTAATTAATGTTTTCTGTAATAAAGCTTGATCGTGGTTCCACCTAGCTGTAGGTGTATGAAGGTCCCTGTAATCGTTAGGCATAATCAAATTCCGTTTCCACGCAAACACGTTTTGCACAGGGAAAGCAAGTCACGTAAACAGGGTCAACACTTTAATTACATTTTCAAGATCCTTTCACATTTTACGATTCAATTACATCTATAGCCTGGGAAAAACCCATAAATCACCTAACTGCGTAAAGGCAGGCACGTTGACCTTCATTTCCAATTTTCATGAAACAATAACAAGCTTTCATTACCCAATTACATCTATCGCGTCAGGGGAGGACAAATCACACATCAAATCAATCAATAAAAGCAATTAGCCAAATCAGTCAAATCAATCAATTTCGATCAAATCAAACAAGAAGATGTGCTAACAATTCTTTATATCCTTTAGGTAACGATCCTCCCACTGCATACACCTAGCTCCTATGAGCGACCGCTTACTTTATAGATAAGATTAACCAACACTTAGAGCTGGTACTCACCCTAAACGTGAAGGCACCAGCGTGGGACAACAGTTAATCATCCTCAAACCAATCTCTACCCATTCAATCTCAATCAATCAGACCTTAACCAATCACAGTTCAAGGATACCTGAGATATCCTTCGACATTGCTGGCAATATATGAACATCAAATTCGCGTGAAACATTATCGCAATGTATTGTTCAGTGACAAAAATACGTTTTGCAGTTAAATTAGTAAAAATAATATACAGTAACAGACATAACTAAACTCGAAATTAGATCACCGTTTTATTTTATGTACAAGGAATGCCTTATCGGAAATATCTTTGGAAAAAAGGCCCTGGGTTTATAAACAAACTTGACCGCACCATTTCGTTTTTGAAAATGGTCAAATTCCTGGGGATAAATAAACAGCAGACTTTCATTTCCAGTTTTGATCATACATATGTGATTTGAAACACCGATTTCATTCAATAAGACAACTATACGACTCTGTGTTTTATTTTAACCAACGAATAGCATTATCATCAGACAACAACAACAATAATAATAATAATAATAATAATAATAATAATATCATTCAAATATGAATTTTGAATACAGTGACAAAAATACGTTTTCAGATAAATCAGTAAAAATACGCATGCAACAGCAAACATAACCAAACGAAATCAGTCCTCGAGCAATTAAATAAAGTAAAATAAGGGGAAGGGTTAAAATAAAAAAACGATCACTTACCAGGGTAGTTGCTGATAATCGTATTGGAAGAATGCCTTGACAGAGTAAACAGCTGGTTTTTGTTGGTTACAGATCCGATACATTCACTTTCAGAGTCTTGTTCAGAACTGAATAATATGAAGTAGGTAGTAATTTTCTGAGCATCGTATTTTTTTTATTTAAAATTTTTGCTTAAAAATCAATGAGAAAAACTAACATTAAGTAAACAATAAATCGTGGTTCATCACTGAAGACTCTTGGAGAATTGTGAAATGCCCGTCACGTCATGGCGGAGCTTTCCAAACACAACAGAGGCAGACTTGGAAACCTGTTCTTGAAACATCTGTGGAGATGTTTAAAGTGTATTACAATTGATATCGATTTTTTTGTCATCACGCACATTTTATAAAACAGAAAAAAAAGTATATTATAGTATATTATAATAAGTGGCTGAATTTTTGGAGACACAACAGAGCACGTAAAACAAGAGGTATTATCTAGCAAAACGATTGACTAAATGTTTCAATAAAAATATTATAAAAAGAAATCAGCTACGAGTTATATTATTTCATATCATTTCATAGACAAAATTAATAAGATAGAACAAGTCACATAAACTGGTTGGATTTTTTATTTATTATGGGGTTTGTTCCCAAAGCCATACTTACAGATGGATCCACTGGCACATCTATTTTAAATTGTTCCAATACATTTTATGAAAGTTTCTGATTAGGGTTTTCGACTTGTACGTGAAATGTTCATTGTAAAAGCGGAGTGATTTTTTTAATTAGATTTACCAGACTTGTTTAGCTGCATTGGAAAAAGCAATAAAATTCTACTATCAAAAGTCTGTTAATGCTGTGTTACAATATTATTAGGTAGCTAGTTGTGATTCACCTTTAAGAAAAATGCTTTTTGGTTTTAATTTTACACTGAACCCATAATTACCTGTATTAATAATATTGTTTAAGTGAGAATTTATTTCTCATGTATAAAGAGAAATAGATACAAATACATAAATGTATTAAGCCAATTTATTTCTAAGCAGTACTTGTTGCTGGCCTCATTGTTTTGATTTAAAATAACGTAGAAACTGTCCAGGCACATCCACGTACTAAACATTTTCTGCACAAAAGTGCAAAAACGCTAAATCGGATGTAGATTCGTTTCTAAGAATTACCGAAATGTCGGTCCACGTATTTAAACTATGTCAATTTAGTTGAAAGTCCTCAACCAATTGGAGGTTTTTAATCAAATTAGGGCGGGAGAAACGTTCGACTTATATTTTGTTTTCACAACGCAAAGAATGGTTGCATTAGAGTGATAACGTGGTTGTAATGCAGATGAAAAATAGTAAGCCTACTTGAAATCTGAAGTTGTCCCGAGTGATAAAACAGGCTTAAGATTGTTGGACAATATAACGTACTTTTAAAGTTTAATGAAATAGTGTTGTACGTTAAGCAAGACTATAAAGTTGCTTGATCAAACAGCGCGACGGTGTGAAGCGTGATTGACAGTCTAGGAACCCGATTGACGCTTGAGTTGACGGATTGATAGAAGTGTAATGACTCAGCGACTGGCGGAGCGCTTGATAGTCACAGCATTGATCAAGCATTGCGTCAGTCACCTGCTCGACACCAACGATGGAGGGCGTTCGTCGTTCCTAAGTTCGGACGGATAATGCCGATCGAGAATTTATTAACCTCCCATTGATTTATATCGTGATTGTCTGAGTTGTGGAAAGTTAAAGGTAAAGACTATTTCAATAAAAAAAAAGAAATGCACTAGAAAAAAACAGGGCGTTAAATGTTAAAACCTAATTACACGGTTAAAAATTCAAACAAAATTAATGTATTAGGAACAAATTTTAATAAGAGTTTAAAATGATTGAGGGAAAGCAGTTTACGTCAACTGACGACATATCTGAACCTACGTTCTGGTATTACACGACCTTTCCTTCATAAAAATAAGATTGAAATAGCACAACCTTCAGAGGTAAGAGTTTTATTTATTGTACGTAGAAATTAAAGTAGCATGCATGCAAAATAATATGTAGGTAATTCCATAAATATCTTTATTGTAATTATTAGTATAACAATTTTATTATACTACACATTTTGTTGGCACTACTTATTAAGGCACTTGTTGAAGTATTCACAAAAGTCCGAATAAAGTATTCTTTAGCACTCCACCATCTGACACTCGCCCATTCGTATCAACCATCAAAATTGATAGTTTGCATTAAATAGTCATAAGCACAATACTAAATAACCTTTGTGTTATAGTAAGGCGTGTGGGTTTTTGTAATGTGTTTGCCGTCAGCAGAGTTCCATTGTTCTTCAAATCAACCT
This sequence comes from Vesta saturnalis, assembly GCA_036346205.1. NCBI lineage: Eukaryota > Metazoa > Arthropoda > Insecta > Coleoptera > Lampyridae > Vesta > Vesta saturnalis. The sequence goes on along the minus strand of JARFJB010002467.1, from coordinate 50,385 downwards.
GCTTCCATCCCTGTTCTGATTTTGAAAAAACGAAACAAAATTTTAACACAAAAAAATATGATGTATAAAACATGTTGAATGTAGTTAACTATACTCTGAATTGTGATTAATTTGTTCATTTATTTTTGTTACAGCCTTTTGCCTGAGGACTCGCAGTCAGAATGTACCTCCCAAAAAACCCTTTACCCTACCTAATCCACCTGCTCCAAATCTTCCTTCCTTCGCAAAAGAAAAGTGTCATACTGATCCTACTGATCAGCTAGTGGGATTACAGAGTATTTTAAACGCCCAGGGACAGAAGAGGACATACTGTAAGGCCTCGGCAATAAAATTTACATCCAGGCCAAAGACGCTTTGCAGAAACTCATAAACGAGACGCTTTTGAAAGACCCCATTGGACACCTCCATCCACTCATTCGTTATGGTTGGCAATGCTTAACTTTACACCAACAACCACATTAGCGCCAACAAGTTACACTTCTATGCCAATTGTCTGCCCCACTTCTGCATCTTTCCCGCCGCTAGACGGTGAAGACGATTTCAATCAGGCGAATTCGCTGAGTTATTTTCAAAATCAGCTCTAAAATTAACTTTTTATACGTTTCAATTTTGTTATGGTATGAACAAATTTTTTGCACTGTTTTGTGCTTTTCTAGTGTTTTTGCAACATTGTTTGTCGTGTTTTAAATAAATTTAGCATACTTGACATTCTATTTTTCCTTATTTATCTACTACTTCTAGTTTGGGGGTGTAGTTATTTGTGTACGAGTTGGATTATTAGATGTTCTGTTTCTTGCATTTATTATATCTTGGTAAACAGAACAACCCCTATAGTTTGCAGGATGATTTCCTTCGCATAATGCACACTTAGCTGGCGTTGTTTTTGGTTTTGCGCACATTTTTGAGTCGTGTTGTTTTCCACATTTGACACACATATACTGTCTGGTGCAATAGGTTTTGGAATGACCATAATTTTGGCATCTTGTACACTGGATAATGCCAGTTTTTTTGTGAGGCGGTTCTACTTTGATTTTGCTGTTGCAGAGAAATTCTATATCAAAAATTTTTTTATTGGATTCGTTTGGTTCAAGGTCAACAAAGAAGAGTGGAAGTGGTTCTTTAGTTGTCCTGTGTATTACGTTCATTATGTTTCGTACTTTGTGTCCTGCTTTTACAAGTTCCGCTTTAATATCTTCAATTGGTATTGAATGGTGTACGTGTCTAAGGACTACTCTGTATGCGCGTTCATCTTTGGGTTGGTACGTATGGTGGATTACTTTTCGTCTTTTAAGTATCTAACAATTTGTCGGTATGTGTCTGATGTATGTGCGTTAAGTTTAATCGTATTATTTCCTAGCGCTTTGGTGTAGAATTGTTCAGTTTCAGCAACTGCAGAAATATATTGTATCATTTGATTGTGATTAGTAACGCCGTGTATATAAATTGGAGGTGGCTTAGGATTTTTTGGGGTGTTGCTATTGCTTTCTGTTTGCATTGGATTTGACGGATTCTCATTTGAGGTTTGCGCGATAGATTCATATCTGTTTCTGGTACTGGGATAGAATTGGTCTAACACGATACTTTCAGTGGATCTGTTGACTCTTCGCCGTTTTTGACGATTCAATTACATCTATAGCCTGGGGAAAACCTATAAATCACCAAACTGCGTAAAGGCAAGCACGTTGACCTTCATTTCCAATTTTCATAAAACAATAACAAGCTTTTATTACCCAAACCAAGACAAATCAATCAATAAAAGCAATTAGCCAAATCCGTCAAATCAATCAATTTCGATCAAATCAAACAAGAAGATGTGCTAACAATTCTATATCCTTTAGGTAAAGATCCTCCCACTGTATACACCTAGCTCCTACGAGCGACCGCTTACTTTATAGATAAGATTAACCAACACTTAGAGCTGGTACTCACCCTAAACGTGAAGGCACCAGCGTGGGACAACAAGTCGACCATCCTCAAACCAATCTACCAATTCAATCTCAATCAATCAGACCTTAACCAATCATAATTCAAGGATGCATGAGATAACCTTCGACATTGCTGGCAATACATGAACATCAAATTCGCGTGTAACACTATCGCAATGTATTGTACAGTGATAAAAATACGTTTTGCAGTTAAATTAGTAAAAATAATATACGGTAACAGATATAACTAAACTCGAAATTAGATCACCGTATTATTTTATGTACAAGGAATGCCTTATCGGAAATATCTCTGGAAAAGGCCCTGGGTTTATGAACAAACTTGACCGCACCATTTCGTTTTTAAAATGGTCAAATTTCTGGGGACAAATAAACAGCTGACTTTCATTTCCAGTGTTGATCATACATATGTGATTTGAAACACCGATTTCATTCAATAAGACAACTATACGACTCTGTGTTTTATTTTACCCAACGAATAGCATTATCATCAGACAACAACAACAACAATAATAATAATAATATCATTCAAATATGAATTTGAATTTTGAATACAGTGACAAAACTACGTTTTCAGTTAAATCAGTAAAAATACGTATGCAACAGCAAACATAACCAAACGAAATCAGTCCTCGAGCAATTAAATAAAGTAAAATAAGGAGTAAGGGTTAAAATAAAAAACGATCACTTACCAGGGTTGTTGCTGATAATCGTATTGGAAGAATGTCACATAAACTGGTTGGACTTTGTTGGCTACTTCGGCTTATTATTGGCGGGTTTGTTCCCAAAGCCGACACGTCATACTTCACAGATGGATCCACTGGCACATCTATTTTAAATTGTTCCAATACATTTTATGAAAGTTTCTGATTAGGGTTTTCGACTTGTACGTGAAATGTTCATTGTAAAAGCGGAGTGATTTTTTTAATTAGATGTCCGTCAGTTATATAAATTAAAATAACTGCATGCTGTGCACTGATTTACCAGACTTGTTTAGCTGCATTGGAAAAAGCAATAAAATTCTACTATCAAAAGTCTCAAGTTAATGCTGTGTTACACACATATTATTAGGTACGGCTAGTTGTGGATTCACCTTTAAGAAAAATGCTTTTTGGTTTTAATTTTACACTGAACCCATAATTACCTGTATTAATAATATTGTTTAAGTGAGAATTTATTTCTCATGTATAAAGAGAAATAGATACAAATACATAAATGTATTAAGCCAATTTATTTCTAAGCAGTACTTGTTGCTGGCCTCATTGTTTTGATTTAAAAATAAACGTAGAAACTGTCCAGGCACATCCACGTACTAAACATTTTCTGCACAAAAGTGCAAAAATATTTACCGCTAAATCGGATGTAGATTCGTTTCTAAGAATTACCCGAAATGTCGGTCCACGTATATTTAAACTATGCCTGTCAATTTAGTTGAAAGTACCTCAACCAATTGGAGGTTTTTTACATATCGTAAATTAGGGCGGTTGGTTGAGAAACGTTCGACTTATATTTTGTTCTTTTCTACAACGCAAAAGAATGGTTGCATTAGAGTGATAACCTGTGGCTTGTAGCAATGCAGATTGTAAAAATAGTGAACAGCCTACTTGAAATCTGAAGTTGTCCCGAGTGATAAAACAGGCTTAAGATTGTTGAGACACAATATAACGTACTCTTTTAAAGTTTAATGTGAAATAGTGTTGTACGTGTTAAGCAGGCCCTAGACTATAAAGTTGCTTGATCAAAACAGCGCGACGGTGTGAAGCGTGATTGACAGTCTAGGAACCCGATTGACGCTTGAGTTAAGCCTTGACGGTGATTGATAGAGAGTGTGAATGACTCGAGCGACTGGACGGAGCGCTTGATAGTCTACAGCAATTTCGATCAAGCATTGCGTCAGTCACCTGCTCGACACCAACGATGGAGGGGCGTTCGCTCGCTTCCTAAGGTTCGGACGTTGCAGATAATGCCGATCGAGAATTTATTAACCTCCCCATTGATTTATATCGTGATTGTCTGGAGTTGTGGAAAGTTAAAGGTAAAGACTATTTCAATAAAAATAAAAGAAATGCACTAGAAAAAATAACAGGGGCGTTAAAACTGTTAAAACCTAATTACACGGTTAAAAAATTCAAACAAAAAATTAATGTATTAGGAACAAATTTTAATAAGAAGTTTAAAATGATTGAGGGAAAGCAGTTTTGGGGACGTCAACTGACGACATATCTGAACCTACGTTCTGGTATTACCACGACCTTTCCTTCATAAAAGATAAGATTGAAATAGCACAACCGAAACTTCAGAGGTAAGAGTTTTATTTTATTGTACGTAGAAATTAATTAAGTAGCATGCATGCGTAAAATAATATGTAGGTAATTCCATAAATATCTTTTATTGTAATTATTAGTATAACAACACTTTTTATTATACTACTTTCACATTTTGTTGGCACTACTTATTAAGGCACTTGTTGAAGTATTCACAAAAGTCCGAATAAAGTATTCTTTAGCACTCCACCATCTGACACTCGCCCATTCGCTCCCACATCAACCATCAAAAATTGATAGTTTGCATTAACAATAGTCATAAGCACAATACTAAAATAACCTTTGTGGTTATAGTAGTAAGAGCCGTAGTTGTGGGGTTTTTGCATTGTAATGTGTTTGCCGTCAGCAGAGTTCCATTGTTCTTCAAACTCCCGTGCAACCTGCTTCCATCCCTGTTCTGATTTTGAATCCTTGAAAAAAAAAACGAAACAAAAATTTTAACACAAAAAAAGAATATGATGTATAAATAAACATGTTGAATGTAGTTAACTATACTCTCTGAATTGTGATTAATTTGTTCATTTATTTCTTGTTACAGCCTTCTTTGCCTGAGGACTCGCAGTCAGAATGTACCTCCCAAAATTCAGGAACCCCTTTTACCCTACCTAATCCACCTGCTCCCAAATCTTCCTTCCTTCGCAAAAGAAAATAAAGTGTCATACTGATCCTACTGATCAGCTAGTGGGATTGGCTACAGAGTATTTTAAACGCCCAGGGACAGAAGAGGACATACTGTGTAAGGCCTCGGCAATAAAATTTACATCCAGGCCAAAGACGCTTTGCACAGAAACTCATAAACGAGACGCTTTTGAAAGACCCCCACATTGGACACCTCCGCCTTTATCCACTCATTCAAGTTATGGTTGGCAATGCTACTCCTTAACATTTCTTACACCAACAACCACATTCAGCGCCAACAAGTTACACTTCTATGCCAATTGTCTGCCCCACTCCCTCTGCATCTTTCCCGCCGCTAGACGGTGAAGACGATTTCAATCAGGCGAATATCGCTGAGTTATTTTCAAAATCCAGCTCTATGTAAAATTAACTTTTTTATACGTTTCAATTTTGTTATGGTGTATGAACAACATTTTTTTATGTGCATTACTGTTTTTGTGCTTTTTCTAGTGTTTTTTGCAACATTGTTTGTCGTGTTGTTTAAATAAATTTAGCATACTTGACATTCTATTTTTCCCTTCATTTATCTACTACTTCTAGTTTGGGGGTGTAGTTAGTGTGTACTACTTTGTGTTGAGTCCGCTATAACTGATTTTGCGACTAACTCAACACATTACTTTAAGATTTCGTCAATATTTTTTTTAATTGTAAAATTTGTAATGAAATTTAATGTGAAAATACATACCTGAATGTTCTCTTTTAATGACTCGATAATTTCTGAGCAAGTTTCCATTATGACGCCTTTCAGAGTCTGAGGACCAATGGCGCACAAAAATTTCAGGTCTTCCAAACCCATTCCAGAAGCTAGCTACCTCATTGTGATGGAAAGTCTTTGCGTTGCAGGAACCACTTCATACAGTTTTGTATGTTCTCTATTTTGGGCCGTTCCAACTCCAATAAATGATCAAAATTCTCTTGGTTCATTCTTATAAAGTTTTTAAATCTTCCGGCTCAGTTTCACCCAGAAATGTTAGTAAATATTCGTGTGTGAAGAGGAACCTCAATTTATACCACCCCTTCGACTAACATCGTTTTCTCTTGATTTTTTTCCGCTTAACGGTGTAAACATGAGAAACCCCAAATCCTGCTTCGAAACCATGGTACTTATCTACACTACACCGATTCAGTAGAGTCCAGAAGGAGCACTTCACTAGTCGAAAACTCCCCTACAGATGAGTGTTGTCGAAAAGATTGATGCGATTTTTGATGCGCCCGAAGGGTGCTTGAAGCGCATGTCAAGCAGTTGGACGCGCTGTTTTAATCAAGCAGCTTGATAGTCTAGGGCCTGCGTTAGCTGTGTGAGATTAAATTGTGTACGATATTATGTAGTAGACAATTCTGTCTTACACATTCTGGTAGTATTAATTTTTGAACTGCTTTGAGACTATTTTTTCCAGAGATTGTGGTAGCGCCTAGAGACTATTTCCCGGATTGAATGTAGTAATTTGTTATTTTATGGTAAGTGTAAGGTATATGAACTTAATTTCAACCATTTTACGTTTTATATCGACCCGCTCAGCTCTATTGCAGTTAGCTTGGAAACACGCTTACTTTGGTAAGCCTTCATGGTGCCTAGTGCGGTCTAACAATTAGGATCCCGTTTTCAACTATAAAGGGATTTTGATCATTTGTAAACCAAATTATTATTTCCTTTTAGAGCCTCTGACATAAGGTAAAGCAGATTTTACACATAACCGTTGCATGTACCGGGCGAGTCAACGGTAGAGTAAAGTAAACTGTTTTTTTATGGGTAAACTGTGCCAATAAAATGTGTTTATCATATTATATAGTTAGTAAGTGTGCGCATTTTAAAATTATTTTTGACTGTACAGAGTGTTCAAAAAAAGGTGGGCATGACACAGTGAGTATTTTTTTAATGGAGCACCCTGTGATTTATTTCATTTCTTGATTATACGTGGAATTATAAAACTTTATTTATAATTAAAAATTATTATTAATTTTATTAAATACATAAATAAAAAGTTTACCACGAGTGGGATTTGAACCTATGACCTGTACTTTGCTAGAGTATCGCGCTAACCATCTGCGCGATTGAGATTCAAGCCCCAATCGATGCAAATTTTACATGCATGAAACACTTATAATAAATTTATTTATAATTGTTTCATGCATGTAAAATTTACGGTTTTTGAAATAATTCCAATTTTATTCAAAAAATTGCATTCACAGGTATAACTTTATTAGTATGCACCATCCTGTGAGTTTTTAGGAAAACCTGTATATTTGGACCAAGGAAAGGCCAAACTTAAGCCTATGTTCTTAAGAAGAAACATTGGAGATAAATTCTATAGGGTGTTCAAAATATATGTTCAAACCTGGGAAATTTGAATTTAAAAAATATCGCTTTTCTCAAACAGAACACACTTTGCTTTATTTAAGCTGTGTTAAAGAGAATAAAAAACCACACATTTTTTCATAAGTATGTCATACACATATCTCACTGTTTTTTAGTTATTTTGAGTTTTTTATGTTGTTCAATATTTCAGTGGCTTTTCTTGTGATTATTCGCAGTATCCATGAAAACAATTTCCCACATGACAAATATTTGACTTGTCAAACTGTTGTTGCATTTTGGTAGCCATTTAAGGCTGTAAAAGTTTTATATCTTTAACAGTAAAATAATTAATTACATTAAAATTGAATTAATTGGTATGGTTTATGTGTTGGGAGAGGCTCAAAAAATTGTCTTCTTGCTTAAAGCATTGTAGTATCTTGCTCGACACTCAGCTCACTTTAAAAAAATTTAATGGAAGGATTCCATTCTACTGGAAGTGTGGATTATATAAAACGCAAGGTAACCAGTAACTAAAAAAACTTAGGATTCTGCTTCATATTCTAATATGAAGTACGGGTGCTCTAGCACCCGTACTTCGGTAGTCGACAGATTGCAAGAACAAGTCAAAGGTCACAATCAACTCTCAACCGCACGACTACAAAATCATCCTTACCATATTGAATTACAGCAGGATTTATGGAATCGTGACTTCAGAAGACGTGTAATCTTTTTGCCAGTGGATTAGTGCTCAAGTTGAAATGAATCCAAACTTTTTACTTTATACTATGTTTTCCGACGAGGCTACGTTTAGAAGCAATGGTGCTGCATCTGGCAAATGCAAAACCAAACCAGTGGTCTATAAATGTTTGGTGTTATATTCTCCACAAGAGAATTATTGGACCGTATTTTTTAACACTCCCCTGACGGGTCGTATCTTCCTTCAACTCCCCCAGGAAGTATTTCCTAACCTCCTTCATCTGCTTAGTAATGCTGAACGACATAATATGAGGCTGCAACAGGACGGTGTCCCTCCGCACTACCGCCGCAAGGTACGTGAGTTTTTCGATGATAAATATCCTCAAAAATGGATTGGGCGTAGAGGTTTTGTCTGGTGGCCCACAAGGTCGTCTCCCATTAGGTTCTTCTTATAGAGATATATTAAAGAACGTATATATGTCACATCTCCCACTACAAAAGAAGATATGGAAGATAGGATGCGACACGCTTGTGGAACACTGAAAATGCTGAGAAATGTGAGGGAAACAAAATAAAAGGATTGTATGTATGCATCCAGCAGAAGGGACAGCTTTCGGACATATTTTAACGACTTGAGAATGTTTATTTTATATCAAGTTCTTTTGATAACGTAACATACTTTCGGTTGGAGTTAATTTATATCTATGTTAGTGTTTAGCGTTTAATGTAACTTTTTGTATGCCTTGTTTTCAAATCTCATTGCTGCTACGAATAATCGGAAGAAAAATCATTGAAATATTGAACAATGTAGAAAAATCAAAATAACTCAAAAATAGTGAAAGATAAATATAGGGCACACTTATGAAGAATTGTGTGGTTTTGATAATCTTTACCACAGGGTTTTAAAAAAGTGGTCCAAATATAAAAGTTGTCCTTAGAAAACACAAGATGGTACATAGTAATAAAGCTCTACCCGTAAATGTGATTTTTTGGATAAAATGCGAATTATTTGAAAAACCGTAAATCTTTCATATGTGAAATGTATATAAATTAAATTTTATAACTCCTCGTAGAATCTGAAAATTGAATGACATACAAACTGTTTCATTAAAAAGATACTAATTCTGTCTTGTCCTGCTTGTTTGGAACACTCTGTATGTTCAAGAATAATTTTAAAATGCGCACATTTACTAGCCATATAATATGATAAATACATTTTATTGGCAAAGCTTACCTATAAAGCACCAGTTTACTTTACTCATTCGTTGACTCATCCTGTACATATCTAATTGAACGTACATGAAAAACAAAACTCTTATAGTTATCAATATAGTGACTAATTAATAAACATCTTTATCAAGAGAATGTTGTTTGAAACCTCGTGCTATCAATCGAAACTTTTTCACCTTTTGCCATCTACCATTTTTCACTAAAAACCTACTTAGAGTCAATAATTTGCGCATTTTCTGGAGGTTTTACAGACATCTAGGAATTTTAACTCTTCTTCTACCGCAGCTTTCCACTCATTATGATTGTATGCTTTTGAAATCTGTATTGGGACGTCAGTTATGACAAGACCTGCAGATGAAGCAACTGCTAAATTTTCTGCTAAGCTTAATTCAAAATACTTGAAATGCTTTGGTATCTTCTTATTACTGTCACTCCTTCTCAAATCCCCTAAATTTGTATTTATTTTAATTCATCTCTTTCGGCTTTTTTACTAAAACTACTTTTCTTTCTCTGGGGTTCCACATGAGATGTGCATTATTTACATAATCAATGATAACTAATTTTTCACTGTGATTCTAGTTTTGTTTTCTAACTTCTTTTGGCATAAAATTATATGTGTTACATCTAAACAATTCTTAAATCTGGTTTAAAATTGTGCCCAAACATCTGCTGGGGTTCTTCCTTTAGGCAAAGAATTTGTTTCAGTGCGATTTATTAGGTAAACTGCACCATAATCTAAAATCATACACTTAGGTTTTTCTACTACAGTACGATTATACCTATTACCAACTCCATTTTGTTGAGAATTTCTGACCATTGCATTTTGAATTTTAATACATATATGTGGATAAAAATTCTTCAGAACTGTTCTCGTCACCATTGTCACAATGTCACGGCTTCAAACGGCATTAGAACATCGCACAGTCAAATATCGCAAGAGCCAACTAGCTCGTCCTTAGTATCGTGAGTTTTGCTAATAATTTTAGTTGCTTTAACAGGGTGTATCCAGTTGCGTAATAATAACCTATCAAATAATGATGAAACTGATACAAAACAGGGAAAAATATGTAAACCTACCTTTTGCAGCTTCCCGCAGATTGCACACTTCGACAGCTACCCTTCTAAGTCGAATGTGAGACATAATAAAAAAATGCTTGCCTTTTTATTCTGCGTCGTTTAGTTGACAACGTTTCTGATGCTATATTGAGAACTGTTTTTTTGCATTGATTCACTCTCATTTGAATTATTGCAATATTATTTGGGACAACTCGGCACCTCCCCAAAAAATATTTCAACTTCAACGTAAGCCAATACGAATTATAGGTGGACTTTGTTATCGAGATGAGTGCAAGGATACTTTTAAAAAATTGCAAATTTTGACATTGCCATGCTTTATTCTTAATTGTGAAATTTTTTTTAAAGAATTTGGTGAACAATTTATTATGCCAAATGTTCACGATCATTTTACCCGACAAAAGAACGATCTCAATTTGAACTTTTACCGTTTATATAAAACACATAGTAGCTTTTTATACGTAGCTACTAAATTATTTAACTGTATTCCGCTAAATCTCAGAAAACTTCCTGCGAATAAACTCAAATGTAAATTAAAACCATTTCTATTGAAAGATGCTTTTTACAATTTGACTGAATTTTATAATGGTAACCTGAGTATAGATTAGTTCCACCAGTCTAGATTTTGTGCCTGTATTTCATTTTATATTGACATCTGTAAATGTAGTATTATGCATATGTAACAGTTAATAATAATAAAATAAAAAAAAATAAAAAAACAAAATAATACTTCAATAACGCCATAGCATCGTTCACACTTTACGGTTTTTCAAAAATAAATACTACTAAAACCGAAATTCGAAATTTCTCAATTGATATTTCATTTATCTTAATTTCAAACAAAACTCCGCCGTTTCTATCTGAATTACTCCACTTAACCTGAGATCGTCTACAAGTCTAAGTTGTTAACTATTCGTTAGGTAATTAACTAATAATGATTAATACGTAAATATGGCGGCTACGAATAATACATTAAAGGCGGCGATGTACACTTTTCCTAAACAAGTCTAATAAAAAAATTAAAATAATGTACTGAAAAGTTTTAACTTAAACAAAGCTACATGATTAAGAGGCAAAGTCCACACACATCCGAATGGTATTCCCGCAGGGTTATTTTGCTGTAACTGAACCACCTAGAATTCTTTAGCATCAACATTAACGAACAATGATCTGCAATCAGGGCAATTTCTTTCGGTATGAATTCGGTATTAACACCTCTAAACCCTTGCACGTCCAAGTATGCGTCCATCCTCCTGCAGAAATTTTTGTCGGTGAAATAACGCCACACCTTTGTTTTCAATGTCTTGTTAAATCTTTCAACTACAGATGCTTCTACATCAGGGTTATTCGTTACATAGAAACTGATATTTTGTTTCTTGAAAAAGTTTTGTACATAAATACTTTTAGCTGAATCTCGTTACAAGGACACGCGCGCACTTAATACTTTAACATAACAACTGTTATCTTTATTCAAATCTGCTTACGCACTATTATTTTCTTGAAAATAAACAAACTAATTTTATCTTCAACTTCAATTTAATTATAGTTTTGTTTATGAATGTCTTTTCAATTTATCCCCGATTCGGGTTACGCAGTTAATTAAACAATTACTGCCTCATTAAAATTCACAAACATACTCCAACATCATCACAGTCTACCACACTAACTCGCGTGCGCGTCTCACCGAGCTCTCATCACAAGCCTTACTCCCTAACTTCATCTCCCAACGACAACTAACTACTCAATCTCCGACTTCCCTATTTATAACTTCAGTCATCCATCTTTAAACATGTCTTCCTTCCGCGTTATATTCTCCAATAATATTCATTCAAAACTACATACTTCCAACAACTGCTTCCCTCTATACAAGCACGCGTGTAATTACAATACATCGCCATATTTGTTTTCACTTACAAATTTTACAATTACTTCGTGAAGAAATCATTTTTCGTCATTACATTCATTCAGTAGCCACTCTGAATCATTACGCAACTTTTAACATTTATCGCGAACCTGCGCTCAATCTGCTTCCGCAACATTTGCAAAAATCAGTACCGTCTAATGTCTCAAATTCCATATACATACATTTATTCTCAAAACAATTGCACAACATTACAAAACCCTTCGGAAATTAATACTTAAACATACCAAATCTTCTCTACATATTTTCTAAAACATTTTCTGACCAAGATTACTCATCTTATCTTCCAACATTCCGATTCTAACAGCAGCAAAACAGTAGCCATCCAGTGGAAAGCATTATCGTCCCATGGACAAATTTCTCTTCACATTTACATTCACCAGAATCTAATTATTCCAACACTAAAGTCTCTATAACATTCAAATACACGCATTTACATACTGTATAATATTTCTCGTAAATTTCCAGTGGCGTATCATACACCCACATACATTATATACACACAAAAATTTTTTTTTTTCGTTCAAACTCAATACAGTCGTACTCAAAACACGTCATACACGTCATTATAACATCCTACATACAGGGTACGTCATCGCAACCTGACAAGTTATGACAAGACCTGCAGATGAAGCAACTGCTAAATTTTCTGCTAAGCTTAATTCAAAATGCTTGAAATGCTTTGGTATCTTCTTATTACTGTCACTCCTTCTTAAATCCCCTAAATTTGTATTTATTTTTAATTCACCTCTTTCGACTTTTTTACTAAAACTACTTTTCTTTCTCTGGGGTTCCACATGAGATGTGCATTATTTACATAATCAATGATAACTAATTTTTCACTGTGATTCTAGTTTTGTTGTTCTAACTTCTTTTGGCATAAAATTATATGTGTTACATCTAAACAATTCTTAAATCTGGTTTAAAATTGTGCCCAAACTTCTGCTGGGGTTCTTCCTTTAGGCAAAGAATTTGTTTCAGTGCGATTTATTAGGTAAACTGCACCAGAATCTAAAATCATACACTTAGGTTTTTCTACTACAGTACGATTGTACCTATTACCAACTCCATTTTGTTGAGAATTTCTGACCATTGTATTTTGAATTTTAATACATATATGTGGATAAAAATTCTTCAGAACTGTTCTCGTCACCATTGTCACAATGTCACGGCTTCAAACGGCATTAGAACATCGCACAGTCAAATACCCGCAAGAGCCAACTAGCTCGTCCTTAGTATCGTGAGTTTTGCTAATAATTTTAGTTGCTTTAACAGGGTGTATCCAGTTGCGTAATAATAACCTATCAAATAATGATGAAACTGATACAAAACAGGGAAAAATATGTAAACCTACCTTTTGCAGCTTCCCGCAGATTGCACACTTCGACAGCTACCCTTCTAAGTCGAATGTGAGACATAATAAAAAAATGCTTGCCTTTTTATTCTGCGTCGTTTAGTTGACAACGTTTCTGATGCTATATTGAGAACTGTTTGTTTTGCATTGATTCACTCTCATTTGAATTATTGCAATATTATTTGGGACAACTCGGCACCTCCCCAAAAAATATTTCAACTTCAACGTAAGCCAATACGAATTATAGGTGGACTTTGTTATCGAGATGAGTGCAAGGATACTTTTAAAAAATTGCAAATTTTGACATTGCCATGCTTTATTCTTAATTGTGAAATTTTTTTTAAAGAATTTGGTGAACAATTTATTATGCCAAATGTTCACGATCATTTTACCCGACAAAAGAACGATCTCAATTTGAACTTTTACCGTTTATTTACATAGTAGCTTTTTATACGTAGCTACTAAATTATTTAACTGTATTCCGCTAAATCTCAGAAAACTTCCTGCAAATAAACTCAAATGTAAATTAAAACCATTTCTATTGAAAGATGCTTTTTACAATTTGACTGAATTTTATAATGGTAACCTGAGTATAGATTAGTTCCACCAGTCTAGATTTTGTGCCTGTATTTCATTTTATATTGACATCTGTAAATGTAGTATTATGCATATGTAACAGTTAATAATAATAAAATAAAAAAAAATAAAAAAACAAAATAATACTTCAATAACGCCATAGCATCGTTCACACTTTACGGTTTTTCAAAATAAATACTACTAAAACCGAAATTGAAATTTCTCAATTGATATTTCATTTATCTTAATTTCAAACAAAACTCCGCCGTTTCTATCTGAATTACTCCACTTAACCTGAGATCGTCTACAAGTCTAAGTTGTTAACTATTCGTTAGGTAATTAACTAATAATGATTAATACGTAAATATGGCGGCTACGAATAATACATTAAAGGCGGCGATGTACACTTTTCCTAAACAAGTCTAATAAAAAAATTAAAATAATGTACTGAAAAGTTTTAACTTAAACAAAGCTACATGATTAAGAGGCAAAGTCCACACACATCCGAATGGTATTCCCGCAGGGTTATTTTGCTGTAACTGAACCACCTAGAATTCTTTAGCATCAACATTAACGAACAATGATCTGCAATCAGGGCAATTTCTTTCGGTATGAATTCGGTATTAACACCTCTAAACCCTTGCACGTCCAAGTATGCGTCCATCCTCCTGCAGAAATTTTTGTCGGTGAAATAACGCCACACCTTTGTTTTCAATGTCTTGTTAAATCTTTCAACTACAGATGCTTCTACATCAGGGTTATTCGTTACATAGAAACTGATATTTTGTTTCTTGAAAAAAGTTTTGTACACTGACCGCCACAAACTCCTTGTCTTTATCCGTCTGTAAATTTTCCGGTGTATTACCACTTTCCTTAGAAATATCGATCAATGCTTCAATTACAGATGCAGCTGTCTTCGTTTTAACAGCTCTCGCCCAACCTCCTATTGCTAAATACATCAATAACCGTTAGTATGTAGTAGTATCCACAATTGTGTTTACTTAGGGTTCGCATATCGCAAAGATCCGCTTACTAAAGCTCGTAGTTGTTGCTCACTACATACCTATTGCGGGGAAACCTTTTTCTGACTGGTTTATGAACCGTATAAGTTTCTTGAGCCTGCAAATAATTTTGCACCTCACCATATTTACCCATTATAGCGTTAGTTAAAGGTGTTATACCCGAAAACTCTTCCGTACCCGCGCGATGATAGTGTACAACATCCGCGTTATATCCGCCACGGATCCCAATCTAGTGAAATTCTTCTTCCTCGAGAGGTTCTTTCGGTGTCTCCCTCGATTCACTATCAGCATCGGTATTCTCACCTATAGTTATGAAGGTCGGTTCAATGTGAGATGATGCAGCAGCATCACGTCTTCGAGTATTTCCGATAAACCCCCGTGATATATTTATTTCTTTAATGTACGTCCCAAACTGTCGCCAACCGTGTGGGTTTGTAGTTTTTCGTTGTCTTAACGTTTCGTGAACCAGATCGATAATGTTGGAGTGGGGGATAATCTCACCTTTTATTCTGACAGTACCCATTTTGTCCCAAAATATATCATCGTCCGTATTCAGTATACGCAAGGAATCCTGACCTTCCTTCCTATATGAAGTTCGCAGTGTTGACATTATTTCGTCGTTTGACAGGTCTTATCTCTAATATCATCACCGCTGATTGTTATACTACTCTTTGAAGAACCTGATTGTACTGCTGCCATTTGTCATGGTCGGTCACTTTGGTTTTTAAAGCTTTATCCATATCGTTGCCTATCTGTGTTAATATATTGTTTTGTGTGACATCTGGCGCTTCAAGATGCTATATAAAATCCAGAGATAGAATAATCATTTTCTTCAGATTGGGCTCATATTTATTGAAATAAATACCCAGAATTCCACCAAGTTATGATCCTACAGGAGTGGTAGAAAAGCACCGCCCGCCCATCTGTACGAGAAACTGTTTCCTCCTTTCGTCGCTGCTTCTGAGCAGTTGACGGAGATAAATGACCTTTTAAAATGTTGTGTGCACACTCGCAGATACATTCCACCTGTTTACTATCCAGACATTTTAATAAAGCGTCACGTTGACTTTACTTAATCTGGCTAATGCACGCAGGATAATGATTCTTTTTATTAAAGTGGCAACCATCATAAATGATGTAATCTTTATGACTATGAGGCTTAAACCCTTTTTCCGCTATATATACATGGCAAGTACCTTAAGGCACGAATAAGTTTGTTTTATACCGTAGCAAATCCTGCTAAATGCTGTATCTGTGACCTTTCAAGTGGGTTCCTAAACAAGATTACTTAATGAGCATTGAGGGAGGTATCTCGATATCTACGTCCTTGATGTAATATGTTTTGTGTTAAGAAGAACGCATTTAGGTTTCTATGATGACAACCCTTTGTAAAAATATCAATTACCGAACCATTAGTTTCGCGCATTTAGATCGTCAATTATATATACTTGGCAAATACCTTGAGGCACGAATATGTTTGTTCTATACCGTAGCAAATCCGGTGAATTCTGTTTTAAATCCAATAAGTATTCGTGCGGGTTTGAAGTGGCATCCCGGTACGCAGCCTACCAAAATTTCGGATTGTCAGGTGAAATCTATCTTGCTAAATGCTGTATCTGTGCCCTTTCACGTGTGTTTTTAGACAAGATTACTTAATGAGCGTTGAGGAAGATATCTAGATGTCCATGTCCTTGAAATATGTTTTGCGTTAAGAAAAACACTTAAGTTTCTATGATGACAACCCTTTTCAGAAATATCAACCCCCTAACCATTAGTTTCGCGCATTGGATCGTCAATTATTATTAAGACCCATTTTTCACCGCCAAACTGCTCCATATGAGGTAATCCCATCTGAAATTATGCCTAGAGATTTTTGAAAGAATGGTTGCCATTCGCTATAAAACCAGATCATTTTTTCAAAAGCTGTATCGCAGACAGTTTCGATATTTTTTAGAAAATTAATGATAAAATACGATTTCCCAAACCGCGATTGCCCCGCCACTATTGCTGAAAAGGGATGCATGAACTGACCCTCCATCTCGAAACGATAAACGATACTAAAGAGTACTCCGTTATAACCACAACCTAATACTAGATGAAAAATCTGAGATCACTGTTTATAGTGTTTATCTTTTAATTCAAATAATCCTTTGTTGTTGTCTTCTAATATTTGCTAAAAACCAACACTTGTTTTTAAATCATGCATTTGCTGTAAATAATAAACATCGTTTCATATAAGGTCGCTCTAAGGAGTTGCAGTAAGTGTGATAGAGATAGTTAGGTTTGTATATTTACATCCTACAAATTACTTAATGGTGGGGAAACCAATAGCCATTTCATATCAACTATTTGTAAGCAAATAAAAACACAAAACGGGTTTAGTGATAGTAATATATTTCAATATTTCAGTTCAGTTTAGTCCTCCAACACCCGAACAACCGAAAGAAAAACACGTCTTACGGTATGCGTATTATTTTTAATATATATTTTACTCGATATTGTTCACAAAAATGCCAATAAAGATTTTAATGTATTACTATCCTTGTAGGATAATAGTAAGGATAGAATAGGAGGAGGACGTCATAAACCAACCAACTCTGCAATAGTGTCAACTGTTATTCTACAGACCCGATCTCAACTCATTTGTTTAGTTAGGCAGATAAAGGTCTGAATGTTACGCTATTTTTTAACTAATAACATTATGCGGGCACGTACTTGTGGGTTTTCAACTTTGTAGTTATTGATTCGCATATAATAATAAACCATTAAAAC
This sequence comes from Vesta saturnalis, assembly GCA_036346205.1. Lineage (NCBI taxonomy): Eukaryota > Metazoa > Arthropoda > Insecta > Coleoptera > Lampyridae > Vesta > Vesta saturnalis. The sequence goes on along the minus strand of JARFJB010002467.1, from coordinate 32,499 downwards.
CTTTTGTCGCTTTATTTCCGTTACATAAATTACATAAGCAAGCTGTAATTAATTTAACTAAATCAGTCATTTTGAACTGTAAGTTGGTTTTCGCAAACGGTAAGTTATGATCAGATTTTATTGAGATTGATTGAGATTAATCTGATTGATTGAATTGATCGATCATGATTTGTTTCAAATTGGTATGATTAATTAATTAATTTGATTTGATTAGTTGATTTGTTTGTATGAGAAAGAGCTGAGAGTGAGAGAGAGATATATAGATAAGGGCGTGAATTATCAACTTTTATTACAGAAAACACTTGCTACTTTAAAAATACACCACTAGATTACGCCGCAAACAATCCCTAACTAGTCCAAAAAAACCCTGCTTTATTGCAGAAAATATTCATTAGTCCATATACCACTAGATGGCACCACAAATTCAAATTTCGCAACACGGGGACTACGACAAGGAGGCGCAGACCCTAACACAAAGTTTTTATAGCTGTATTACAAGTTCGCATTGGGGCCCCCTATTAGAAAATTTCAAATTTCCCGCTGAACAGATTTTGGATTCTGATCTTGGCTAGCCCAAGGGCAACTCCAAGGCCTGTCCCAAGGCCAACGCCAGATCCCAAGGCCAGTCTCAAGGTCAACCCGAGGTCAGTCTTAAGGTGGGTATGAATAAAAAGTGGAGGGAAAGGTGTCCCATGAGCGGGGATTGTAACGTCACAAAAAAAGTGAAGGAGATGGTGTCCGTGTTCTACTTATATTACTAACGGGCGTCCGTATCAATAACGCACCTCAATCGGCAGGCCATATCAATAAGCGACCTCAGCCGGAAGTCCACATCAATAAGTAACCCAATCGGAAATCCGGATCAATTGCTCGGCCACTCAGAGAACCGGATCAATTGCTGGCTTCACTTGAATCACTGACCAAAAAGTGCCCTCACTCGCCGGTCCGGATAAAAGGTACCCCCACTCGAAGGTCCAAATGTTTAAAGCTAGCGTTCAGTTATTACGTAGCTAATAATTAATTATAATGAATAATGTGTTTTAAATGGAAATTATGATTTAGTTGAAATAACCGAGGTGTCTGAGGTTAACCAGAAAGCACGCTCAAACGTAGCGTCCAAAACCGTAAGAACCCTGGCGAGTGAAGATCGGCATCACTGAAACTCCTCAAGAGCTTTCGTATCGTACCATACATTGCACGTCTGACGTATAATCTACTCTAAACGATATATCTTATTAATAAGTAAAATCTATAATATTTATATGCATAAAAAATAAACAAAATTTGCATGAAAGAGTATACAAAAATCTCCAAAAAGATTCAATTTTCAATTCCATTTTTGCGACAAATGGTCTGATATGTTTTGTAAATAAAAACAGAGGCAATAGTTCTTCTCTAATATATTGCGACATTAGCATAATGAAAGAAGATAAAAATTTCATTATTTAATTATAACTAATTATAACTGTTAATGGGTAAAACTCGTGACTGGTCCTTGGTTACGACTGAATGGAATGAAGCATACACTTTTTTTAATAAACCCAATTTCATCACTTAGAGCCGGTCTTCTAAGGACTGATCTGGACCTTCGGTTGAAGAACCAGAGGTTGACACTCAACCGACGATTGGAAACACATGGGTTGTATAAAGCAAGGTTTGATGTCGGTTGAGTAACCGACGGTTGCTAAGTATTTATTGAAAGTTGGCAATTGTGTCGGTTGGTGATTAACCAATCACGTTCCTTTTAGGCTCTTGACAGCAAGTGCATGTTTATTTTCTTTTGTTTTATTAACTCCCATTTAGGACTGAATCGTTTATATCATTACTCAGTAATGTTTGTCTTAATACATGAATGTTGGATGTTATAAACCAGTCACATGTTTGGGATTTCCGTCCATACCTTATTTCTAGATCAGGCGTATAATACTGACTCCAAAGGGCTAGAAATGCAACTAGTGTATTTGGTTTTATTTTTAGAACGTAACTATTATCATAGAACAGACTACAAAATAAAGCTATATCGTTTTCATTAAACTGTTCCTTTCAATCCCATGCGCTATGTAAAACAATATAAGAGTAGCTCCCTAAAAATCACATCTTAAACATTACCACTCATACGAGGTGTGCACTACTTACGAATTACGCAAAATATCAATGATGCTCAGCGTTAAAAGAAAATGGATCAAAAATGTGAGCAGAATCCCAAATCGTTGTTAAATAAGTTTCCGCAAATTGGAAAGCAATTTAGGCGGACGTAATTTTGGAACTCCTTCTGTTGCAGTACTGAAACAACAATAGTAACAGTTAGATCTATATAAAGTAATTAAGACACTAAAATATAAAATGTTATATCATTAAGGAGCGTAGGTTTATTTTAGTTATTTAATGGTGTAGACCGAACTGACTGAAGATGTGTGTTATAAAGTTATTAAAATTATTAAATAGTTACCTCAAAGCAACCATCATTCAGTTTCTAACTATTAAAACCAGTATTTTTAAGATCAAAATAATTTCGCAAATCCAGGTTATAAATGAGGATTCATATTTTAATCCAGGTTTTGTTACTATCAAATGTAAGTAGTAGAGCGCACAACTTAGAAAAGAAATAATTTCTTAATACAACATACGGAACGGGACTTTCCGGTTCGATCGATTCGGCGCGAGGACGTTTCGCTGCCAAGACGTCTCGGCGCGAGACGCTTCGGTGCGAAGGCGATTCGGCACGAGAACGTTTCGGCGCCATGCTATTTATACTAAAATATACACTTTACGTAGTTATGTATTTTAACCGTATACTGATTCATTCTATAATAATTCTACATATTTGTTCTTAGTTTAAAGATAATTGAGGCGGTGCCGAAACTATTTAAAAAATTTGGTAGCTTTTTATTCTGTGCTCATGTCACTCAGGGGACCGCAAAATTTCTAAACGTCTTTGCACTTCTAAACATAAAGCGTAGGATGCGAGATGCTGACGAGCAAATACTTCCAATGTGATGTAAATGATAATTTTTAATTAAACCAAATAACCAAATCTTTCATCTTCGAACTGTTCTGCCCTCAACTCTATCTGTACATTTCCACTTTGGGCCTTGAGGCATTCTTGAAGTGGCCATAAATTCATTTGGGGCAAACACCATTACAAAACACATGGTTTATTCGCAAACAAAAGCGTAACAGGTCTGGAATCCCATGAGAGACAGTATCAAAAACATGAGTAAAATTCGTATACATGACGTCAACTTGCTGTCCATTATCGATTTGTTCACAAAGTTACTGAGCAATACTGGTTGATCTTTCGAAGAAGAAATCTTGATGTTGATCGGATGAAAACGATTTGACATGGTTACTGTTTTATCGGTAGGTATAGAACTCGTTCAAAAATGTTACCAAAATTGGAGATCAAAGCTATCTCATGGTAGCTTGAGAATAGAGACGGTTTCCTTTTGTTGAATCCAGGAATTAACCCAGTTCTTTTTTTATTTTCCAGATATGACAAAGACAAATTTACGATCGCGATTTATAAAACTAGAAATTAGATCATCTGTCGCCGTTTGATTTGAAAGACTACCAGAGATTAACCACTTCAAATTCATTTGTTTGACCGGGTCATAAACAGGGATTACAAGGTACAGAATTACCAGTATTAATTTACTTCGACATTAGGAAGGAAATAATTTGAAAAAGTTTGGGCAAAACTGTTTTACAGTTCCTTAAGATGCTTTGTCTTTGTACATTGAAATGTATACAATGATTAAGTGTAAAATGACTTAATATGTATACTGTATATTTGTATTTAAATAGTTTTATTTATTTGGTGAAGATGTCGCTAGTCTCAATTTTTTTAAAATATATTAAAACCATAATCAGCATTTAACTTAACACATTTTTTTCAACATTTATAAGGATGGCAAACGATACAAATTTTAGTGCTAGTGAAAAAACTGTTTTCAATTAAAGGATATAACAGTTTATTACCAGAAGGTCAAAGAAGTAATTCAAGTACTATATATCTTTTGCAAGTTGATATTGATACAAATGAGGATGCTGATGAATCTATTTTTTCATATGTGTACTATTCGAAAACCATCAATTAGTAATAGCATATTTAAGAGAAGTTGACATCAGATATTTACGGAACGATTAAATTTATACCAAAATGTGTACTTGTAATATTTTTAGCTTTACATTTTGCAACAATTGACTGATACACCTCCAGAATTTCGAATAACTCGTTCCTTTTTTGTGTGAAGTTATTAACCTGACTCATATTATAATAATTGTGATGTGTTTGTTAAATGCATAATAAGTATTTTTAAATGTGATGACAATGATGGTAATTCTAGTAATTCACACCCATTTCAAGCTCCTTCTACATTACCCCCCAATGTAACTTTTCTTAAATTGAAAGAATACGGTAAGTAGTCTAGGTATGTGTAATTTCTGTGGAAATAAATATAACATTACTATGCAGGTTTTGAAAACTGAAAACTGAGTTTGCAATACAAGTTTATCAGAACCTGAACATGGAACTGTGGCATTTTACACTTGTTAATTGATTTTGATTGCAAAAGTTTATCCATTAGGAGCACTAGTTAAATTGTTAGAGAACGATTGATCTAATTTAAGTCACGATTGTACATAATTAAAATTTGTACACATTAATCAAATTTTTATATAAGCAGGTAAGCATATTTCAGTCGATTATACATCAATATGTTTTATTAGGAAAGACTGTTTTAATTGATAGAAATACTTTTAATGTGCTACAAGTTTTTCAAATGCAATTTCATGATTCAAACTTTAAACATGGATTCTTTCCTTAATATCGTAAATCCAAGCTTGGATACCGATGCTTGATGTAGTATTGTAAATAATAACATAAGGTATTCAGTTAAATCTTTGTAGGGATATTTTAGTTAATTCAACTAGAAATATTGAAGAATTAAATAATCGTTTAGATTTTACACAGTTTGCTTTGCTGCCTACGAATCAAAATTTGATAGAAAATTTTCAACAAGCAATTAAAAAAATTTTTAATTTAAGTGTAAGTATAATTCTATACTTCACCTCAGCTTTTAATTATTTATTTATGGCAACTATTGGGTTTCTTATCTTTGATCAAGTTTAAGCTAATTTGAAAGGTAGCACAGTAGTACTTATCTATGGTATAAGTAAAAGCGAATTTAGCTTGAAACCAAACTAAAATATAGATTCCTAGTTTGTGTGGATGATTTATCATTTAGCTGAATTATAGGTTTCACTAGTTTCTGTTATATTGTTATTGGAGGTGATATATGGCAATTTTAACATATTCAATCTTGATGGTTGAAAGGTACCACTTTATTAAGAGATGTTAAACTTTTTTAGTATAAAGTAAAGAATTGTAGAACCTACATGGATCATGTCAATTACACCAATGTTAATAGACCATATTCTGGTGAGTGAAAGGGTAATTTCTTGTTGTGGATCCATCAGTTCCCATAGTATATCAGATCATTGCATTGTACAGTGGCAATATCCATTTTTTGATGAGATACAACTTCTAGGTACCGGATTTACGTACCTAGGTACTTTAATCACATAAATCAACATGATTATGATGGGGGCCTTCAATCGATTTCTTACCACATGCTTCTAAATTTAAATAACACAAATGATAAAATACAGTTTCTAAATACTATTAAAACTAAAAAATATTAAAGTTACAAAAAAACTAAGCCATTGGACAATTGACATCAAGCTCTTCATTGAATTAAAAAGTAAATCACAAAAAAAAAAACAGGAAATACTGATTTGGAGTATTATAAGCAACTGCGAAATTGTTCAACATTTGCAATTCATAAAAAAAAGAGCTTACATACAGTATAGGATTATTCAAAGTGGATGTAAAATTTTGTGGGAAGATTTAGGTATAATGAATATTTACAGGGCGTCTAGGAGAAGGTGTAGAACAGGGATTCCCAAAGTGGGCGATATCGATCCCTTGGGGTCGAAATCGGTTTCCCAGGGGTCGACATAAACAAAAACTGATTTTGGGGGTCGACGAGGTCTAAAAATCGACCCCTATTAATTAACACAAGTTCTTATTTGAAACTTACAAGATACTGTATGAGTTGTTCGTGTACCAACTTGTTATAAGAATGACTAACATTTTAGTAAGAAGCATCATTGTTGTACTTTTAAAATTTGACGCATATACGCGATTTAACAAACGAAACCATGATCAAGTTCAAGTGCAACATGCTCCTTATATTTTACTATATAACTAGCTTGCACTTAGGTTCGTTGGAGCTTGAATGATAATAATTTATTTCAAGAGATTACATAGTTAAATAAAGCGAGTTAAAATAAAGTAATTGAAAAAGAATTTATACAGTGCTTAGTTGCCTATGCGCGCTTAACCTGCTTAACCACACATTTCTGCAGTTTATGAAAAAGTAACAGGGTAAGTAGTAAGGTAAGTATTTTTTGAAATTACTTTAGAAAAATTGTTACCTAAAATTATAAATGTTCAATTTTCTTTGTTTTCGTTTTTTACTCTGATTGGTACCTAATCAGTTTTTTTCCAAAGATTATTATGACAGAACTTTCAAACCAAATAAAATCAGAAAAAAATTCCGAAACCAGTCGATTTTTATTTTTATTTTATTTTGCCACCATAATGTTCTTTATACGCCCCCAAATGCGAGCGTAATGTGGTTTTTATAGCACGGAAACGTCATTGTTGGTAAGCAGCATGATTGACAGCAAACACATGACATGGTATGTCACGTAAGTTGAAAGAATTATTGAAACAACAACCTTACTATACAATCTTTATTAATAAAAATAATAGTAATGAAACTTATTCTTTATAAAAATTGAAAATACAGTTGGATGGATTTGAAATTGTAACTCCAGATGAGCCAACACCAAAGCTGACAGTTCCTTCGCCGTTTTGTGGTATACTTATAGCTGCTGTACCAGTAATGTTCTGAGCAATTTTAATTTTATTTTGCAGAGAATTCTCTACATATGATTCGGCTACTTTATCCGATCGCCGCTTTCTGCAAAGATCGTCGCCGCACTTTTACGAAAGCAGTGCCCTGTGTACTTATGGGCATCCGGTAGATTGAGGAACTCTGCTATTATCCTTGGCATTTTGCCTAAGGTGTTTTTCCCAACAGTCTGAGCACTACATTTGCCATTATGATACGACAAAAACAAGCTGTCAATTTTAGTATGTTCCGGTCGTAATGCTGCACATTTTCGGTACAAAGAGACGTAATCAACCAATCCATCGCTTGGTACAATTGTAAATTGCCTCGAAGTATAAGTTTTGGTTTTTTTGATCTTCACTAATAGCACTGATCCCTCAGTTACGTCCTGTACAGCCAAATCGTGCAGTTCTTCGCGACGACATGCTCCAAAAATACCAAAGGCTGTGACAACCTATAAAACAATCATTTTTATAATGAGAATTGGAAAAAAAAACAAATCGTTATACCTTAACTAACAAGTACGTATGATCAGGCGCCTTCAACATGAATTCTTCAATTTGATGCCGTTGCAATACATAGGGCTTTTTAGCTTGATCACTTACAGAATTATTCTTCATGAATTCTGTGAGCATGGAAAAACGAGATATATCAACATCTTCCTTCAATCTGAACATCTTTTTCAATTTAGAATATAAACACCACAGTGACGACGGCTTATAGATCTTTGACTGCAAAAATAGATATTTATTGAATAGAATTAATTGACATGTATATATACAATCCCTTACCATTTGAGACAAGTATGCCATCACAACTTTTTCATCACATTTTGTGGGCACATTTTTTGTGCTCCACGCGCAAAACTTTTCGTACTCTTTTATGTATAAATATTTCGATTTATTTGGAATTATTTTTGCCTGGGCGGCCTCAAATTCATCTAAAATTTCTTGTGAATAAGTTTTTGCGTTTTCACCTTCCATTTTAGAATGCAAATTATTTACAAACAAACAGTACCTTAGCAACAATTTAGCAATATCACAGTATCTTAGTAACAACAAATTAGCCTACCGTCGACTTTATTTCACTGCATTTGCATTTAAAAACTTGCCGAAAATACTGAATCTTTTTAAAATTTTGTTCCAGTTTCATGGTGCAAAATAAAATAAAACATTGTATGTACCACAGGAATAATTAGATTATGGCTCAGGAATATAGCTTCGCGATTTAACATTCTCGAGCCATAATCTTCTGATTATGCTAATACATAAATATCTATTAAGTGTGCAGTTGGTCAGATTATTATTTTATTTTAGAGGTCATTTTATATATATATATATATATATATATATATATATCTATCTATATTATCATATATATATATATATATATATATATATATATATATATATATATATATATATATATATATATATATATACAGTTGTGAGTATGATTAGTAATCTTTTTTAACATTAATTTTAATTACTATTCCTTTTTAGATCATTTGAAGACACGTAAAAATGTAAAATAGCATATACGAATCAAATGAATTATTAGCGTTTAAAGACATAATTGTTTTAATGTAGTAATATGCCTTTATGTACCCTTATTTGACATTTTGAGCGTCAACCACTTAATTTAATTACTACGTATCAAACTGTACTTGCAGAACATATTATTTTGATAGCATTGCATGTCAAACAGACATTTTATTTTAAAATTGTTGAATAGTTTCCTATATGTAATTTGGCAACGTTCAAATTTTCGTGAAATTTTTACATTCATAAGTATTATTTTGATAGTTTTGTATGTCAATATGACATTTCATTTTACAATAGTTGTATACTTCCCAATATGTAATTTGACAACATTTCAACTTTCATATCATTTTTAATTTTATAAATTATGTCAAAAGACAGTAAATCAAAATGTAATTTGGCAGCAGATAAAATTCTTAATAATTGTTAAAGTCCAATATTGAAGTTAATAACGTTAGCTATTAAAATGTTTTAATTGGTACACTCATAAATATAATCTTGGTAACATTGCATATCACAAAGTTGGATACTTCCAAAAATTTAAAGTTATGAATGACAATTGTTAAAATCAAACATTTTGGTTAATAATGTTACCTACTTAATTGTATAAGTTGGTATTTACGTTAATATTATTTTGGTAACATTGCACGTCAAAAAGTTGAATGTTTCCAAAAAAAAAAAATTTAAAATGACATTTAAATTTTTCATTGACAATTGGTAAAGTCAAACACTGAGGTTGAGAATGTTACTTATTACATGTTTAGGTTGACACTTGCATTAATATCATTTTGGTAACATTGCACGTCAACAAGTTGAATGCTTCCAAAAATATAGTTTACCAACATTTAAAGTTTCAAATGATAATTAGCAGTCAGACATTGAGGTTAAAAATGTTATTTATTAAAATCAGAGACACATTGAAATGTTTAAGTTGGTTTTTATTACCATACCATTATTTAAAAATTACGAAATTAAAAATTTCCTGCAAGTGAATTTATTTTTTTGCAATTTGATATTTTTTCAATATAACATATTAACCACATTCCAATCAAGTATATAATGAAAATAAAACGATGATATTCATTTTAATTATGTTTTTACATCTATACCATTTTTAACAGAATATACATTATTTTCGATAAAATAAAATAACCACAATCAAATTACGTCAGATGTGTTTTAAAACGTGTTGTGACTCTAGCATGATTTTAAATGCGCACTATTTACATGTCCACGGAACGACGAATTATTCTTCTAACTTTAGGCAGTCGTAAATTTTGGTCTTTAGCTAGAGCCATTAGTAAAAACTTTGGAATATCTTCATTTCCCCCCCTGACATCCATTGACGGATCGGTAGTTGCTGATTCTGTAGACAAAGCCAATGTTTTTGTGGATTTGTTTGCATCAAACTCGTGTCTCAATGATTCTGGTAAAGATGTGCCATACGCTATGAAACCAATTCATTTTCCGTACAAGCTCTTGGAATCGATCATCAGTAGGCTTGATCTCGATAAGGCGACTGGCCCAGACGGCATCCCAGCTATTGTTTAAGAAATGCTCCCCCGAACTAGCACTAGCCCTATCTAAGCTGTATACGATCTCTGTCTTCTGGGGAATTCCCTTCATCACGGAAGTTAGCAAATGTTCAACCTATTCCCAAAAAAGGCGATAAGACCGATCCCTAAACTACCGACCAATTGCCATCACTTCCATTTTGTCTAAAATCATGGAAAAAGCCATCAATCAGCAACTGCTCACTTACCTTGAAACTAACAAACTCCTTAGTGACCACCAATATGGGTTTAAGCAAAGTCGTTCAACAGGTGATCTTCTTTCATATGTGACCCAAGTTTGGAACAATACAGTAGAGCAGTCCGGTGAAACAGTTGTAGTCGGTTTAGATATTTCAAAGGCATTTGACCAAGTTTGGCATAAGTGTTTACTTACCAAACTCACCTCGTTTGGGTTAAATGATACGCTCATCAACTGAGTTTCCACTTTCCTTGATAAAAGACGAATACGTGTCGTAGTTGATGGCTTTTTTCAAAAGAAGTTAGCATTAACGCGGGCGTACCACAGGGATCCGTTATAGCGCCTACACTTTTTCTGCTGTACATAAATGACCTTATTTCTTCAAGAACTAACTCCATCCATTGCTTTGCTGACGATATCACGCTTCACTGTAGTTCATCCCAGTTTACTCAGTGATAATCCACCTTCTATGTCAAATCAAGAAATTAAAGCTGAAATGGCAAATTCAATCCACAAAGACATTCAACGTATTCTCGAATAGAGAAGCAATAATCTCGTTAAATTTAATACAAACAAAACACAGTGTTGCCTTGTGTCCGCCAAAAAAGATCGATCATTTCCTGTTGTAAGTATGAATGGCTCAGTTCTTAAGTTTTCAGACTCTATTACTCTGTTGGGTATGACTGTATCTTCAAATCTCTCATGGGTTGACCATCTTCTGTCAGCTACCAAAACAGCTGCTCGTAAAATAGGCTTTTTCTACAGATCTAAGCAGTACTTTACCTCTCGACAACTCCTTCTACTGTATAAGGCCTAAATCCGGCCTCATCTGGGTTAGTGCTCCCCAATACGCTCTCGATATCGTTGATCGTATTCAAAAGAAAGCAATTAGGCTTATAAATGACCCGTCCTTAACTTCTCACATACAGTCCCGTGAGCATAGAAGGATGGTTTCAGTTCTGTCTTTGTATTATCGTTATTACAACGGCTATTGTGCTGCTGAATTATATTCTTTGATACCATCTCGGGCTATCTTTGCGAGAAACACTCGGTTCGCGCATTTACATCATCAGTATGCATTACAAATCTCCACTTGTACCAAACGGGCGCAATCCATATTTTTCTACACGGCTTCTAAACTCTGGAATGATATCCCTAGTTCCTGTTTTCCTCTCACTTATGATATGAGAAAATTTAAGGTAGTTGTTCATAGGCATCTAGTGGCACTTCATTATCCCTCTATCCATCTTCCTAAGTGTTCCTGAGTGCTTTAGCACGATAGGCCAAATTTAGCCTGTTCAGGTCCACAATCATAAAAAAAAACTAAAAAAAGGATAATTTTAGCATTTTTTAACAACTGAAAATGTTTTTAAGAAAAATTATACCTTTAAGTAAATATCTTAAACGGTTATCAGGGTGTTGTGACCATAGTGCGTAGCGAAGCTCCACGCTAGTTATACATACTACAAAAAGGAAAAATAATTATTGCTGAGTGAACGTGGTGTGAGTGCATTAACAATCAGCAGTGGCATTTGGGGTTGTGGAAAATTTTGTGTGATGCTGTACAGTAGCACCGAAAATTTTTCAATATTGTGTAAAAAAACTACCTGTGCGTGTTTTACTGAATATAATGTTCTTTTATAAAAACTGCGTTGCAAATTATTTTGCCTTTTAGTTAATAAAATGACACGTGTGAAATTGGGAAAAATATTAAGGAGAGATTTAATTTAATTCCAGTATATGAAAATGTTAACTTTCACCAGTGTTACACATAATAAAATACTTATCTTTTTTGGTTTTTTTAACGGTGTATTTTAAATTATACAATGTAAACGTTTCGATAACACATACAGTTATCTTCGTCAGTAGTAGATAATATCTATTAAAACTGTTAGAGATGTTGAAACAGTTTTGTCAAACTTGAAAAATTAAAACATAAACATTAGCCTGCTATTAATATTACAGTTTGAGTAACGTGGAAAGCCAACTATAGATTTATATTTTAGTAAAGAATAACTAGGTCATTTTTTAATGAATCATGGTTAATGTTTATGTTTTAGTTTTTCAAGTTTGACAAAATTGTTCAACATCTCTAACAATTTTAATAGATAATATTACTACTGACGAACTGTAAGTATTATCGAAACGTTTACAATGTATAATTTAACATACACCATTACAAAACTCCAAAAAGATAAGTATTTTATTAGAATTAAATCTAGATTTAGGTTTATTTGAAATTAATCGAAAAATGAAGATTCTGTGAGTTATCACTAAAAACGTCATAATAATCATTTTCTTTAATGCAGCTTTATATGGGAAGGTAACATGATCAGTTGTGTGTTACTATTTATGAACAACTGGTCTGATAGTCGTGAGAAACCTTCATAGTTCAGTAGTAGCAAATTTTTACATGAGGAAGTTTGAAAGATTAGCTCTACAAAATGCACCTGAAACATCTTTAGTTTGGTATAGATGTATTGATATTTTTGAAATATGGAGACCTGGAGGGGAAGCACGAAATGAGTTTTTAGATTTTATAAATGGAATTCATCCAAGCATTCAGTTTACTAAAACAAACAATTCATGTTGGTCTTTTAGAGTTTAACAGAAATCGGCACACTTCCAAATCATCATACACGTATAAAATTAGAGTAATCAAATCTATGGTGGATCGAGCTAACCGAATTGTGGAAGGAATAAATAACATTTAAGATCACCTGAAGGTTGCCGTAACCGTCAGCTGTGTAGACGGTGCAACGTTCTTCGTATCGTGAAGCGCGGTATCTCAAATATTATATGCCGGTGGAGATGGACACATAGCTTGGCTAACGTTCGATAGTGAAGCAGACGGAGTGAGCTCGGCTCTGCAACGTTAACCCTATTTTACGCGCGGGCGCCAGACCTACCCAGTAAAACGTTCATTAGGTCGAATGAACTAGTAGCTCCACCATACACATAAATAAATTAAGTACAAGATCGCTATAAGTTTGATTTTATTATATACAAAAGTTGGCAAGACACCATTTGCTAAAGTAAACAATTACAATTACAGTGAAAAGGGTGACCTAAATTTCAGAGCACAAAGAAGCAATCGCACTAATCTTGACTAACACCCTATTCAAGACCAGAATAGTTAGGTTACTTTACCCCTTATCGATTACGATTAATTGTCTGCACAATCTTCTATTAATAACTATCAGCTGGCTTCCATAAGGGAAGTCGGTAAAGATGAGAAACTTAGATCCAATTGTGCAAGGTTAGTTTACAAACATAACTAAGGATTTCTAAGAACTTAAACGTACACCAGCCTGAAGTTACATTCGCTTTTTTTTCAAGGACATTCGCTTTTGGAATTGCACCAACCTAGTAAAAAATTGAATAACTAAATAATCCGGCATGAAATTACATTCGATTTTTTTTAAATACCTTTATGCCTTTATTTAATATGAAATAGTGATGTAATGTTTAGCAGTCAATTCGAAACAACCACCTCGATGTAGGCAATTGTGCGTATAGAAATATAGAAGGCGTCAATTCAAATTTAATTTACAAAATTTGAGCGAGATTTGGAAGAGGAGGATTATTCGAATAAGGTAGCACAAGGTCCCACCTTTAATACCATATAAGCCGTTTTTTGAAAAGTACCGCACAATTCGAAAAATCCACCTCGATGTCGGCAATTGCACGTATACAAGTGTAGTAGGCGTGAATTCAAAATTAAGTTACAAAATTTGGGCGAGCTTTGGGAGAGGAGGATTATTCAAGGTCCCACCTTTAATGCCCTATAGGCTGTTTTTCGAAAAGTGCCGCACAATTCGAAAAATCCATCTCGACGTCGGAAATTGCGCGTGTACAAATATAATACGCGTCAATTCAAAATTAATTTACAAAATTTGAGGGAGTTTTGGAAGAGGAAGATTATTCGAATAAGGTGGCACAAGGTCCCATTTTTAATTCGCTAAAGGCCGTTTTTCGAAAAGTAGCGCACAATTCGAAAAATCCACCTCGATGTCGGCAATTGCCTGTATACAAATATAGACGGCGTGAATTCAATTAATTTGAAAAACTTCAGCATGCTTTGGAAGAGGAGGATTATTCAAATAAGGTAGCACATGGTCCCACCTTTAATGCCATGTAGGCCGTTTTTCGAGAAATATCGCACAATTCGGGAAATCTACCTCGACGTCTGCAATGGCGCGTATACAAATATAGTAGGCGTGAATTCAAAATTAATTTACAAAATTTCGGCGAGTTTTGGAAGGGGGAGAATTTTACCATCAATATAGCACAAGGGCCCACCTTTAATGCCTTATAGGCCGTTTTTCAAAAAGTACCACACAATTCGAAAAATCCACCTCGATGTTGGCAATTGCGTGTGTTTAAATATAGACGGCGTGAATTCAAAATTAATTTGAAACTTGTGTGCGAGTTTTGGAGGATTATCCGAATCAGGTCCCACCTTTAAAACCCTATAGGCCGTTTTTCGAAAAATACCGCGCGATTCGGAAAATCCGCCTCGACATCTGCAATTGTGCGTATACAAATATAGTAGGTGTGAATTCAAAATTAATTTACAAATTTTGGGCGAGTTTTGGAAAAGGAGGATTATTCAAATAAGGTAGCACATGGTCCCACCTTTAATGCCATGTAGGCCGATTTTCGAAAAGTGCAGCAGAATTCGAGAAATTCACCTCGACGTCGGCAATTGCGCGTATACAAATACAGTAGGCGTGAACTAAAAAATTAATTTACAAAGGGAGTTTTGCAAGAGTAGGATTATTCGAATAAAGTAGCACAAGGTCCCACCTTTAATCCCCTATAGGCCGTTTTTCGAAAAGTACCGCACAATTCGAGAAATCCACCTCGACGTCGGCAATTGCGCGTTTACAAGTATAGTGCGCGTGAATTCAAAATTAATTTACAAAATTTGAGCGAGTTTTAGAAGAGGAGGGTTATCCGAATAAGGTAGCACAAGATCCCACCTTTAATGATCTATAGGCCGTTTTTCGAAAAGTACCGCACAATTAGAAAAATCCACCTCGAAGTCAGCAATTGCGTGGATACAAATATAGACGGCGTGAATTCAAAATTAATTTGAAAAATTTAAGCGTGTTTTGGTAGAGGAGGACTATTCGAATAAGGTAGCACAAGGTTCCACCTTTAATGCCCTATAGGCCGTGTTTCGAAAAGCACAATTCGAAAAATCCACCTCGACGTTGGAATTTGCGCTTATAGAAATATAGTAGGTGTGAATTCAAAATTAATTTACAAAATTTACGCGGGTTTTTGAAGAGGACGATTATCCGAATAAAGTAACACAAGATCTTACATTTAATGCCCTATAGGCACACACACACACACACGCACGCACCCACAAACGCGCGTGCGCACGCGCACTCGTACGCACACGCGCACAGCACGCACACGAACACACACACACACACACACGCACGAGCACCCGCACACGCACGCGCACACGCATACCCACACGCACGCGCACACGCACATGCACTCGCACACACACACACACCACGCACGCGCACGCACGCACACGCACACTCACACGCACACGCACGCGCGCACACGCTCACACGCACACCACACACACACACACACACACGCGCGTGCACACGTACGCGCTCACTTACACACATACACACACTCACACGCAGACACGCACGCTCTCACGTACGCACTCACACACACACACACACACACACACACACACCACACACACACTCACACGCAGACACGCACGCACACACGCACGCTCTCACGTACGCATTCACGCATTCTCGCACACACCCACACCCACACGCACACGCTCACGCACACGCACACGCACACGTACCCACACATACGCGACACAGTTTACAGTAGGAATTTATATGTAATGTGCAAATATATGTCGTACGTGTTGCAGTTGTACTGTATTATCTTAGGTTACTGTAGTTTTACTTTTATGTTATGATGAAGCTTGCAATAAGGCTTCATATGCACTATGATATGCCAAAGTACTCAATATAAATTAATCGCTTTGTACATAGGTTTCCTCATCACCTTAGTGTGATATTTGGTTTGCAAATTCAAATTTCACACAGGAGGTACTATGTTCGATGCGTTACTCCTATATTTGAATTGGGGGAGTTCGCCTGTTTGTTCGAGAACTTGTTGGACATATATCCTTCTCTTTACAACCGCAGTTGTATAAGGGGAGGAGGGTAATCGGTCCACTTATTCCCGTACTTGGTAGCCCTATTCCCAATCTTCCATGAAGACTAACAACGATTGCAAAATTTGAAGTGCTAGGTAACCTTTCGGCGACTATAACCACTTCAAATGCATACTCCATACAATTTATTGTCTATTCCATGAAGACTAAGGATTGCACAATATGAATTGTTACAACCCTTTGGCATAAACACTTCTAAGACGAATTCAAAACTATAGACTACTGTTTACACAAGAAGCAAAGGACCGGCCCGCTAGTCTAGCGAGGTTATTCTGCGATATGTCTGGAACACATTGATCATGTAACCATCTAAAATAAGTGGAACATTGAACCTAACGATGACATCTTTGATTGTCTTCCAAACCGCATGTTAAACATCTATTGTACATGTCCTCTGAGTTCCTGAAAACAAGTTCTTGCAGATTAGTGCGAAAATACGTGGGAAGAAAGTCCTCAGTATCGAATGAATGGTTAAGTAGGCGAAAAATATAGTGGACAGTGGAAACTCCACAGTTATAGGAATCCCTTTGACTTGGAAAATTTGTTACTTTCAAACTGTAGTGATCTATGCGATGAAAACATTCTCTCCCATATTTCCTGTTTCTATCCTTTAAATAACAAGAAATGGTCTGCTTGTATTTTTTGCAGATGAATGTGTTGTGCAACGTCCCGAATCATGTACGACAAATTGAGAAATTAAAGAATCAACCATTAACACTATCCAATGGTTTGAGTTGACATTATAGGGCATAATGATTTTTGTAGTATCCAACATAGAAATCTGATTTAATGGGAATTCTTGAGGAACAGGGCGAGACAGATGTCGCTACAAAAAAAAGTAAGTGACGTCGCGACATACATAATTGATGGATTTACATTTTCTTTCATGAAAGAAAAGATTGACGCATCTATATCAGCGTCATGAAGCCATTTCTTATCAAACAAGGAGTTGTAGTCGTCATTATAGAGAAGAATTTCATGAAAACCTGGATTTGGATACCTATCATCAACATATTGGAGAGTGCGATATCGACAATGATATGAAGGTTGACAACGCAAAAAGTTTCCCATACAAGTGGTAGTAGCACGTGGATTGACCCTGCTTAATGTTAACTACTCTTCATTGATGACTATTAAATCTTACTTTTTTAAAGTACCTAGGCTGAAAATCAGTTTTAGATACTGATACAGGGCGTTTTTTCCACACTTCTTCGACTAGTGCATTAATAGGATCGGAATGAAGTTTAGGGGAACTAATGTCTTTAGGTCTATCCTTTTTAAAATTGATTTATTTTTCTAGATTTTTCAACCTCGAATTTTTGAAATTCCTTGATTGGGACGAAATTTTTGCAGATGTTTTTTTTTGCAAATCGAACAAATTAGATGTAAGAGATGCCATGGAAGATATATTTTGTGTGCGCTTTAAGCGTCGAATGAATTTGGTTTCGATGCATAAAGATTCCTTTCGCTGCTGCAATTTTGTAATAAATCTACCGATCTTATCCTTCATCTTGCTTAATTTGTTTGAACGAATTTTCCACAACAGCATTAGATACGCATTGTTCCTTAGGATTCAATAAAAGTCCAGACCACATAGCAATATATGGCATATATTTATGTAAGAGAAGTTCCACAAATTGAGGACAATGAAATGGGTTCAATGTAGATGAATGCATGCTTTTGGCTTTAATTTCGATCTCGCTATATATTACACTGAAATGTTGAAACATTAGTGTCGTGTTTGTAACGCAAGTTAATATAATAAAAAATGGTAAAACGTTAAATCCTTTATTTGCTTACCTACAATCGTTAATCGGAAATGCTTGCAACACACATAATGCATTCTCATTTTTTGTTACATATATGCTTCCTACCTTGAAGTTGGCTGTGTCTCAACACACGCTATTAAATATAATTGTACAGGGTGTCCCAAAGATAGAGCAAAGTAAGTTTATGCTTAACTAGAATTATTTGTGTAAATATTGTATGGACCATGGGGTAGAGGTAAGAAGTGTGCATTTTTTTAAAATATTGGAAGTTATACAGGGTGCGCCAGAAAAGCAGGACGTGAAAAAGTATGATTTTTTTAAATAGAACACCCCGTATTTGATTTTAGTTTTTAATTCTACGTGTCCATACAAACATATTTTGTCATACAAAAGATTGGCTGAAAGTTTTTAGTTCTTGAGATATTCGCGTTTAAAGATTATTATGGTCATTTTCGTGGGGTTGATGAATGGGCCATTGTTCCGTTATTTCACAATAAAAAAAATTGATATTTCGTGTGAAAAATGAGTGATATTATACTAACGTTTAGACCGAGTAGTATTTCTAATTTTCTCAACAGGATGTTTGTTATAACCATTCAAATTTGAAAATTCTCAAATTAAAAAAAATCAGTTTTTTAATTGCACACCCTATATATTTTTATTTCATTTTATTCGGGATTAAAAATCTATCATTTTGTCAAATATATCCTATATCTATCTTTGATAGTTTTCAAGGAATTTCCATTTTTCTCACTAGCTACGTTACATACGATACTTTAACATTATTGTGGATCGTGGTAGCCATGGAAAACAATTGCGACGAAATAAAACAAACCACCTAAGCGAGAATATTAACAGTTTTTATTAATGAGAAACAGTAATTCAATAATTATTCAACATTGCGTCTTAGCTCAATGTGATAGGGATGGTACTTATACTTCAGCGTTGTTCTATTCACGTTTGATTTGGAGGTATCACATATCGTCGTTAATGTTCTAGAATACACTTGGGGATTTTCTTGAATATTTAATAATATTTCAAGTTCTTTTTCTTCATTAGCTGCCCTTTTATTAACAACTTTACGTATGAAGTATTTAACACTACCGCTAGAATCGAATCTATCCATCAAATTTTCCAAGCCAACAGTAGTAGGTATTCGACGTTCAGGATATTTCATTTTGTAGATTCGTTGTGCCAATAAAGGTTTTTTTTCAGCCTCGCCCAACACGTATATCATATCAATTAATTCATTTGTCGAATAATCCATAATTGATACAAGAATTGATAACAAGTTAAATGCGAAAACGACAAATTTAATATGTGTTTATTTTGACAAGTAGGAAACCTTTGTATCTTAGTAACGCAATTATTATTTTCCATGGCTACCAAGATCCATGCAATGCAATGTTATCGAAAATAAAGTAGCTAGTGTGAAAAATCGAAATTACTCGAAAACTATCAAAGATAGATATAGGATATATTTGACAAAAATGATAGATTTTTAATCCCGAATAAAATGAAATAAAAATATATAGGGTGTGCAATTAAAAAACTGATTTTTTTAATTTGAGAATTTTCAAATTTGAATGGTTATAACAAACACCCTGTTGAGAAAATTAGAAATACTACTCGGTCTAAACGTTAGTATAATATCACTCATTTTCACACGAAATATCAATTTTTTTATTGTGAAATAACGGATCAATTGCCCATTCATCAACCCCACGAAAATGACCATAATAATCTTTAAACGCGAATATCTCAAGAACTAAAACTTTCAGCCAATCTTTTGTATGACAAAATATGTTTGTATGGACACGTAGAATTAAAAACTAAAATCAAATACGGGGTGTTCTATTTAAAAAAAATCATACTTTTTCACGTCCTGCTTTTCTGGCACACCCTGTATAACTTCCAATATTTTAAAAAAATGCACACTTCTTACCTCTACCCCATGGTCCATACAATATTTACACAAATAATTCTAGTTAAGCATAAACTTACTTTACTCTATCGTTGGGACACCCTGTACAAACATCACAATTAGCGTATCTCGGGGGAACGGGGAAAATTTTCACAATCGTCGGAAAGGCTTGCTCTTTTTTCAATTTCTATGTGTTACAATTTTACATTGCCCACTACTCATCGCAGAAAAGGCATCCTGCACATGTGACGTTTCATATGGACTCAACAAAATCATCAGGAAGTCATTAAAGAATTTACTTACCTCATCCATAGTTTTCGCCATAATCATAGAAGTAATACCGTCTAGACGAACACAGCCTACCTTTTTCCCAACTTTAATATTTTTGATACGTCTGGCTGTGATGTGCATAACAATTCTAGTTGAAACTTTGAGTCAAAAACGTGAAGTGGAAGACCAACAAACTGTATGTATTGGTTGTCTTTTAATCTCCCTTCTTCATATTTCAATAATAGATCATGAAAATTGTTAGACGATAAATCGTTGTCAGACAAAGCCCCCGATGTTGCCTTTTGCATAACGCTTAAGCTCCTATGACCTTGGAAATTTCCTAATAAAGCGGAAAGAGGACCTAATTTTCTAGCAAAGTGATCCAGGATTTTGATGATCCAAGGAAGTTTTGACTTCCTTTCGTATTTTGGTTGGTACAATTCCAAAAGCCAATGTCCTTGAATAAGAAGCGAATGTAACTTCCGGCTGGTTAAACGTACATCTTTGTTTAGGTGAAGAAATGTGAATGCAGCGAGTACCGGGGGGGCAGAAGTAAAACTACCTTGGCCAAGGTAAACTAGTTAGTGTTATTGGTCCTACGTTGTGTAATTATTCCGCACCCTATACATATACCCGTAAATAATATTGATACCGTAGGTACAGCTTCCGGATGATAAGGTGAACGTTAAAAATCCGTCATACATATAACTACTATGATCGTTAAATTAAACAACCAGGAAGCTGGTACTAGGTGGAATTACCAAGTAAAATTTATTTAATAACTAAAGCTTTGCACGAAGTTATCTGTACTAAGAGTGTAACTTTACTTGAACGTAAGGTAAGTGAATTGTCTTTCGAAGGTACAACCTAAAATAGCCGATTTGGATTACAAATGTCCGAACCGGTGGTCAAGAAGTTCCGGTCCGGAGGGAAGGATGGTGCCTGTCGATAGGATGGTAGTAATTCCTTCCCCGTACAATTAGGAAAGTAACCTTTTATATACACTTTCCCCCTTTAAGCTGAAAGGTTTCTGTAAGTATGATTTTAATATGAGAATTTAATGTCTTACCTAACTGTTATAGCTTAACTATTGGGTGTAGTGGAAATGACTATTCTACATTTAATAAGTACCTATATGTAATGTAAGGAAAGGTACTAACTATATGTACAAATTCTTGTTCTATTTTGATTCCCAATGGGTAACTGTTGAATACAGCTTCCAAAATACTTCACTGTATCAACAGTATTAATTACACTGGATGTTAATAATCCCTTAACGGAAGACTTTAAAAAAATGGTCTTTTCTCAACAGCCAAGTGCACAACAAACAAAAATAAATTTTTATTAAGCCAAAGGATTTATCAAAACCCAAAGAATTTTAAACAAAAATAATAAGACTAGAAAGTTGTGACCTTTGAATTGATCTTTCAAATATTTACCAATTTTATAAATTGAAGTCTTTGAAGATGAGTATAGGCGACACACATTGCTGGGTACTTTGTATTTGTATTTACTATTTAAACATTGAAATTTCAATTAAAGAATGAACAATTATGTAGTTTATTATTTCTAATTCCTAAAACTAATCGATCATATCTAGTTAAGAATGATTTTAGCTTGCTTGCTATTAAATGCTAAGAGTGAAACAAAACTATGCCTATAGCTAAGAAAAATTGCAGAAAAGGACTGTTGCAAGGTGCTTCAAATCCATTATCATCTTCCGAAATGTATGTTATCTTGTTCTTGTGGAAAAGTATGCATTGGAACCACAAAACTTAGCTTTGGCACTAGACGTAAAGAGCATATGTGATGCAGATTGCATCAACCAGAAAAGTTTGCTGGTGGGGTTGTTTATATGAATTTTTATAATTTTCAATAGTTCACAAAACCAATTACGTGTGTAACCATATGCAAATTTACTACTTCTTACTACATCTACAACATTAAAACTATCCTTATCAAATGTTTGAATGTGAGTATTAGCCGTTACCTTTGTTCTTTTGCTAACAGCACACGGATTTAATACTAGTGGCTTTATGTTTACGTTTATTATACTCTTGGTGTGCTAAACACCTTGTACAAAATATTTCTTCAAAGTTCTAATGGTGTCCTTAGAAATTGGGGCTTCCTTCATGCTATAGGTGGAGCAGTAATTGATTTCATAACGTTGCATGTTTAATAAAATTTGCATAGAATATTTTTCTGCATCCATTGTAGATTGGTGGGTGTTCGTCCGTGATTAAGGATTACATGTATTGCTTTATTCCTGATCCAATTTTTAAGGTCAATGAACTTTGAGGTTTCCAGAAACAGCTTCTATTTTTAAATTTCTATGACCATAGGTAATGACGATAATCACTATATTGGCAAAAAGACGATAATGACGATCCCAAGGAAGATAATGATAATGACAATCACGATATGACAATGACGATGAAGATAACAAAAAATAACCATAATGGGGATAATAACGATAATGACAATAATTCTATAATGACGATAATGAATATTATGACGATAATGGCGATAGTGACGATAATGACGATAATGACGATAATGACGATAATGACGATAATGACGATAATGACGATAATGGCGATAATGACGATAATGACGATAATGACGATAATAACGATAATGAAGATAATGACGGTAATAACGGCAATGACGATAATGACGCAAATGACGATTATGACGATAATGACGTTAATGACGATAATGACGATAATGACGATAATGACGATAATGACGATAATGACGATAATGACGATAATGACGATAATGACGATAATGACGATAATGACGATAATGACGATAATGACGATAATGACGATAATGATGATAATGACGATAATG
This sequence comes from Vesta saturnalis, assembly GCA_036346205.1. Classification (NCBI taxonomy): domain Eukaryota; kingdom Metazoa; phylum Arthropoda; class Insecta; order Coleoptera; family Lampyridae; genus Vesta; species Vesta saturnalis. Next base: position 9,172 of record JARFJB010002467.1, on the reverse strand, counting down.
ACGATAATGACGATAATGAGATAATGACGATAATGACGATAACGACAATGACGATAATACGATAATGACGATAATGACGATAATGACGATAATGACGATAATGACGATAATGCGATAATGACGATAATGGCGAATAATGACGATAATAGACGATAATGACGACGTTGACGATGATGATGATGACGATAAGACGATAATGACGATAATGACGATAATGACGATAATGACGATAATGACGATAATCATGCGATAATGACGATATATGACGATAATGACGATAATGACGATAATGATACGATAATGACGATAATGACGATAATGACGATAATGACGATAGATGACGATAATGACGATAATGACGATAATGACGATAATGACGATAATGACGATAATGACGATAATGACGATAATGACGATAATGACGATAATGAGATAATGACGATAATGACGATAATGACGATGACGATAATGACGATAATGACGATAATGACGATATGACGATAATGACGATAATGAGATAAGACGATAAGACGATAATAACGATAATGACGATAATGAATACGATAATAGACGATAATGACGATAAGGTAAGATGAATGACGATAATGACGATAATGACGATAATGACGATAATGACGATAATGACGATAATGACGATAATGACGATAATGACGATAATGACGATAATGACGATAAGCGATAATGACGATAATGACGATAATGATAATGACGATAATGACGATAATGACGATAATGGCGATAATGACGATAATGACGATAATGACGATAATGAAGATAATGACGATAACATGACTATAATGACGATAATGAGATAAGACGATAATGACGATAATGACGATAATGAAATGACGATAATGACGATAATGACGATAATGACGATAATGACTAATGAGAATGATCGATAATGACGATAATGACGATAATGACGATAATGACGATACTAAAGGTTATGACGATAATGACAATAATGACGATAATGACGATAATGATAATGACGATAATGACGATAATGACGATAATGATAATAATGATAATGACGATATTGATCATGACGATAATGACGATAATGACGATAATGACGACGTAATGACGAATGACGATAATGACGATAATGACGATAATGACGATAATAACGATAATGACGATAATGACGATAATGACGATAAACGTTAATGACGATATGATGATAATGACGATAATGACGATAATGCGATAATGATACTGACGATAATGGCGTAATGACGATAATGACGATAATGTGATAATGACGATAATGACGTAATCGATAATGACGATAATGACGATAATGACGATAATGACGATAATGGTGATACTGACGATAATGACGATAATGACAATTTCGATAATGATGATAATGACGATAATGACCATAATGACGATAATGATGATAATGACGATAATGACGACAATATTGATAATGATGATGACGACGATGATGACGATAATGACGATAATGACGATAATGACGATAATGACGATAATGACGATAATGACGATAATGACGATAATGGCGATAATGACGATAATGACGATAATGACGATAATGATAATGACGATAATGACGATAATGACGATAATGACGATAAAGACCATAATAACGATGACGATAATGATGATGACGATAATGAGAATAATGACGGTAATGACGATAATGACGATAATGACGATAATGACGATAATGACGATAATGACAATAATGACGATAATGACGATGATGATGATAATGGCGATCATGACGATAATAACGATAATGACGATAATGACGATAATGAATATTATGACGATAATGGAGATAGTGAAGATAATGACGATAATAGCGATAATGGCGATAATGACGATAATGCGATAATGACGATAATAACGATAATGAAGATAATGACGGTAATGACGATAATGACGATAACGACGATAGCGACGATAATGACGATAATGGTGATACGGACGTTAATGACGATAATGACGCCAATGGCGATAATGATGATAATTACGATAATGACGATAATAAGGATAATGACGATAACGACAATGATGACGATAATGACGATACTGACGGTAATGAAGATAATGACGATTATGATAATGACGATAATGACGATAATGACGATAATGAATATGGCGATAATGACGATAATGACGATAATGACGATAATGACGATAATGACGATAATGACGATAATGACGATAATGACGATAATGACGATAATGACGATAATGACGATAATGACGATAATGACGATAATGACGATAATGACGATACCGGCGATAGTGACGATAATGACGTTAATGACGATAATGGTGATACTGACGATAATGACGATAATGACGCCAATGGCGATAATGATGATAATTACGATAATGATAATGACGATAATAACGATAATGACGATAATGATGATGACGATAATGAGGATAATGACGATAATGACAATAATGACGATAATGACGATAATTATAATAATGATGATAATGACGATAATGACGATAATGATAGTAGTATAGCTATACGGATCCTAATCCACTTTTCTACTATACTTTTTCTACGAGTGTTTTCTGCTCAAGGTCATCACATTGCCTACGTCCAAGTACACGGTTTATCAAGGTCATCATCTTCAAGGTCACCTCGGGCCACGTGGTAGGTAACCACCTCTTCAAGGTCATGCTTGCACAGGTCCTTCAAGGTCACTAGAAAAGTTACTAGGCTGTTGATTGTCCTGAAGGTCATTGCCCTCGGTCTCAGACAAGTCTATGCAGGTTTCGAGGCCACGCCCTATTCTGAGAAACAAAGGGGGTCCATTGTTTAAAGTCTATGCTTTCAAGGTCAATGAACAAAGACGATCTATTGTTTTGGCTGAAATTCTAGGAAATCAATAACAAAGACGATGCATTGTTCAAAGTCTATGCTTTCAAGGCCACATGAAAGAACAAAGACTATCTATTGTTCCGTTAGAAATAGATTGTTATCTCAATTCTAGGAAATCAAGAAACGCTTCAAAGTCTATGCTTACAATTTTCAAGGTAAAAGAACAAAAGCGATTCATTCTTCTGGTCGAGTTATAAAAATAAATTGTTATCTCAATTCTGAGAAATCATGAATAATGTATTGTTCAAAGTCTATGCTTATAATTTTCAAGGTAAATGAACAAAGACGATTCATTGTTCAGTTAGAAATAGATTGTTATCTAAAGACATCTCTTTCAGGGACAAAGACAATCCATTGTCAACGATTTAAAGTTTATGCTTAGAAGGTCACACCTCTGATAACAAAGACGATACATTCATCTCAATTCTAGGAAATCAAGAGCCCTGAGGTGCATGTTTCAAAGCCACGCCCTCTAAACAGGTGGCTGTTCCCCTAAACAGGTAGCCGTTTCCTAAAAACAGGTAGCCGTTTCTAAAACAGGTACCGTTTCCTAAAACAGGTAGCCGTTTCTAAAACAGGTCCGTTTCCCAAAACAGGTAGCTGTTTCAACCGTTTCCCCAAAAGGCGGTCCATTGTTCAAAGTCTATGCTTATAAGGTCACACCTCTGATAACAAAGGTGATTCATTGTTTTGGTTGAGTCATAGCTTCTGAAATTCTAGGAAATCAATAACAAAGACGATGCATTGTTCAAAGTCTATGCTTTCAAGGCCACATGAGAGAACAAAGACTATCCATTGTTCCGTTATAAAAATAGATTGTTATCTCAATTCTAGGAAATCAAGAATAAAGGCGATCCATTGTCAACGCTTCAAAGTCTATGCTTACAATTTTCAAGGTAAAAGAACAAAAAGCGATTCATTCTTCTGGTCGAGTTATAAAATAAATTGTTATCTCAATTCTGAGAAATCATGAACAAAGACGATGTATTGTTCAAAGTCTATGCTTATAATTTTCAAGGTAAATGAATAAAGACGATTCATTGTTCTGGTTGATTTATAAAATAGAGTGTTATCTAAATACATCTCTTTCAAGAACAAAAACAATCCATTGTCAACGATTTAAAGTTTATGCTTATAAGGTCACACCTCTGATAACAAAGACGATCCATTGTTCAGTTAGAAATAGATTGTTATCTCAATTCTAGGAAATCAAGAGCCCTGAGGTGCATGTTTCAAAGCCACGCCCCTCAAGTGCTCTAAACAGGTAGCCGTTTCCTAAAACAGGTACGTTTCCTAAAACAGGTAGCGTTTCCTAAAACAGGTAGCCGTTTCTAAAACAGGTAGCCGTTTCCTAAAACAGGTAGCCGTTTCCCAAAACAGATAGCTGTTTCAACCGTTTCCCCATGTTCAGGTCGAGATTCCGCATCTCAATTCCAGGAAATCAAAAAAGGGGGGCCCATTGTTCAAAGTCTATGCTTACAATTTTCAAGGTTAAAGAACAAAGACATTCCATTGTACAGGTTGAGTTATAAAAATAGATTGTTATCTCAATTCTAGGAAATCAATAACAAAGGCGATGCATTGTTCAAAGTCTATGCAATTTTCAAGGACATGAAAGAACAAAGACTATCTATTGTTCAGTTGAAATAGATTGTTATCTAAATACATCTCTTTCAAGAATAAAGGTGAACCATTATCAACGATTTAAAGTTTATGCTTATAAGGTCACTCCTCTGAGAACAAAGACGATTCATTGTTCAGTTAGAAATAGATTGTTATCTCAATTCTAGGAAAGCAAGAACAAAGACATTGTCAACGCTTCAAAGTCTATGTTTACAAGGCCACATGAGAGAACAAAGACGATTCATTGGTTGAGTCATAGCTTCTAAAATTCTGAAATCAAGAATAAAGGGGCCCATTGTTCAAAGTCTATGCTTACAATTTGCAAGGTAAAAGATCAAAGACGATTCATTGTTTTGGCTCTGTCGTAGCTTCTAAAATTCCGAGAACAAAGACGATGCATTGTTCAGACTGATTAGGTCATCTAACAAGTAAAATATTTTTATAAGACTACCACAATATACAGATTTAAGTATTATGGGATATAGTCACTTTTGTAATACCTCTGCTGGAGCATATCTATTTACTATTTGTTTTCACATTCAATTTCCTTCAACTGATTCTCGTTTAATGCGGACCACATCATCTTTCCTAATAGGTTCATTATATTGTATACTAGCCATACATTCAGCTTCCTTAAAAGTCTTCATATCAGGATCTACTTTGAGACATTGTTCGAGACTTATTACAAACCTACGCAAGTGATGCATGCTTCAAGGTAAACAATGTCACGCCTCCCCAGTGCCCTCAAGTGGTCTAAACAGCTAGACGTTTCCTAAAACAGGGCCCGTTTCACAAAACAGGGCCCGTTTAAAACAGGGGTCCGTTTTCCAAAACAGACGGCTGTTTCTCAACACAGGTAACCGTTTCCCACCAAGGTTACGAGAGAACATAAGCGTTCTGATTCCTAAAAATAGATTGTTATCCAGCACCTCAATTCTAGGAAGTCAAGAATAAAGGAGGGTCCATTGTTCAAGCCGACGGTTCAAAGTCTATTCTTACAGTTTTCAAGGTCACCTATGAAATGAACAAAGACGATCCATTATTCCGTTATTCTAAAAATAGATTGTCATCTAAATACATCTCAATTCTGGGAAATCAAGAAACGCTTCAAAGTCTATGCTTATAAGGCCACACCTCTGATAACAAAGGCGATTCATTGTTGAGTCATAGCTTCTGAAATTCTGAACACACAGACGATGCATTATTCAGACTGATTAGGTCATCTAACAAGAAAATATATTTTTTATAAAACTTATAATTTATTAACCACAATATTCATCTATATATATAGATAAAAGATCGATTTAAGTAAATATACATATTATGGGAAGTTTGATGTACTTAACATTTTGTAATACCTTTGCTGGATCATATCTATTTTATTTATTATTTGTTTTCACATTCAATTTCCTTCAACTGATTCTCGTTTAATGTGGTCCACGATACATCATCATCTTTCCTAATAGGTATTTTCATCGCTTCATTATAATGTTTACTGGCCATACATTCAGCTTTCCTTAACGCCTTCATATCAGGATCCTTTACTTTGAGACATTTTCCGTGACTTATTACAAACCTACGTCTCTTAAACTTATATGCAAAAACACAAATTAAAATCTTTTAATTATACAGTTACGTAAATTTCAAAGTTAATTCCGAAATCTATTTTCAAGGTGATCCAACCTTACCTGACTATCAAATAGATTGTCAATGGCTACTATTTTTCCAGGTCCTACAAATCAACCTACAGAGGTATCCTGATATATGACCGGTAAATCTATATAGGAGGATGCAAAGCAACATCTTGATACGCTGCTTCTAAAATTTTAGGTTGTCCCGAAATCTCAAAGTCCATTGTTCAAAGTCTGCTTACAATTTTCAAGGTCACATGAGAAATGAACAAAGTGATTCATTGTTTTGGTCGAGTTATAAAATAGTTTCTTATCTAAATACCCTTCTAAGAAATCAACTTTCAAGAACAAAGGCGATGTATTGTTCAAAGTCTATGCTTACAAGGTCACACCTCTGAGAAAAAGACAAAAGGCGATCCATTGTTCCATCATAATTTTAAAGATAGATTATTATCCACCAACCTCAATTCTAGAAATCAAGAACAAAGGCGATCCATTGTTCAAGTCGATGCTTCAGGGATATATAAGTAACAGTGAGATCAGTCGGTTAGTAAGTTGTTAAACATGGAATTAGCAGGGTTAAACCAAAGCACCTATTGCAAACTCTATAAAATACATGTGACCTAGATATCGAAAAATATAAAGTTATTAATGTTACAGTAATCAATACAGTATGGTGAACGTATAGTGTTAGAAACAGAGGAGTTTAAATGTGTTTTACCTCAGCGCTTTTAGTATTTCAAACAAGAAGAAAATCGAATTGAAGAATTTAAAACGATGCTAAACACAAAGGATGTATTCATGAGTCTGGGTGCAGTCGGAAACGATAAACATAACATTTAGTGCATCCAACCGTATGTAAACATGCTCATTTCGAAATTAGTGTTTAGTTGTGGAAAAGTCATGCAAGCAGCAATAAAATCACTCCTGGAACGATGTTTACTGCCGGATACTTAATACCACTGTAATAACAATATGATGATTAAAAAATAAATACTGTTGTTAATATGGTGTTCTTTTTTAAGACACGTAGATATCACCAGCCACCATTTGTCAAGGTCACGTCATATAACTATTCAGGGAAATAATTTTCATGGTCCCAATCCTGTTCAATCCATATTTTAACCCCGAATGCAACTGGTGCATCTATATAGGGATGAATAATTTTACGGTAAACCTAAAGTGCTGTGAAGAGCAATTAGATATTAGTCAAAGTTATGTGCGGTTTAACTACATGCGTTCTTGTGCATTTAAATTCTAAAATTGTGTTTTGAAAATTGTGCATATGTTTTGCTGGGTCACGCTACAGAGACAATGATTGTAATAGTTGATGTACAGGGATTCAAAAACCAAAACATGTATTTACACCAAAAGCTAGCAATATACAATGGAAATCAAGCTGCCCATTTTGTGTTCAAACCACCATTTCCTTGGCACCTCTTAGATGTAGAATTTCAACGACAAGCTGTTTGGTTAATCAATAATCATGCATCAAATGGGGATCTGAATACCTCTACACATCTCTTTCCACATATACCGTGAACTAATATCGGTAACAGATCATGTGTACGTTAAAGGGCGAGAAAAAGCCGATTACATTCGAAAACTGTTGAGACAGTCAGTTATAGAAATTGAAGAGCAACCATCTTTACCCAAAATGAAAACAACTTTTTCTTTCATACACAAACCACCTGTAATTGTGCTTTGACGAATGTACACTTTTATATAATAACTATGTAAGACAATATCAGTAAAAGGTTTCATAAATGTGTTTAAAGGGAGGAAAAGTTTGTAATATTTACAATAAAACGCTATTATTTTAAGTGTATTATTTTTATAAAGCCCTCTGATGCAAACTATTTCTATGGTCCATATCCTTAGGTCAACAAGTCAACTTTTAACATTCCTTGAAGGTAAAATTCTGGAAATAGCAAATAAGAGTTCCTATTACTGAATTCAGCAATAGAATCAGTTCTGGAAACAAGAGGGTTGTTTCTTGAATGTTTATCAAGGTTCCCATTGGTTAAACGTTATGCTTACAGTATCTGGGTTAAATTCTCAAGGTCTCCAAGAAATTTTCAAAGACCATATGTCCTACAGCCGATCTTACCCGACATCATCCGATCGAAATGTAGTCGAAACCTGCAGGACCAATTCTAAACGAGTCATGGAAACAAGAAGGGGTCTATGCTAATAAGCGTGGGCTCATATATGGTCCCCGGATGTTAAAGACAGATAACCGTTTAAAAAGCCGTCACTCAACACAAGTTTCCCCAGAGCCTAATAGCTGAGGCTAAATTGAACTAGGTCAGATCCATTTATCTTAGAAAAAACATGGAATATGGTTGTGAGGGGTTAGAAATCCCAATTCGTGGGAAGGTCCAAGTACAATTTTAGAAATCTGAAAGTAGAACTAGTTTAATATCATAAAAAGCTAATCACCTACTTTGGGGGTTTAAAGGGGTAGTTTCTATAAATCACCTACTTTTAGGGAAAGGGTAGCTTTTTCAATAGTTATAGGTACTTGTCAACGAGGCTTATCATCTAGGGGCAATTCTGACGAGAAAATGATGAATTTGGTCGCTTTTAGAAGAATGACAGGGTTTAAAAGTCCCCATTGTGTGCACAGTAGACTCTTGATTAGCAGCAATGACGAAAGTAGTAGTACGTAAGGTAAAAGTACAGAAAAGCAGTAAGTGTGGAGGAGGAAAGAAGAGGTTGGAGACATTAATAAAACAAGTAAAAGAAATAAAACTCGATTTGGAGTGTTATATAGTGAAAACAAAAATGATGAAGCTGCGTATTAGCAATATGTAAAATAGTGTAGTAAAACATGAAATTTTGGGAAGGATGAGTTTAAATACCTATTTTAAAGAAGAAGAAAAGACGCTGCTATGTGTTGTTATAAGTATCTCACAATTGTATTAGGTTTAAGTAACTGTATCATTAAAAATAAAGACTTTAAAAGTTAAAGAGACGGTTTTCATTCTCTTTCCCATAATGGTTCCTTATTGGC
>JARFJB010002466.1:2500-400479 GCA_036346205.1 Vesta saturnalis | reverse complement strand
TAAATAATTAAGGTACCTGAATAAAATGTTTTGTAAGGTATTTTCGTGTTCTAAAATACATGTTTTTGGTAAAATTTGTTTGCTTTGTTTGATTCTAACCTAAATGTTAGGGATGTCGATTACTGGGTATGCATAAGCATATATTCTCCAGTATTCGACATTACTGGGGTACTATGTCGCTCCAGCGTTCGACATTAATGCTTTGTCTTTGACATTAACTTTTTTTTTAATGTTTTTGATAATACAATTTTGTTGTTTGTTGCTTAACATATCTGGAGTAATTGTGTCCATCGCATTTCTAATCCTCTCTTTCATATTGTCTGCAGTAGCAGCAGGAATATTGTAAACAATATTTTTAATATATCCCCATAAAAAGTAATCCATTGGAGTAAGACAAGGCGATCTTGGTGGCCAATGACATGGTCCGTTCCTTCCAATCCATTTATTAACAAATTTCCTAGTTAAATAATTTCTAACTCTACGATCAAAGTGTGCCTGTGCCCCATCTAATTGTAGCCACATATTCCCTCTAATGTTCAACGGAACGTTTTCGAGAAGTGTCCAAAAGTCACGCTTTAAAAATCTCAAAAATTTTCTACCATTTAAATGACCATTGAAAAAGTATGGTCCAAATACCTGATCTCCAATAATTCCTGCCCATACGTTTATGTTCCAACGATTTTGGCGGTCAACAGTATTAAAAGCATGCCTATTCTCGGTATCATAATAGTGAAAATTATGTCTATTTACCAAACCGTTGTTGTGAAATGTTGATTCATCAGTAAACAAAATGAAATTTAAAAATCTTGTTGATCCCCTATTTTTCAATTGCCCACAAACAGAAATCTATTCGTTGTTGAAAGTCATTGCCATACAAATTTTGATGAATTCTATGTGATAAGCATGAAATTTGTGTTTTTTGAGAACTCTTTTCACACTTGCTCTACTTAAATCTGTTTGTCTAGCAATTACTCTAGTACTAGTGTGGAAATTTTCAGTGATAGGTCCTAATACTACAAACTCACTATCTTCATTGCCAGTTACCGGTTTACTTTTATTAGGTTTTGGATAGGCAGTGTTACCTGTGGCTCGAAATGTTTGTAAAAGCCTTTCAAAAGCTCTCGTATCAGGATGGTTGCGATCAGGGTACTTTTGGGCATAAACCCTGGAAGCCAAAAGACAATTTTCATGGCATTCTCCTATGGTCAACACCATATCCACTCTTTCTTGTACTGAATATTTCATTGTAATGAAAAAATCATCAATAGTTATAAACACTGTCGTATTTTGAAATACGTCAATATGACAGCAATGTTTATAAATCAAAGAATTCTAACTGATCGACATGAGTTAAAGGCGTAATTTCTAAAAATGTAACAAATACACTAATTTCTCGAAAAGTATTGAAGTAAGGTATAGGGAACCCTAATACATTTCGAACTATTGTCAAAAGACTATTCCATTCCGATAAAAATTTCTTGGGCGTTGTATTTAAAATAACAAAGATACGAGGAGGAATCAAATATAAACGGTAATTTTGTAAAATAAATTTATTCATCAATGGTATACATAAACTAAACATTTAACATTTTTCAATGTAGTCACCCCCGAGCTCTACACACTTTTGCCACCGATTTGGAAGCTTGAATATTCCTTCTTCATAAAAAATTTGAGGGCGAGTTGTCAGCCAATTGCGCACATACTCCTCTACTTCTTCATTGCTTTCAAATCGTTTGCCTCCAAGTGATTCTTTCAAGGGCGCAAACAAAAAATAATCACAGGGTGACAAGTCAGGGCTATAAGGAGGGTGCTCAAGGGTTTGATACGCGATTTTTGTCGACTATAACAACTCAGAATAGTAAGCCGCATTTACTGTTCGTTGATCGTGCAGAAAATCAATGAGTAAAACTCCCCATGAGTCAAAGAAAACAGTTGCAAGCACTTTTCCGGCTGAGAGACGGGTTTTGGCTTTGACTGGGCAGCCTTCATCCTTTCTTCGCCACTCCTTACTCGCCATTTTTGATTCGGGAGTGTAATGGTGGACCCACGTCTCATCACAAGTGACAATACGCCTCAAAAAAACCTCCCCTTCTTGTTGAAATCGATTCAGATGTCTTTCACTGAGCTCCGACCTGGCCTGTTTTTGATTTTCGGTCAACAACCTTGGAACCCAGCGAGCAGTAATTTTTCTAAAGCCAAGTTGATCAGTGATGATGGAGTGAACACCCATAGCTAATACCCACTTTTGATGAGATTGCTTCAATAGTTAACCGGCGATCATCTTCAATAAGCTCTCGAACAGCACAGATGTTGTCATTTGTGAGACTTGTTCGCGGGCGTCGATCATGACTTTCATTTTCGACACGTTCTCGCCCATCCCTGAATTCTCTGACCCACGTATACACTCGATTCTGAGACAGTGTAGCATCCCCAAACTGTGCCTTCAAACGAGTGAAAATTTCCGAGGGTTTAACGCCTTCATTGGTTAAAAACTTTATGATGATGCGTTGTGCAACAGACGAAGGTACCTCGCGCTCAGTCATGGCTGTACTGCGGACAGCACCGAGCGCAGCTGCTACCCCAACCGGTTTCCCCCCTCCTTATAAACCAAACAACACTCGAGCATCGAATCCTCTAGATCGGAATTACGTGCTAAGCGAAATTGAAAAATTACCGTTTATATTTGATTCCCCCTCGTATTTAACTTTGAAGTTTGCTAACTTTACGCGTTATTCTTTGTATTTTATAAATTATGATTTGAAACAATAAACAACAGAATACGTACTTCCAAATATCCTTATTACGATGACCTAGATTAGATTGTCTCATCTTTTCTGAATCGAAAAATACTTGAATTTTTTGACAACCCAACATTTTCAAAAAATGTTAAATATTTCGGAAACTGTAAGGTTTAGGTATAGGGAACTCTAATGAAAATCTACCTTATTTCAAAAAAAAATTAAAAAGGAGGGTATTCCATTTAAAATAATATAACTTTGATAAGTTTGTAGATCACCCTGTATAAATCAAACTAATTTTAGATTGTAGTCCTAGAAGGCTTACATATTCTCGCCCAAACAGATTTTGAAAAAATTCAGTTGTTTGGGTGCTAGAGACCGACGCGTTGGTGGTGGCCCACCCTGTATATATATTTACTTTACAGAATCATGCCGCCTAAATTCAATTGTAGCAGAGAGCAAATGGATTCTGCCCTTAAAGCAATTTCACGCGGAATGCCTGTTGCAACTGCTGCTAAAACATTTAATGTCCCCAGAACTAAAACATCAGGGCGGACACTAAAAGTCAGAAAAATGGACCCACCTTCAACACTGGCTAGTACCGAGGAAGAAATATTGGTAAACTGAATACTTCTCTTATCCCAAAAACACCGACCCGTGACAAAGGAGGAAGTTCTCGACAGTGTCCAGATGATTATAAGACTAAGCAAGAGAAATTCTCCACTTACTAATGGACGACCAGGAAAAAATGGTTTGCTTCGTTCCTTAAAAGGAATCCACTAATAACGACTTGTATAGCGCAAAACTTAACGCCAGCAAGAGAGAGCGTTACAGCGGAGCAGTTAAGACAATGGTTTGAAGAGATTCGTGATATCTGCGTTCCCAGAATCTCCTGGAGGTTACCCAAGATCCAACTCGCGTTTTCAACGGAGACGAAAGTGCCTTTTTTCTGCAACCAAAAGGTGACAAAGTTCTTGCCAGGAACGGAGCAAAATCGGTTTATATAGCTGGAACAAACGACGAAAATCGGTTTATATAGCTGGAACAAACGACGAAAATCTTACGGTCCTTCTTACAGCTGATGGACCAGGAGACTTCGCACCACGCATGATAATTTTTAAATACGATACGAGAGAATTCCCAGTTCCATATCGTCAGCAATGAACAAAGAATGGGGCATTAGACGTTCCGAAACAGGACGGATGTGTGGTGCTACATTCTATGAATATGTAACTAACGTCTTCGTGCCCTGGTTAGATAAGAACATTATTCAAAGACCAATAATACTATTTATTCGATGGGCATGTCCCTCATTTAACCTACAATTTATCGCAGTATTGCACAAGATCAGATAGAGATAATTGCCTTGTACCCTAATTCGACCCATCTTATCCAACCGATGAACGTTGCAGTGTTTAAACCTTTGAAAGGGTGTTGGAAAAAATCAGTAAGGCAATTCCATGTTGATAACGATGGATCAAAATTAAGAACAGAAAATTTTATAAGTTATTTGAATCTGTTTTGTCATTAGTGTCCAAGGAAAATGTGCAAAACGGGTTAAAAGTGTGTGGTCTTGATCTATTTTCCGTAGAAACGTGAAATTTTCTAAAATATCCTCAAATAAAAATGCGGTAAAAATTGGTAAGATAAAGCAAAAACAACAATTTCATGTGTTAGAAGAATTGATACTAGAAGACAGAATTATCCTTTTTAAACAAGTTGAAGAAAAGGAAGAGTGGAATGGAAGGATTGAGGACAAATCTTTGTTTGAAATACGGAGAAAGGTAAAAAATGACATACGAACTGAAGCTGAACAAAAATCAAAACACAAACCCAATCAAGAACTCAAAGACAATGAAAAAGAAAAAGCAACAAATAATAAATTAGTTATCCTTTCCATTAAAATATTTGCACCGCAGTCTAAATGTCAACACCCCCTCATCTCACAAACAAGTCCAACTACGATTGAAAACATTAGAAAAGTACATGCAACAGAAAAGAAAAACCATGAAACTCCACTAAAACAAAATCCTGGTTGCAGTTATGAATTTCAATCTGGATCCTCTTATTTACCTGACGGTAACAAAAGCTCTAACCTCAGCACCAACGTATTAGAATTAGCAGCAAAACATAGTCTACATTCATCAGTCTCATTACTTCGCCAGAATGTTCCAACGCCATTTAAAACGGCATTATTTTGGCCTAGCACATTAGAAAGTGGGAAAAAAAGAGAAGGAAGGAAAAGATCCCGTCGGCAATTACGTCAAAAGCGTGGCAGGAATACCCCGAAAAAAAAAGAAGCTGAAAGAAAAATAGAGCAAAGGTAAGAGAAGCAAAAAGAAATCAGAAAAGCAAATTGGTGGGAAAACGAGCAGAAAAAAAAGAGAAAGATTTCGTACGAGACAAGTGATGAAGAGAAAGAATGGATGGAAAGTGGAGACAACTTAGATGATGTATCGGAAATAGAAACTGCCCAGGACGAAGATCTACATCTAGACGATTCAGATAGCGACTCTTTGTCTCTGATAAACTATGTGTATAATGTTGGTAATTTTTGTTGGTAAGGTTTTTGGGTGGAACCCGCAAAAACATCCAGAGAAATTGAAATTATGTCCTTCTTAAAGTGCATTAACGATGATACGACAGTATATCGAATGGTCGATAGTGACGTCTCCGTTATCAAAGTGGAAGAGATATTGGATAAATTGCCACATCCCTTGATACAAAGTGTTGGAGATTGGCTTAAATACGTTTTTCCTAAAAGCTTAAACATTTTTTAATATTACGACCCCACTTTGTCATTTAATTTTTTCATGTGTTAAATAAAAAAATATAAGTAATTTAATTACCTATATAATTTTTTTTTTATTCCTTAAATTATGTCGATAACTGGTGTATCCAAAATAACATTACATCGCCATAAGATATTCTAATAATGTCGATTACTAGTGCCTTTACCTTAGTATAAACTAAATACCAGTGAATAATTAAAGTTGGAGTTCCACATGAAGCCGAGATATTTCTTCACATAATTTTGGAGTGATATTGTGGGAACGTCCAGTAACTGTAGTCGGTGTTAACTTTTTTAAAATTTTTTGAGAAGGAACAACACTTGTCATCTTTTGGTATTTTAAAAGAAGTTGTTGGACCTGCTGGCTCATAAAAATGCACTTTGAAGTTATTATTCGCAATGCTTACTTCTACAATAATTCTGAGATACCATTATTCTCTGTAAACACTTGCAACAATATCATTTTCTCCTAGAGTGAAAGAAAGTAGCTTAGATACTTTCACTTCATCAAATGCATCTGTTGTTGAGGTGTGGTAGCAGCGTGCAGTTGTTTCATTAACAGGAACATACCTATGGTATGAATGTGTTTCAGGAACCGTAAAGCAGTATTTAAATCAATTTTCCAGTTCTTCCTCATGCTTAACTACTTCTGATGTAACATACATGTACTTAATGCCAGGAAGGTTGCTTCCGCAAACGTGAAACATCTCTTTTGGAGACAAAATTTGATTTTCTGTTGTCATTTCGAGGCTTGTTTTATAACTTCTCTTTTTGTGGTTCCTCCAACCCCATCACAAGCATTTTTGCTATGGGTGGTTGCAAAAAAAATGTCACTCGGTTAGAAGGCAGAAATCTTTATGGCAGAGATTTATGAAATTTTTTTATTTTTATATTGACTAGAAGCTATATCGCTAAAATACAATATTTTAGTCACTGCCGGCACAACTGTTTTGATGTCATCTATTAAATAATTCTACAGCTATGTTGTGTGTAAGGGAATCATTGATAATACAAAAACTTCTGCATTTTAGTTTATCTTAATTACTTGGATCATTATAATAATAAACAAAGGGGTGAATTTTTGCTTGTTTTTTCACCCAATATAAAGTTTTCAGAAAAAGTCACCCAAAACAATACACTCTGAATTTAGCAGATTTTTTTTCTTGTCTTAAAGGAAACTTGACTGCATTTTAGCGATATACTGGAGTTTCTTCATAGGGCAGAGTTTTTCTACTAAGCTTTCGAAAAATTCTTCCTTAGGTTTTATTACTTTTATTACAGTATGATGAGTCATAACCCATTGTTTGTAGTGTATATTTTATTAATTCTTGATCTAAAAATAAGTCAAGCATAACTTGTTCATTTGGGTATTCAGTACATCTATTTAACATCCACTCTGAATTGTTCAAATCACACACAAGAAACTGAAGATCTTTGCAATTTACATTTAGTTTTGCACCATGTATCATTAATTTAACATTTTCGTGGTACTTGTATACACAAGCAGAGTGTCCCTGATGCACCAGCAATTATGCAACACTTAGGCTTCAAATCGCAAAATTTTGACCGCCTAATCTTATATTCTGGATGATATTCTTTAAACTATACAAACAGTTCGTTAAGGTTACATAACATGGCTTCGTGCGTAATTTTTCCATTCGTGCGTAATATGCCTTTTACAACACTTATTACGTCATATAATATCTTTTGGCTTACCTTTTGGGTTTTTTTTAAACGTTTCAAAATGACAATTTTGGAAAATTTCGAATATTTGTAAACTTTTTCAAGAAATAGGGTGCAAGCCAGTCATGAATTTTGGTGCACAAGTAGACATACTTCCTAACTATTTGTAAAAAAAAAACTTGTCTTGCATATTCTAATCCTTCTCAAGAAATATCACCCTTAAAAACTGAAAAAAAAAATGGATTAGAAATATAAAAACATTGTCTCTAATTTCACCCCTAAGACCTAAATTTGGGTAAAAAGTGTATGAAAGAAAAATGTAGCCCTTTACTTTGTGAATAATTTTCTTTTTGTCCCATAGTGATAGGACAAATAGATTAGGAGATACAGGTGTTGGCGTAAACGCTTGAATTGTACCAGTTCACCGAACAAATATGGCCGCCATTCAAAAACTGGTGACAGTAAAATTTTAATAATGATGATTTTCAACTCCCAACGTGTAATGGTAATTGAATTTAAAAAATCCGATTTTTTAAAAATAGTGAAGCAACCAAATAAATATTTTCTGGATGACTTCGAATGGATCGACCCATTTGCATTATCGTTATAACAACAATTCTTACCTTACGTAGTAAATAAATTATTGTTTGCAGTCTTAAAAAAGATTGTTGATTATAAATCGATCAAAACAAGCAAATACAACACTCACACAAACTTCGTACGCGTGAAAAGAAACTAAATTTGTCAAATGTCAGATCGTCGAACGAATATTGGTAGAGCAAACGCCAAATACGAAGACACCTGCGCAGAAACCGAATATTGCATTAAAAAGAAATGGAATAATGATATGAGTGAGAAGTAGATATTATGTTCCGTTCACAAAATGTAGTGTTGTTTATTGTTTTCTAACCTCATTTTTCGTGCACGTTTTTATCAATTTTAAACAGTTTTTTTCAAAACTCCTTCCGTTTCAGCACCTTTTATTTACAAGTAAGTTGTATTTGTAATCCACAGTAATATGTATTAATATAATATATTGATTTAGTTCGTTGTTTATAATGGGTGATGAGTACATCGTCTGATAGCACATCAAACATTCCAGCAAAGAAGCGGCGTGTCTTATCGCAAGATGCCCGCGAAATTATTTGGAATGTTTATCAGTTTCATAAAAATATGAATGAAGGTATGTCATTATTGTACGATTAACATCTGTCAGTTTTTTCACAATTACATTTCTGTACAGTTAACGTTCTTGATATCGTTGTGAAAGCAACTGGAGTATCTAAAAGTACCGTCGTTAGAATTATTAGAGAAGGGAGTGTAATTCAACGTGGTGAAATATAATCGTTTAAGACTTCTAATAAAAGAATGAAACCGCACCAAGATCATCTGTCGATAATTGTGGGGAACAAGTCATTCGACACATTGTACACAATTTCCATGTCACGGAGAAACGACGACCAACCGTCAATGCTATCTATAATATTATTAAACATGACGAATCCATTGGTTTCTCTAGGAAGGAAACGTCTTTAAGAAGATTATTAAATAAAATAGGTTTTAAATGGAGGAAAACCGTTGACAATCGTAAATGTTTAATGGAACGATAGGATATACGATCTTTACGTTGTGCTTATATACGAGCAATAACAAAGTATCGAAGAGCAGGGCGTCCCATTGTGTATACAGATGAAACATATACAGGGTTAGTCACGCTCAACGGGACGAAACCTAGCGGTAAAACGGTAAATGATATCAAAAAATCGTTTGACACAAGTATGTAGGTCTATTTGGTCTACAAATTAAAATTAGTGTGGAATATACAGGGTTACTCAAAAAAAAGTTACATATCAAAGTTATGTTTTTTTAAATGGATCACCCTGTATTTTATTACTTTTTTGAATCCTACTTTAAAAAATAATATGTATTTATTCAAGTAACCCTATATCTAAGTTTGATAGTTTTCGAGTTATTCAATTGTTTCTAAAATGTAGAGTAATTGAAAAATTTAATTACAACTTAACAGAAATTTTTAATTAATTTGCTTTTAGATTTCGATTCTACACTTCTTGGACTGTCTATCAGAATAATTACAATAGTAAAATAATATGCAGGGTGTTCCTAACTTCAACTTTGATTTTCTCCAAGTATTTGGTGCTATTACTTTGTTATTTTAAATGGAACACCCTGCATTTTATTTCTTTATGAGAAGGAAATTTAATACTCTTTCAAACTAATATAGGATTCCCTATCCCAATTTTCAGTATTTTCCGAGAGATTTCCATTATTTTACCCGTATGCATAAATATTGATGGTTTTATAGCAAATACTGACAAGATAGCCTTGAATACAAAAGAAAATAAATTAAAATTTATAATTTGAAAATTTACATATTAAAGAAGTATTTTTTAAATGAATCCCCTGAACTTTGTTACATTTTTAATTGTCCTTAAAAACTAACGTATTTATTTAGGTCACCGTATACTCAAATTTCATACTTTACAATTATTCAATTTTTCTAAAACTGTAGTGTAACAAAAAAGTTAATTGCAACTTAATACAGACTTTTGAGTAATTCGCTCCTTGAACTTTCTAATAAAATAAGTAAAATTGTATGTTCCAAACTTTAACTTTGATGTGCATCAAGTTTTTAGTGTTATTATTAAATGGAACACCCTGTATTTTATCCCTGCATGAAAACGAAAATTTAATATTATTTTCCCTATCCGAATTTTCTTTATTTCCAAATTATTTGCATTATTTTATCAGTATGCGTAAATGTTGAAGATTTTATGATAAACTCTAAGTAGGCTTTGAGAAAATTAACAAATAAAACATTTTCTTATGTCAGATAGTAAAACTTATTTAGTGTTGATTTTACAATTTAACATAATTAATACAATGAAAGAATACCCAATTGAAGATCGAGTAAATATGATTTTTATATTAGGTGAATGTTTTCAAAATTGCTTATTAGCATCACGTGTTTATGCTAAAAGATATCCTCAAAAAGACCATCCTCGTAAAGAAGTGTTTGAGAGACTTTTAAACCGATTTATTGAAACTGGCAGCGTTGAATATAAAACACGAGAAATAGCCAAAGCCCGTAACGGAAAATGAAGATTTACAACTAGCAGTTTTGCAATCTGTAATTAAAAATCGCAATAACACTTCTACAATTATTTCTCGAGAACTCAATATAAGTCAATCCAGCGTAAGTAGAATAATAAGAAAACATAACTATCATCCGTATCATATACAAATGCATCAGCATTTGTATGGAGTGATTTTCAACGTAGACTGGAATTTTGTCTATGGTTTCTCACCATACGGCAGAAGATCAATATTTTATGATAATTTGTTATTCACTGACGAAGCTACATTTCACAATAATGGACTGGTTAATAGGCATAATTTTCACTATTACGCCACTGAGAATCCTCATCAATTTAAAACAATAGATCGACAAAATCGTTGGTCCCTAAACGTATACGGGGACTAATAGGAGAACATGTAGTAGGGCCATATTTTTTAATGGCCATTTGAAAGGAAGAGAATTTTTAAGATTTTTGGAAAACGAATTTTGGACTCTCCTAGAAGATATTCCTTTAGATGTGAGGCAAAAATGTGGCTACAATTAGATGGTGCGCCAGCACATTTTCAAGGAATGTGAGGAATATTTAGACTGGACATTTGAAGATGTGGGTAGGTCGAGGAAGTCCTAGCAATTGGCCTGCTAGGTCTCCCGACTTAACAACAATGGACTTTTTTCTGGGGATACATCAAAACTCTTGTGTACCACATTGCTCAACTACCTCTGAAAACATGAAAATACGCATTAGAGAAGCATTCGCGACAATCACACCCCAAATGCTAAATAATGTGAAACGCTCATTTGAAAAGAGGATAATGCTGTGTATTCAACAAAATGGACATCACATTGAACATTTATTATAAAATGAGTTTAGTAGAGTGATTTTAATGTTGTAATTATGTTAATTGTTATTCGTTTTATTGTTTAGTTTGTAAAATTATAATATTGTCAATTTATTTGTTTTATATTTCAAGGCCATCTTGCCAGTATTTACTATAAAACCATCAATATTTATGCATACTGGTAAAATAATGGAAATATCTCGGAAAATACTGAAAATTGGGATAGGGAATCCTATATTAGTTTGAAAGAGTATTAAATTTCCTTCTCATAAAGAAATAAAACACAGGGTGTTCCATTTAAAATAACAAAGTAATAGCACCAAATACTTGGAGAAAATCAAAGTTGAAGTTAGGAACACCCTGCATATTATTTTACTATTGTAATTATTCTGATAGACAGTCCAAGAAGTGTAGAATCGAAATCTAAAAGCAAATTAATTAAAAATTTCTGTTAAGTTGTAATTAAATTTTTCAATTACTCTACATTTTAGAAACAATTGAATAACTCGAAAACTATCAAACTTAGATATAGGGTTACTTGAATAAATACATATTATTTTTTAAAGTAGGATTCAAAAAAGTAATAAAATACAGGGTGATCCATTTAAAAAAACATAACTTTGATATGTAACTTTTTTTTGAGTAACCCTGTATATTCCACACTAATTTTAATTTGTAGACCAAATAGACCTACATACTTGTGTCAAACGATTTTTTGATATCATTTACCGTTTTACCGCTAGATTCCGTCCCGTTGAGCGTGATTAACCCTGTATACATGCATCGCATACAACGCCACATTCCTGGGTAGATGATTCCAACGAAGGTTTAAAATGTCCAATCGGTAAAGGTCAACGTCTCATAATAGTACATGCTGGTGGTGAGATGGGATTTATCAATAATGCCCTCTTAGTTTTTAAATTGGGCTCAAAAACAGGTGATTATCACGACGATATGAACTTTATTAATTCTAAACGATGGATTGAGCATGTTATTACCGAATTTGCTCGAAAAGTCAGTTATTGTTGTGAATAATGCAAGTTATCACAACACGTTAGCAGTTAAACATCCAACTTTTAGCAGTAAAAAAATAAAAATGATAACGAGGGATCGTACATGATGAATCCCAAACCAAAGTGGAGCTGTATGATTTAATAAAATGTAATAAACCGAGCTACACGGAATATTCAATTGATGCTATATTTGCGAAACCTCCATACCACCCGGAGCTAAATCCAATAGAAAAAATATGGGCCATTGTAAAAGCTTGGGTGGCATCGAGAAACAACTTTTAAATTAGCCGATGTTGAAAAACTAACTTGTTCGATTGGAGAGCCAATGGCAAGAAGTGTGCCGTCATGTTAAAGAAATTGAAGAGGAATACATTAATAAAGAGCATATTATGGATGTCGTTTGTGAGGAATTGATTATACGTAAGAGTGGAGACGCGTGGGATGAATCTGATTTTATATCAGATTATGATAACGAAGAAATAAGTGTCGAGTAATTGTGTAATATTTTATTATATTTATATTGTTAATTTCACATTGCACATGTGTTGTTCATGTTCTTAGATATGTTTCTAAGGCACTTTAACTTAAGCACTTTTTAAACACTTAGTCTATGATCTACCAACATGACGTCTTCGTACCATAACCCTTTTTATAGTTCGCAGGGTTTTTATGCATTGTACCAATTATTATACATACTTAATATAATTGCTTAATTATATTGATTTATATGTAAAATTTCTTATTTATCTTTAACACACTAACATGTATCGTGTTGACCTTTTTAACATGCTCAATGATTTTATGAATAGAACATCATTGAGCAAACTCCATAAAAACCATCTGTTTATATACGTATACTATATTTTCCTCATAACAAATTATATAACTTCTTCCACTTTATTTGAACTTGCATACTATCTAATATTTGAATTCGATAAAACTCCACCCCTCTATTACACCTATTTATAATCATCGCAGTATAAAACTGTTCAGACACGAATTATTTATCCTTAGAACAGTGGTTAATAATTAAAATGCTAACTACAACATTTCCGAGTAAATTTATGAACAAGTAACATAACCTTATATTTCACTTTTCACAATTAAATAAATGTTTTTTTTTTGTTTAAATTGTCCTAATTCCTTTTACTTTTCTTAAAAAAACTAATATTTTCCGGTTGAATAGTACACGGTCACGTGATTTTTTTCGCGCAGCTTGGTGTCTTCGTATTTGGCGTTTAGCTTATCTGCGCATTATGACGTCATGTCGTTCTCATAAAAATTATATATGCTTTACTTCAGGGTTCAGGAAAAAATTTAAATTGCTTCATATCGCAAATACCGGCTAATAATTTTTTAACACATATGTAGTTACATAAATCTAGTTATCCTGGAATAAATTACGTTTTTACAAACGTCAATGTCAAAACAATAACTGTTGACTTACAGTAAGTTGTTGGTGTTCAGTGCGTCATTTCTTTGATTTTTAGTGTCATTGAAGTTATTTACTTTTTCGCTGTTTTTTCAAATATCAGTACATAATGGTAAATTATACGAATGCGGAAATGCATTACGTATATGGCCTCGCAGATGGTAATGCGACAGAAGCCAGAAGCATTTATTATGAAAAATGTCCTAATCGTTTCTTGCCAGATAGTCGAACCTTCTCAAATATTCATCGCCGACTTAGCGAAACTGGTAGTTTCAAAAAAGGTAGATCTCGAATTGTCAGAACACCTGAAATTGAGGAAAGGGTGCTGCAAGAAATGGACGAACACCCTGAGACGAGTACGAGAAAGATCGCTAGAGCTCTGTATATTTGTCACCAAATAGTTTGGCGTGTTTTGGTTGACTTTTTGTTATATCCATACCATATTCTAAGAGTACAGGCATTACACCCCAGGGATTTCCCACAGCGTGTGAACTTCTGCCAGTGGTACCTTCACAGTATAACGCTAAATCCGCAGTTTGAGTTACAAATTTTGTTCACAGACGAAGCAAATTTGTCTCGGAATTCTATTCAAAATTTTCATAACAACCATGTGTGGGCGGAAGAAAACCCGCATGCCATAACCAGGAATTATTGGTAATCATGTAATAGGCCCATTTTTCCTACTAGGACGGCTTGATGGACGGTCTTATTTGCGTTTTCTCGAAGAAGGACTACCTGGGTTGCTTGGAGATGTACCAATTGCGTTAAGGAATCAATGTGGTACATGCACGATGGAGCTCCTGCTCATTTTAGTGTAATTGTCCGAAATCATTTAGATGCAGTTTATCCTGATCGTTGGATAGGTCGAGGAGGACCTCAGCAATGGCCAGCAAGATCCCCCGATCTCAATAGTTTGGATTACTTTTTATGGGGACGCCTTAACGCTCTAGTGTATAAAACTCCCGTTAACACTTAAGAAGATTTAAGAGAGCGAACTATACGGAATACGCCGGGATTATTTGAACGAGTGCGCAATTCAATGCGTAGACGAAAAAAAAAAACGATTTCCATAGAACAGTCACTTGAGCGATTTGACCCTGAAGTAAAACGATTTTTATTTTTTAAGCGAAAACCACGCATCGGATCAAATAAAATCAAGAGATCAAATTTGCTCACAAATGAATGAGAATTCCAAAAATAATTTTTATTTTAAGAGAAAGCAGTGGCGTACGTGTACCAAATTTTATAAAGATATCTACAATAGTATGTCATTAAAAAAAAATTTTTTTCTGGAAACTTTATCACCCTGTATTTCAAAAATTAGGACATTTAGGGCATTCGTTCATATGAAGCTTTTTCATAAAATGGGTCCAAGAATTACCCCCTTAAATATTAGTATGTCTTCAAGGAACACCTTGCATACTGCCATTTCTGTATTTTTGTTTGAGGGTGCTGCAGAATAGCAGTGCTTATGGAGAAGCCGCCACTGGAACACACAAAACTTTTACAATCTTAAATGGCTACCAAAATACAACAGTTTGACAGGTGAAATATTTGTCATGTAGGAAATTGTTTTCATGGTTACTACGAATAATCAAAGAAAAACCAATGAAATATTGAATAATATAGAAAAATTAAAATAACTCAAAAACAGTCAGAGATCTATATAAAGTTTTATAATTGCACATAGAACCCAAAAATTAAATGATATACAAGGTGTTCCATTAAAAAATACCAACTTTTGAAACACTGTAGAGTAGAGACTAATTTTAAAATGTGCACACTTACTAGCCATATATGATAAACACATTTCAGCACTAGTTTACTTTACTCTTACATCTCTTTACATCTTAGTCTTGAACTTCATATACAAAATGTGGTCATTTACAATTTGATTACCAGAATACCAATATGAAATTGTCATACGCATAAAAGTTTTTCGAAAGGTTTAATAATTAGATCCAGATTAGTAAGACTGCTGTAATTTTGAATTACGAAAGGTAATTTTCGTTACTACTACAAGCATGTTTTTTGCTAATTTTGATGGTCACATGAAATTGCATTCCAAAAGTAATATTTTGTGCCTTTACAATATTGGCCAAACTTAACATCGACATTGCCATACTATTCTCGTTTATATACAATGGTTGTACACTTTACTGTCGAGTCTTATGAATAAGGCCATAAACATAATTTATACATATCAAAACGTTTAATAAACATTCACTCTAGACATTTGTTGCCATGTGTAATGTATCAACATACTCTTAATACAATTATCTAACAGAAACAGATTATTCATATACATGTCTAACATTTACAGTAACTTCATAGAACATAAGTACAATTAATTATCCATCTTCTTAATATTACACTTCCAACATAAACCGAGCAGATTTTGAAAATCTTGTGTTTTATATTGACATAAATAAACTAACCGATGTAACATTTTCATCAGAAACGTACTTGCTTATAATAGCCATGTTGTTTTTATAGTATGGAAAACCTAAAAAACATTATATGTTCCTTTTTTTAAGAAATAAATGCAGTGATTGAAGTATATATACCTTAATGTTGTAATGTGAAGTTTCACTCAACTGACCAAAGGTTTGTGTCTTTATAACCAATTGAAGCAGAATTCTTCATGGCAGAACATAGTAACATTCTAAATATACGTGGTAGTGCACAATTTTCAACTCTTTCATTATATCCATTAACCTATAATTAAGTTATTATTTATGCTTTCTAATAGAGGTGGATCTTACTTGATTAAAGGTTTTTCCATGTAATAGCCTTTAAAAAGACTGATTTGAAGTATATTAATAAGAAGTTCAAAAACATTCATTCAAACAACTGCTACCAAATGTAGAACATTTACGTGTTTGATCGATGAGTAAGCCTTTTGTAACATAATTTTTTATAGCGAGTGTTAATTACAGCACAATTATTTGTAAATAAAATGTAAGTATGCGAAGTTAGTTAACCTTATTGCAGCAACAACAATCTTAATATGATAAAGTACAATTATAATGTAAACAATTCCATCCAGGCGAATCATATTCTCCCCTTTCAGTACGCTACTAACTTCTTGGGTATAACTCTAACTGCATTATTATTATTACAGTAATATTTGTAACTGAAATTTGAAAACTACATACCTGTGCTTAATACTTTCAATTCCGCATATTCTTGTAAATCTTCCCCTCTCATTTCAATGTCTTCTTTTTCCCACTCTTCGCTTTGTTGGTAGTCTATAACTGTTTTGAGTCTTTTAAATTTGTGTACATAAAGATCATCTTCAACACGTTTATTTGATAATTCTGTTAAACTCTTTGTCATTTTTTCATACCTATGTTTGTGGTAAGAAGTACTACTTCTAGGATGATGGTCCGTGTAACCACGTTCCTTATGGTACCTACCTTTTTCTCTATCAAACTCTTTATAATATTCATCGTAACTATGCCTATGTCTACGATGTTTTTGTGATTTTCTGTGATGCGATTTTTCTTTTAAGCCACTTCTACTTTTAGAATAATGATTTTCGCTACTCGAATTTGCATCCAGCCGATTTGATTTCTCTCTGGAGTACTAAAATAAATGTAATTCAATGTTAACGCAAACAAATCAAAAACCTTAACCTCAATTTATAAAAACGCGAAGAATGCGTTTCTTTCTGGTAGGATCTATTTAATTCATCGGAATTTCGATGATCTCGCACTGAATTATTATACGACATCTTTATTTTTTAACAAATCCATCAAAATATTAACAAATAGTAAAAAATCACTTATTTCTTGATAAATACATTGAGCAATAAAACTAAAATTACAAAAGTACCAATATAAGCTGATTGTCACTTTGTACTACCAACCGTAATAAAATAACTGTTGAATAAAGTATTTAAGCGCGGGAACGAAATTTTTGAAGAAGCTAAGTAAACTAACAGACAGGCAAAATTAACACACCCTCGTACGGCCAAAATAATTAGAAAAACATAGAGGAACAAGACCAGGTCCATTTTAATCCAGATAAAAACCTCTTTTTTCATTTTTTATTTGACGTTTTATAGAAAATAAACTTTATACTAAGTAGTAATGTTTAGTTTTATTGTAATAGAAGTGAAAATAATTCAAGAAAATACATGAATAACTGCTATTTGTTTTACTAGGGAGGAAAGTATAACATTCCCTGCCGCCGATGTTTAATGTCTTAATGACCGAGCGTAGCGTAATGAAGAGAGGAAAGTAATCATCTGAGGGAGGGAATGGTACTTTACTCCAGAGTGGAACATATGATTTTTTCACTAACTGTAGATTTTATCGTTCGGGCTTTATCCCTGAAATGCTGCTGCATTCGAGAACATTGAGTGGTTGATTGAAACTACAGCATAATCAAATAATCATTTTTCTCTTCTCGGCCGTCGATACGAAAATGCTAAAAATGTTCTATCTCAGAGTTGCCTTCAGTCCTACCACTTAAATGATAGCCAATATCTGACCTAACACCATGAACAGAAGCCTTCATCGGACTCCTACATAACGACAAGACACAGAGTCATCCACTGTCTGCAATCATCTACTGTTGACCGCTTACGCTTGCTTTTAAAGGCAAACAACTTTCCGTTACGTTCCTCTACCAGCGTCGTTTTCATGATACGATATAGAGAATAGCCGTGAGAGCGACGACACATGTGCACTCTTCGGAGTGACATGTTTCTGCCGTTGGAAGAGCCAGTGAAGTGAGTTCCCTTCTTCAGACAGGACAGCCCTAAGAAGAGCAAGAAAAAACGAAGAGAGAAGAAAAGAAAATAGAGAAAGAGATTGCTGCTGCACGTAGGTAAACTTACATTAAAAAAATTGTATTAATCCCAACAAAAATTGTAATCAAGAGGTCAACTTGCTTGAGTAGTCACCTGATATGAACTTGTAAATAATTATTAAATAAACTGTTATTGATTGATTGAGTACTACTCTTTAAATCGTCATGGTCAAAAACTGCGAACAATTAAAAAAATTTAAAAGATAAATAATTGTTTAAAAAAACAAATGGTTAAAAAAAAGTACTTCGCGTTTTTACACTAAAACTTGTCTGATCATCGTAGTCTTTGTCGCGTGTAAGATGGGACTGTTATTGATTTGCATACAGTCAATGCGGAGAAGCGGTTTCAGTCCAGAGCATCTACATCAGCAGCACCAGCCAGGTAACCGCCTAAAGACAGCAAGAGATCAAAAGTAGAAGAACCATCAAGCAGTACAGGACATCAGGATAGCGATACCGAAAAAGATAACATCCAGGATACCGCTACCGTCAAAGGCAAGAATCGATATCGGGAGAGCAAAACCCGTTCAAATAAAAACTATTTTTATTAATTTTGCACTTGTTTTATTTTAACATTCGCTTTCCTCCTTTTCTATTGGCTCTCTAATGTCCAAGCCTTTTTTCCTCGGGGTTCACCTTCCGCTAAAATAGATATTTTTACCCCACCGTTTTCAACCCTAATACTAACACCAATTCTGATAGTGAACCACGATCACCACCGTGTAACTGTTATGGCTGAGTCCTCAAACCCTGACGCCGTTGGATATCCACACCGTTCTACCCCTGCACCCTTACCTCACCATCACTCTCTGCCCGCACACGTTCCCAATACAGCTCTTCATCCATTTCAACCACGTTCACATAGTTTTACATTTTCACACGCTCCAATACCTCTACAAAACCCGCGCACACAACACAAAAACACACAACACTTACACCCAAACCCCCTATTACCTACAGCCTCTTCCCCCGCTCAAATTAATCCAATTCTTTCTAATCTTCGAGAAATTGCATCCGGAATATCCCGAAAGCCACTACCACTAATAAAACCATTTTTTATTCCCTACTTCCGTGGACGAACTTGATGTTCAATGAGAACCATACCTGCTCAAAACCATCCACCGGATGGTACGCAGTTTAGGTTGCGTCACTATTTCGGTAATTTAAACGTCCCCTGGCCCAACCCAACGGTCTTCGTCACTCAAACATGACTCCCAAACCTCCTTATTTTTCTTGCGTGCCATACTGATGATTCTCCTACCCACTCCACCCCGTAGGCCAAAGTGTAACAAGTGCAGGGAACTCACGCAACCTACTCCTTTCAGAGCCAGGAGTGGAAGAACTTCCCAGTTCCCCGTCAAAGATGGCAATCCTCGACCCTATCCTGTCCTTCTAATGACTCAAAAGACACAGCACACATGAGAAGACCACCAGGCACACAACCATTCACTATCAAATACTTTCTACAAGGCCTCACAGACATGTTTAGTGTGATTCCCGACCAGCGCAATAGAATCAATCCTCGATAAGCTCTCCTATTCCTACTTTCAACAGAGAACACTTTCCGTCCTGTCAGACATGCGTGCAAAGGTTACCGTATTCCTAAAACCCATCCCTTAAATCCTTCAAATATGGATATCTTAGCAGAGACAATTAACGCCGTAAGCATTCGTCGAAAACGCTCCCTGCTTAAAAAGTTACTCTATAAACACAACATAAACATTCTCTCAATCACAGATCCACAAACAGTACACGAAACGAACACCGTAAAAGCGCCCTAATCATCAGAAATTTGTTTCTTTCCACACGAACCCGCCCGGTTCCAATACTCTTCCAGATGATCTTCTAAATTACGTTTACAGCCTGCCCAACCCAATAATCCTAGGTGATTTTAATGCCCGCCACACGCAATTTGGTGACTCCATAAGCAATGGCTACGGGATCAGGCTACATAGGCTTTATAACAGTTGTCGCTTTTGTGAGACAACAACACAGAACCCGTACGTTTCGATCATCACTCAAGTCACTTACCACTACTGGTTAAAACTTTACTTTGCCCAGCCCACACAGCACCTCCGCTACTGCTCTAATGCAGACTAGAATGTGTTCTCCAAACGCTTCACCAGCATTCCCCCAGATAATCTTCTAACCGTCTAAGATCTTGAGGGAGACAGCAGAAACTTAACTTCCGTAATTACGGAAGCGGTCGAAACCCCAGTCCCAACTAAAATTTCCCGCAAACCTCGCCTACGGCAAATCGTGAACTGGATCATAGAGAAAAGACGAATCTATTGTCGTTTCTTGCGATCCATGGATCTGGCTGTCAAGACGGGATACAATTCCCCCAATACCTTGATCATGCGAGAAACAAACAGATACACCGAAGACTCCTGAACGAAAGTAATCTCCGGGTTAGATTAACGAAATGGAAAACTGTTCTGGCAACAGTCCAGACTAACCCGAAAAAAAGCAACCCCAAAATCCCCTCTCGTATACTTACAAGGCAACATAATTCCCATAGATCAAAAAAATCCCGACTTGTTCGGTCTTCACTTTCAATTCATTTTCCGATCCCCAAAGATCCTTAATTTAGCACCCTCCCAGAGTGTCGCCTTGAAAAATTACGTAAACTTCAATTTCCCGAATTCCATCTAACGGCAGTCCTTTTATTCCCCCATCACAATCGACCATGTCAAAAGCTATTTCAAAAAAGGACGCATTTTTGCCCAGGTCAGGATGGTCTCAACCGCAAAATACTACCCTGCCCGACCAAGCCGTCACATTACTCAGCGACATTTACAACAAATGTATAACACTATCCTACTTCCCAACGGATTGAAAACCGTCTTTCATTGTCATGATACCGGAACCGCACTCTCACACTACACACCCCCCTACTATAGGCCCATCTCTCTTTTGAGCTGCCTCTGGAAATGGTTTGAACAGATACAAGCCAGCCGGCTTAGGGGCTACCTGGAATTTAACAGTCAATTAGGCTTCCGTAATAACAGAACGTGTCACGATCCATTGTTAACCTGATTATGGAAACCACCAGAGCATTGAATCGTAAGAAATGCAGCTTGGCTGTGTTTCTAGATATTAATCAAGCATTTGACAGGGTCTGGTACGCCTGTCTCTTTGACAAAATCCATAACTTGATTCCTGATCACTTCTCCCATTTCTGACTAATCGGTCAGTACGCCTCAAAGTAGGCAACCCATTTTCTGGCCCATTCCAACCCACACAAAACATTTACACACCGCCACTTGTACCTGACAAGTTGCAGAGTGATAAGAATATGATAATTATTTATAGTTACAAAGTTCTAGTCATTAGAAATTCCGCAAAAAAAGTGGGTATAAATATTATCGCATTTAGAGTAATTGTCTGTTTCGTAATTTACTTCTTTTACGAAGTATTGAACCTAGTTTCTCATTATATCGCGATACGAGATATTTGGTTAATACTTCTTTAATATCAGAGTACATAAAACGTTTAGCTTTATTCAGCCCGCCTGAGTAAAAATATAATTTATTCACGTAAACTAGTCTTTCCCGATGTACACATCGAAGCAATCTTAAACAACGCTTATTGTCTGAAAAATATTTTCGTATAAAACGTTATATGAGAACACCCGCAAACTTAATTTCAAACATATAAACAGTAAATTCAGTAGATACTCTATTTTCACCGTCGAGTAGTCTTACTTCCGGATAAAAAGTAAAACGAAAGAGAAAACTCTCTGATTCTAATTTTATTTTATTACTTAAAACTAATTAGAACATTACCTATCCTGTAATTTAAATAAATCAGATTAGAAATAATATCAAATTATGTTAAAATTCTATTAAACAATTTAGATATAAAACTCCTAACACGCAAGCATTCGTTTAAACTTAAAAATATTGATTTGCTTAAATTGAGCTACCTTTATTTCTAGGTAGAGATCAACGGCCCATATACACTTATCTCTTTAAAATATTTAAAAGAGCAATAAAACGTTGTACTGTTAACACTATTTTTCTGAGCTACCATAAGGAGACCAGAGCAGACCGCCCGAGTGGGTTAAGACGAGACCGCCCGTGCAAAAGAGCGTCTTGTTTTAGTTGCATTAGAGTCATTTCTTTTTGTTTTGAACAAAATTCAAGTGGTTCAGGCATTGAACGATAACGATTTTGCTGACCGACGGCAATTCTGCTAAACGTGTTTGGACATGGTTGAAGAAAATTAAGAGCTTGTTCACAACCTCTGGATGAGTGACGAGGCACATTTTCACCTCTCGGGATATGTGAACAAGCAACATTTCAGATACTGGAGTGATCAAACAACTTCATCAGCGACCTCTACACTCAACCAAGATAACAGCTTGGTGTGCCATGTCCTCATCGGGAATCATAGGCCCATTTTTCTTTGAAAATTAAAGGAGGAAGTCTGTTACCGTGAACGCAGAGCGGTATTCAGAGATGTTAAGGTTATTCTTCATTCCTCAACTTTGTCAACATGCAGTGAATGATCAAACCTTATTTCAACAAGATGGAACCACAAGCCACACAGCCCGTGTGAGCATGAATATTCTTAATGAACATTTTCCGAATCGTGTGATATCCCGAAACGGAGCGATTCCTTGGCCTCCGTTCGCCCGACCTCACTCCATGTGATTTTTTCTTGTGGGGATACCTGAAAACTAAAGTGTACGAAGAACGACCTCGTACAAGTGAAGATCTCAAGGAAAGAATCCGCCTGGAAATCCAGAGAATTCCTCAGAGAATGCTCCATGACGTGATGGACAATTTCAAAAATCGCCTGCGAGAATGCAGTAATCGGGAAGGACGCCATCTTACCGATGTTATTTTTAAACGTTGATTAATTACGTTCATGTTTTGTCAATGCTTTTTAATGCACAATAACGTAATATCAATAAAATTTTGATAAATGCACCCGTTTATTTTTCACAGCCATTTCATAAATGCAGGATTGACTGCCGGACCCTGTATATGTAGGTTGGAAGGCAAAAAGTGGTATATAACTAAATATATAACCTTTTTTGTTCATGTATTTAATTTGACATTTGTCATCAAATATTTCAAAATTTAATTTTTTTCTAATTTTAGTAAACGATTACAAAAAATTTTATTCGCAACACGTGCGCTGTCACATTTTTGGTGCTAGGCCTTATATTTTATCCCTCGGCTACGTCTCGGGTAAAAAAGAACGGCCTCACATCAAGAAATGTGTAAATAGCGCACTAGTTACGAAAATAACTATTATAATTCTTTCTATCTTTTGAATTTAGTAGATTTAAACTGGGTTCATTCATAATAAGCAGATTATATAAACCCACCACCATATCGACCATCCCATCTCGTTACTAAACGTATGTCATATTTACGTACATTTTCAATCAGTTTCCCAAAAACACTATTAATCATTCATTTATAAAAATGTTTGTCAAATTCATTTTAAGATTGCTGACGCATGGTGGTATTTAAATCGATATATTTTTTTAACCATGGGGACTGTTTAAAACGTAATACACGGTGTAGTTTTACTAACTTCAACGTCGTAGTACATTAAATACACACTTTCGTAAGTGGGATCAAATTTTTCCCCCATGTACTTATTGTTAGCTTTAGCATACCGATTAGACATTGAACCACACCACCTCTAATTCCTCTTTCAATAAACATTAGCACATAAATGTCTGTAAATAGTTCGAAATTTACTTGCGCTGGACTGTATGAAAATACAGGGGGTCAAGTTTGTAAATACTTAAACAAGTTTGCTGAAAATTTTCGAAAATCTTTGCTAAAAGTAGAACGTCCGTTTTTAGATACAAATCTGAGTATTACCCTAGCGGTTTAATATTAAATTTGCTTCAAACGTTAACCGAATATGCAAAACTCGCATCGTTGATCCCTTCATTATTAAGATGACCGAAAAACGCTTCCTTGGGTGGAAACCTGGTCCCGCCCAAGTATCCCAAGTATCAATATACTCATAAAGAAACACATCTTTGCGAACTAGTACAGAAAATTCTTTGTTATTGTTACAATTAGCTCTGGTTATAATTTTTTTTACTATTTTCCAAATAGTGGGATAACTTTTCAATACTACTACTCATAAACCTGAAAGAGTTAATAAATCTAAACTTAATTTTAGTGCCTTCTATTACCTTTGTTTTTTTGTTTATAGGCAGCAGTGAAATCGAACCGCGAACAGTAGCCAATTCTCTAATGAAGAAATGTGATTCACAACCTAACAAATTATGAAATACAACAGGTAGAATGTGGATTCCTTATAGTTTAGGTTACATTTCTTTTGTGATGCTCCCCGAAATGCTCCAGTAACATGGTTATGATCTGTAACTTTTATATCATATTCAGTAAATGGTTTTCCGCAAAAGTGACAAATCGTGGCGCTGTCTAAGTGATCAACCTAGCTGGGACTTAAAGTATTCATTAGAATTACTTTGTTGATATGCTGAAGGGTATATGTTTGAAGTGAAATAGAATATTACTTTCGACTCCTGTTAAAATTTGTATACTTTTCTAAAACACTTTCGAAATCAGCCAAATTGTACCTTTTCCTGGAATGCGCACTTTTTGAATTGCAAATTTATTTTTGCTTCGGTAGTAGCCTAGCAGAGCATTGATTAATTTGATGACAGTGAGTAGTATGCTTTTGTAGAAGGCAACCCGAAGAAAAATGGTTTAAGCATCGGTAACAAATAAATTCCTTGTGCCCCTTATACGATAGTTGATTAAAAATAAGAGCAGACATATTTTTAATCTACGTGAAATGATAAACAGTATTATTCTTTGTATTGATAGCATCAGCGTGATAATTAGCAGAAAGTATCAAAAGATTTAAAGGTGCCCTGTTAGTATTTTGATTTTCACTTAATACAAATGGTAATATACCTTTTCCTTGAACGCAATACTAATTAATAAAGAGGTTGTATAATTTTTCAAATTATTACACATCTTCTAGTTGAATGGGGAAGTGAATTGAATCATAATTCAAAACATCTCTAAAATGAGGATAACTGTGAACTCTTCCCGTATGTCGTTGTGCGGGATATAATGCTGAAACAACAGCCCAAATCAAGCAATACTCATCATTGTTTTTAACATGTACTACCGTATGCTTTACTGCTATGAATGAAGGAACTTTAACGTAAGTTGAAAGACCACCTCTACATGGAACATAGGTATTAATATTCACCTTTAAACGTAAAACTTGATGTAATGCCCAACCAGACGGGAATCGTTTTCGGAAACTCTCCTATTTCTTTTGTAATTTATAATAAACATTTTCATTATACCGTACACGTAAATTGGTTGCAATATCAATCATTATGGCAAAAGTCTTCAACTCAATAATATGATTTTAAGGATGGATGGAATTACAAGCTAAAACAACATTCACATTCAGCATCGATTGCTTTAGAATTAATTTAACCTTGCGTGCAAAACTATTGTACGCATTTTGTAAAAAAAATAAGAGGGTCCTTAATGTTTGCTATATTGACTATAATTCTTGTAAGTAACGTACCATTAAAGCATGAATCTAGAGAGTATCAACCTAACTTGTGTGTACATTTTTTAGTGACATTGACAATTCCACTACCCGTTTTCTCTGAAGCGTTCTTTAACCGTTTAAGCCTTACAAGATAACACTTTAACAACGATAAATTGCTTTTGAGCTTAAACAAACTTTCATTTGCCTCTAAATAAACTTTATTCTTAACTATATCTTGCAATAGCTTAATATTAGTGTTAACTACACGGATGTGTTTTACAAATTCATTTTTTGTTTTCAATAATGGAATAATACTTTTTGTTAAATTAACAGTATCACTACTACTTGGCATAAGCTTACTCATAGTCACCTTCAAAATTGTATCCAACAATGTGAAAATGTGAAGCGCACACTTGTATAACTGGTGATTACGCAATAATCATCTTTTAACAAATATTTAATTGTTCTTCACAGCTAAATTAATATATTTTGGGTTTAGAATAAAATTTCTCGTCACGATTTCAATGTATAGACTGACATGAAACTGCTTTTGTATACTTATATAGACGCATAAACTGCATTCAAGGTCAAAACAAAATCAGTTCTTGGAAACAAGAATAATGGCAGGTTGTTATCTCGCACTTACTGTGTTGTCATGTCTCAAGGTCATGTAGATTAGCAATAGAGGGAGTTCTAAAATGATATCATGAAGCCACTAACCTTGAACAAAAACTGCATGTTTCTATGAACTGATTCTATTTTTAGGTGTCTGCAGGCGAATGAATAAGCTTTGACCTTGAAAATTGATTTACAAGAATTCTAATACCCCCTGCAGGCGAATAAACTTTGACCGAGAAAATTGATTTCCAAAGAATTGTAATATACCATAAATGTTGACCTTGACTTTAACTCTGAATTAACACATGACAAATTCTAAATATTGCTTGAACAGCGTGACCTTGAACATTTCCCACCAACATGACTGAAACATTTTAAGGTCAAAGCGGATCAGGCTCCCCCACATGACCTTCAATGAAACTAAATATCTAGGTCAAAGTCGATCAGTATCCGGCTTTTTATTATTACTACTAAGAAGTGAATGCTTGTAGTAGTAATAATTGCAAGTTCTACACCCGGGTGAGCGGTGGTATCTTCCCCTGCAGGCCTGGATTCTTGCTGGAGACAACTGGAACAACGTCATTGGTCCGGAGGATCCCAGTAGAGATGTTCACTAGGGGTCTTCGAATGTAGTTGGGTCGGTGCTGCTGTATTCAGATATTAAGCGGTAAACGGATCGCGAACAATCTTCTGAGATGAGATTAAAAGCGTTAAAAAAAAATCAACTCGTTATTGCAAAGGGGGATACTTTACTGCTTAATTAAAAAGGGTTAAAAATAATTGATCAACCGGTGATATAAGATGCTTTTATAAATTAAGTTATTAAACGGTTATGAATAAAAGACTTCGCATAGCGTAACAAAATTACTCACGAAATAAAAATAAACGTAATTTATGAATAAAACCATAAAACCATAGTTCTGCGGAAAAGTAAACAAAAAATTGGAATATGTTTATAAAAGAAAGTTTTAATTTGCACGTACGGTTAAAAGAATTTATAATAATAAAAAAAAGAGGCGCATTAATCGGTGATAATTCTCAAAATCAATAATAAACAAATTATTCCTAAAGAAAGAAACGCTGAACGATAACATAAAAATTATCGAATCAGGTCCAAAAGTAACTTTGTGAAATAAAATAACTAGGCAATTCTATTGCTACATGTAAATGATCAAAAATCAATTTTAATTAAGTACAATGATTATATAATTAGGCGGTAAGGATGTTTACGTTTATAACCAGATAATTAAGCACCAAAAGATTTTTACAAAATTAATATTTTACACCATGATTTAGAATAAAACTAAATAAATATCAATAAGCAAACGGATAGAAATTTAGTCAATATTCTGAATTTTTATAATAAACAATAGTTGGATGATAAAAATACTTATCACGGAATATTTGTAAACGCAATTTTTAACTAGACTAATAGCGTTAATATGATTATAATAATTAACAGGTGTGTTATTAATTGTACGGTAATAATAACAAGACGTACCTCTAACGAAGAGTGGCGGCACGTAAGAACTGTGATTAATTATAATTAATGTAATTTAAGGAAATTATCGGTCACTGACAATCCTGCACCCACTTTTATAACTTTTCAATAGTCTAGAGCAGCGGTATTCAAACTGAGTTCCGCGGGCCATATCCAAGGGTTCCGTGGGTTTTGCCCAAGTATTTCTTTATTATGTCAATCTTTATGTAATCAATAACCATATTATGTTCAAAAATTCAACAATCTTCATAAAGAGGGATAGTTAACATTGACTTGGTGCTTTATTATGCAATAATAATGCAAATTTCGAAACTTAATTAAGGTAACGTTGGCCAAGAATTGAAAACAAATTAAGGTAACAATAGCCAAGAATTGGCACGTTACACATGTCATTCAGTCACAAACAAAAAACAATAAAAAAATTAATAAGACCGGGAGGAATCCTAAACTAAACCACAAGTTGTTTTAAGAGTTACGATCTAGATTGTGTTACTATCATCACCCATACATACGACAACCTTACTACATTTACTGCCACAGACATACTCACAAACAAACTGTAATAATATTAACCAGACAGAATACTAAACTCGACGAAACAATTGAAACTGAACTAAACTAAAATGAACAATTAACTATAACTGAAAATGTATACTAATATACTAATCCTATCCAACTATAATAACCATGCTTGCCTATATATAAACTTATTCAAAATTTGGAAAATTGGGTTTCAAATCTTTGACATGGAACTGACCAACATTGTTTCCATTCAAATCTTGGTGTTCATAAACGAGAGGCGATAGTTTCTGAATAACTGACTTGACGAGATTCACATAAGTCTTTGACTTTTTCTAAAAATGGCATAATACTCTAAAAATCTAATTCTTCATTTATACCTAGAATTTGTTTTCGACTAAACGAAACTGAAGAAGTATCATGAACTGTAACTGTAGCATCTGTACATTTGTTTACATCTGTACATTCTAACAAAATACCATTAATCAAACATAAATATGAAATGAATTTCTCTTTGCTTGAATTCGTATCATCATTAAATGGAGAAAATATATTCGTCTCTTTAAATCTATTAAACGCGATTTAAATCTTAAACAATCGTTAACTATAGGAGGTAAACCATTACTAAAAGCTTTAAAAATTTGATCAAAAGTCTTTTGAATTCCTGTAATTTCTAAATTTAAATCTGAAGGTATAATAAATTTTTGACAAGATAAATCCTTTTCTGTCGCTAAAATACCGCGTAATTGAGTTCTACATTGATCTTAAGTTAAACAAGGTTTAATTCCACCAGAAAGTAATACTGAAACAACTTCATACTTCTTTAAATGTAGAGCCTCCATTACAAGGATTCCGTTGGGTCTGCCCAAGTATTTCTTTATTATGTCAATCTTTATGTAATCAATAACTATATTATGTTTAAAAATTCAACAATCTTCATAAAGAGAGATAGTTAACATTGCATTTGTGTTTTATTTTTGTATTTTTATAATAAATGCGCATTTATTATGATTATTTAACATTTCTTTTATACTAATTTTCGTTTGAACTATTCTGAAATTAACATAAGTAGTAATTTGTGTAACGTACCAGTTCATGGCTATCGTTACGTTAATTAGTTCACATACCTTCTGCATCTCAATGCGATTCGTTTTTTAAGTTTTTCTTCGCTTTTATAAGGCATGTAAGGCTTTATAGTAGAAGGAGAGGCGTTTGATCTGTGACGTCATCAGTGTTGGGTGTTGTCACGCCCACGTGGCCGTGACCATTTCCCGCCCAAATGGTCTCTTTTCGGGGTCGTTTTTCAACCCCTACATGGAATTTTCAATCCTTGATGTTAATTTTTACCCGTAATCACCCCTATGCTTTCTTTTAGGGGGCCTTTTTCAACTCCTAGACGGAATTTTCAATCCTTGAAGCTATTTTTACCCTAATTAGTGCCCTTTCAGGGTCGGACCGGCTTCTTTGGGGGCGATTTTCAACCCCTTGATGAAATTTTCAACCATTTTACACACGCACATGCACACGTACACGCACACGCACACGTACTATAAATATGGTGTAAAGGTGCCCGGTATAATGAAGTGGTTTAAAAGCTTTAAAACATTTAATAATACATAAATATGTGTTAAAAATGTTCTCCAAAACAGATCGATAAACTAACTCGAGATACAACCTGCCTTCGTCCCAGTCGGTAGATTAAAGTAGGGCGGTTGAATCTTTTGTTTTGCTTAATTACCACAATTTATGCTGTTATTTCCACTTAACATCAATAAAAAAAAACTGCAATGTAACACTAATAAAAATGATCTCGGACGCCAAGTTATTGTTTTAGTTATGTTCGGAATAACTAAACCGAGGTTTACAATAAAAATTTTATCAAAATGTAAAAAATAAAATAATATACAGACTATGTTTATTAACATTTAAATTTAGGATCATATAAAATATATCTAAAAACTAATTGTAATAGCCTTAAATTACTAAATTATGGATATAAATACCTGTTCGTAAAATGTTTGTACACAGACTTTTTAATAACCTCTGATATCTAAACGATTACGGAAATGTAAACCAAAGATGATGTCATCTTTGCACCAATATTGCGCAATATCTCGAAATAACAATGCTTTACGTTGTAAATCACCAAAATGGAATTTTACTTCTTATAAACGTTTCTTCATGAAATTTTGAATCCAATCCATTTATTGCATTTTATAATGTAATTATAATTTAGATACGCATTAAAAGTAAAACGCAATCATAAAATGAAAGCGTAGGTAAAAGTAGAATTAAAAGGTATTTAAAATAGAATTAAATGTGCAA
This sequence comes from Vesta saturnalis, assembly GCA_036346205.1. Classification (NCBI taxonomy): domain Eukaryota; kingdom Metazoa; phylum Arthropoda; class Insecta; order Coleoptera; family Lampyridae; genus Vesta; species Vesta saturnalis. The sequence goes on along the minus strand of JARFJB010002466.1, from coordinate 369,584 downwards.
AAAAAAATACGTCGTAAAATTAAAATGTCAAAGTAAAAAAATAAAAGTGTAAATCAAAGTGTCAATCAAAGTGCCTGCAAAGAGCAAATGTTTTAATTTTTAATGTAATGCGTTAAATATATCTTACCATTAAATCAATGGCACTTTTCACAAAATTTAGGTGGAAACCCCAAAATGGATTCCTGCATCAAACAGCGTACCACAAGAAGTGAAAAATGACGCTTTAGGATGTCAGATAATGTAGCGGTGCGCGAAAAATTTGCGCAAGGAGTTAAGTCAAAGATATAGAACTATAAACCCCTAAAAAGATATGCAACTTAAGTTACACCAAAATGCAAATTAAGTTGCCTACCACATATAATTCAATAATAATTAAATTTTTTTTCAAAATCGTGATCGTTATCCTTGTCATATGAAGCTGATGTACTGGCTTTCTCCAACAAAGAAATGTTGTCTTTTTTGACACAGGAAGTACTGGATTCCTCTTCCTTCAACAGGAGTGGTTTTAATAGTTGTACATAAGGGTTGGTTCCAGTAGATTTTTTTTGTATAAAATTGTTTTTTGCTCTTGAGACAAAATGTTGGATGCCGAATTTATTTGGTATTTTTTGATAACAGCTGATTGGTGTTTGCATATTTTTTCTGTATGACCTTCAGGACAAGAACACCTGCAAATTTGCATATCAACATAATATTCGGTACTGCTTGAGGAACTTAACACTGAATATTGAAAATTGTCTAGATGCTTTATATTATCGGAATTTACATCCTTATCATTTGCTGAATATTTTCTGATATACACTTTGTTCATGACTACATCCAATAATCTTTGCTTATAATAAGCAATAAAATTATTGGTGATAACATGTACTAATTGAACAAGCTTTCGTTCTTTCTAGAGGGATATCCTTAAACAGTCTAAACACGACTTCAATCTTGTTAATCGTATTAGAGCCACGCGTAAGAACTTTTTTTCTATAAAAAGGCACTAAGCTTCTTTTTCATTTAACATTTTCTGAACATAGTTTTGATATTTTGGATATTTGTGTTTTTCATAGAAGACATTTAATATTTTTGAAATATTTATATAAATCTTTTCTGTCTTCATGCTTGATATTGTTGGTAGATGCAAAAATGCATTTCCAGACCGCTTTTAACATTTGAAATGTGCAGAGTAACAATGTTGCATTTGGCCAATATATCTTTAGCACTTTCCGCTCTTTTAAACCATCGTCAGATATAATAGCAGAGGGGCATACTTTCGTTGTCATAACTTCTATTAAATGTTTTACTGCGACCTCAAAGACTTCACTCTTTTCAGAAGTTATAACGACGCATCCAACTGGAATACCTCCAACCCAACTTTGCGTAACGCAAAAAAAATTATTTATGGTTCTCTACATCAACATTTCCAGTACCATCAACAAATAATATTTCAGAAGTTTGGATTAACAAACTTGCTGTTCTTTGCATCATCGGTGTACATAGAGAAACGGCGCAATGTTCTGAAATTTGTTGAATTTTAAATAAAGTTTCAGTAGAAGACAAATTTTTTCTATTACATCTAGCATATCCTTTCTAGACCGAGCACCAAATGATTCCTTAAAATACTATTGCCATATATTCGAAAAATCACTTTTTGTTGGAAAGTAATGCCTGTCTGACATCATTTCATCATAGTTATTGCCAAATGTTTCCATTTTTGAGAAACAGAGACTGTGATATGCCGATGACACTGAAAATATTCAAGAATTTCTTGTACGGTTTCATTTGCCATAGGTCTCTTTGAAAGTGCAGCTGCGCTGTCAATTGTATGACTGTAATCATTATTAAATAAAATCAAACATGGCCAATTTTGTGCAATATTATTAGGCTGATTTTTACGAGAATATTCAGGAGGAATACGATGTATTGTGAGTATAATTTTGGCAGGACAATTTATGTTTTGCGACATATGAATTTTTTTCCGATCTGTTTCAGACAGTTCAGATTCGCGGGTCTTAAAGTGACAGTGATTATATCGTTTTAGCAAGTTTCTTTTGGCTGTTTTTATGGGATTTATAATGGCTTTTTGCATGCTCCAAACTGTTTTAGTCGTTTTTTGATACTCTACCATTCATTTCTGTAAAGAAAGTTTCGCCTAGAGCAGAGTAAGTAACTGGCAAGGACATTTTTTGCAAGATATGATAGAGAATCTCCCCACTAAGCAAAAAACATGATTTTACGTTTGGTAATGTTAATACAGGTAAAACTTTCTACCACGAGTAGAATATTGAGATGATAGCTACCCCAGCTATAGGGTTGCACCTACCACATTACTTCCTCTTCGATGGACGTCCCCCTTTTAAACTAAATTGACGTGTGTTTGCGTTGTTTCAATAGATAAATATTTTATGAAATAATTGTGGTTTTCCCCCAAATTTTTCAAAAATGTAAAAACTACACAAGTATAAAACGATTTATATTCACGTCCTTCAGAAAAATAGATAGGTGTAGGTACTATTACGCAATTATTATAATTTTGATATCTACAAATGGTTAATATCTACCAGAAGAGCTAACAGTTATGTAAATTAAGGTATTATTTATTTAGCTTAAATGTTGTTCTGTTTTGATTTTTCAAGATAAATATAAAAAATGTCAAATTGGGCTGACTAGGTGCTATCTTGCGATAAACAACAAAGAAATAGGTACCAAATTAAAGTTACAGTTATTTTCCATAGAAGAAGAATACACTTTATTAGTGTACTATGTATCATTATCCAGTCTCATCTTAAAACCATTTTGTGAACATGACCCCACTTTTAATGCGTAAAATAATAATTAATTATGGATTTTTAGACACTTACTTCTATTGCCTCCTTTTCAGTAAAAGTTGTCCTAACATTATTTTTTTCAATTATGTCATAATTTACTATTTCAAACACTCGAAAACGAAACCAGAAACTTCACTTAATAATTAGTGTTACTGGGTATTAACCGACTGTTTGCGATCCTAGATGTTCTTTACATGATATATGTCAGTAAACTTAGCTATATCGTCTGGTATTTACGAGAGGGGTTTCGGCAGCGTTGAGGGTCTCAGATTCGCGATCTTGGGTGATGTTTACAAGTATGCCACACGTACACGTACACGCACACGCACAGGCACACGCACACGCACACGCACACGCACACGCACACGCACACGCACACGCACGCACGCACACGCACGCACACGCACACGCACCGCACACGCACACGCACACGCACACGCACACGCACACGCACACGCACACGCACACGCACACGCACACGCACACGCACACGTACAACTATTATTAAAAAACTACGCCCCACCTTTGGTAAGACAGACATTACACAGTAACTACACAACACTCAAAACGCTGTGCCAGCAATGTTTTTCACAAGCTTTGGATAACCAACAACGAGTCATCAACCTCTCACTGTGTGTTACAATAAAAATCAGTAACGAAGGAAATCAATAAACACACGAAAAAGAACTATACGAAACAATTGTGCAAAAGTTTTCAACATAACAGAAAATATGACAGGGTCTTGGGGAAATGAAGTAGTATCATGGAAGCAATTTTACAAAACACCCTCCTTGGGACTAGACTCTATAGTTTCGCCAAAAACAGATTGGCAGACATGCTTTTTCTAAACAAGATAGGAATTTCTGAAAATAGCAAGTGTCCGAAATGCAATCAGGAAGGAGACACGTGGCACATTATCATGACATGCAACCTAACAAAGAAATATGAATACATCACTAAAATCATTAAACAGTTATTAAAAGTCAGAATAGTGTTCACAAAAGACCTGTACTGCCTCTACGAAAATAATCAAAAATATAACAACAAAAATATCGCAAATTATCTATTAGTGCTGGGAATTAGCACAGTTTATAAACATTTTATTACTTACGTGAAAAACCTTAACGTTACACCCGACTATTTAAAGAACTATAAAACAAGATTAAAGCAGAGACTAATTAATAAATATAAGTGGTGCCTGAAAGAAAAAAATGTCAACAGTTTTGAAAAAAAGTGGTGTTTAAATAAAGTGCTTTGTACAACACAAAATGGAGTACTGATTTTCAGCAAAGACTTGGATACGATGTAAATTTTATAAAACACCCTCCTTGGGGAGTTAATTCACTATATTGTAAAAGTAATGTGTTTTATTTTTGAAAAATGAACAAAGCTTTTAACATTATGTAAATACTTTTAATGGAAAATCTGTAAAGACAGTTTTTAATAAATAATAATAATAATAATAATAATAATAATAATAAACACGCACACGCACACGCACACAAACACGCACATGCACACGCACACGCACACGCATACACAGACGCACAAGCGCACGCGTACCAACAAGTATACACACACTCACACACGCGCGCGCGCTCACACACACACACACAGCATGGTCGATATTGTAAAATGAGCAAATAAGTTGATTTAGCTATAGTGCAAAAGATATTGGTTGTATCGTCTGCTATTTACGAGAGGGTTTTCGCAGTGTTTAGGGTCCCAGATTCGGGATCTTGGGTAATGTTTACAATTATGCCACACGTACACGCACACGCACACGCACACACGCACCACACGACACACGCACACGACACGCACACGACACACGCACACGCACAGGCACACGACAGCGCACCGCACGTACAGCACACGCAACGCACAACACGTACACGACACGACACGCACATACGCACACAACACGGTCGATATTGTAAAATGAGGGAATAAGTTGATTTAGCTATAGTGGAAAAGATATTGGTTGTATAATTTATATCCACATATGTAGATGGTGCAAAAATAAAGAAAATTCCTTTGAACTCATCCGGCTGTTATGAGAGATTATGTTAATTTTTTAAAACTATTGTCATCTACTGAGGACGATGATTATAAAAATGTTAATCTTTTTATACTAATGTCAGTATGCGAAATGTCAGTTTTTTTTATAGCAAACTATTTTTTCACGTTGCCTATGGCAATATGCGTAGAATACTTTGCACACCAGGGCGCAAAATAAATTGCAAGAACCAATCACTTGAATAGAATAAAAAAATACTCACATGATACTTTTAATTTAACGAAAACTAACAAATACTAAACGGCGGAACTTACTATTTCTTATATATCTGGCGGTGTAAAGTTCTCAAACATTACAGTTATAGAAAAATATTGTCTGTATTTCGTGGCAAAATTCGTGTTTTATGGCACATTCAAATGAATTAACACTCTTATGCGCCATTTACAAAATATTCATTTTGCACACTTAACCCTAGAACACTAACCTTAAAATGCACTGACTTTAATACTACCTATTCGTAAATTTTACGACACGTTTATAAAAACTACACAACTTAACACAAAGTTGTGTTTTAGTATAAATGATAATACAGTAGGATAATTGGAACTAATTATAAAACATATATTTAAAGTATATTATGGTTTCGAGTCACAGGTAACGCAAGATTGTGCGCGATGTTCTGCGCAAAATGCGCGTCGGCAGTAATTGCAATAAAGTGACGTCATTATAGGTTTTTTCGATGGACAACTGTAACAGGTGGTGCGCTTTTCTGACATTGGAACGGCCTGATCTTCTGGAAAAGGGATTACGATTATATCATTGATAAGGGCATTCAGTGAACGCTACAAAGTTGGAATCCTAAAGCGATGTTCTAGCCAAGGTCGTAAGAGTTGGTCTTGAAGTTGGCTCATAAAATCCCTTGTAGTAACCGGTTTCTTTCCTGTTCTTTTCAGATTGTGGTTAAATAGATCCATGCATTAATATAAGCCATGTTAATCATTCAATATAAAAAACAAAGTGGCCATCTGCGTGTTTATTGACAACAAACCCTATTTCCACACATTTGATCAAAAGCACCAACACCGCCTTTAGTCTGATTATCATATAGAATCATCTCTGGTTTTTGAGTGTCCGGGAAAATTGGTGAGCCGTCATGCATAGTCGACAAAACCAAAACGCTCTTATTTTTCTTTGTTTTGTATGATAATAATGTCTTTTCTTTGTCAAAACAAAACCTCGAACTTTTAAACTCCCTTTTCTTCATGTCGATCATTTCAGGAGGTATCTTCCGCTTATTATACCGCAAAGTACCAAGACCTGTTAATCTGTACGGTTGTTTTAGAAGCTGATCCGCTAAACCAATCGATGTAAACCAATTATCCATCGTGATTTTGCGATTACTGCCATATCAATTTTTTGTCAGTTTTTTGTGAAAATATTCACCCAAAGGTTCTCCTTTTGTATTTGTGTGTTTTCCGAGAGGTAGGCACATCATTTAGCATGTATTTCGTACACACATCACATGTCATTACGATCTTCATCCCGTACTTAGCCGGCTTACTAGGAATATACATCCTGAAAGGACATCTCCTTCGAAATCCCTGTAACTGTTCATCAATTGTTATATAACTACTAGGTGTATAGAAAACGTTGCAATTAGAAATAAATTCATCCCAAATCTCTCGAATGGGGATAAAGCTGTCGATTTCTCATCTCTCAAGACGTGTCGCTTTATCGTCAAACCTCAAATTACGTAAAAGAAATTCAAATCTTTCACAAGATATTGTTGCTTTGTAAACTGAGCCAGACTTTTGGAATCAAACATTTCCCTACAGCTCAAGTGGTTGTATTTCTGAGCTCCCGCAAGTATCAAAAGTCCAAAAAAGGCATTTAGTTCATCTCTTGTAATTTGAGAAATAGTAAATTTATTAGTAACGCTAATTTGAGAACTAGTATGTATCAATATTTTTTCAAATATAGAGTCGTTTATTAGACATTGAAAGGCATCTGAGGGAATCAGACAATTCTTTGCTGCATCAGTGGGACCTAGAACAAAATGCAGAATATTCTGCTTTGAAATTCGCTTTCATATATTTGCAATGGTACACCAGCGATGCCCATTTTTCCCTTTCAAATCTGGAGGAAAAATGTCTCGCCGCTCATCTCTTCCTAGTTCGTCCTTACCTTGACTATCCTGATGTTATTCTAAGACGTCCTGTTCGGTTTCAATATCTCCTGCTTCCTCTGTTTCCTGAACAAACATCTTCCCCTGTGACGTCTCTGCGACATTCATAGCTGCAGTCCCCGTTTCACGTTTTTCTTTCCATAGGCCGAAGAAAAATAGTTTTCTCTAAATCTCTTTTGGGGTTGAGAAGTGTCTGGCTCAGAGTCGGTGCTATCATCACATGAAACATACCGTTCGAATTCCGATTCAGAGGGACTGAAGTCGCATTCCGAGTTATTTTCATCTTCTGAGCCACTGGAATGCTCTTCGTTGGTTATCTTCATCGAATTCACCCGGCAACGAATTTTAGAATTCCAGTTCCAATTCTCTTTGGGTAATAGGTATTATATCTTACCGTTTCCGTTTCATAATGTAAGAAATACGCCTAACATACACAAAGATAAACAAAATTTCCCTACAGAAAAAAATTTTTACTAACCTAACGTAACAATTTACGAATAGACGTGCAGTACAAGGATAGACATTGCACAAATCAAACACCACATTACATAGTTGCCAAATCTACTTTCGTAAATTTTACGAATGGTTAGTATTGTAGTGTTAATAAAAAAATACTTATTGTCGAATCGTTATAATTTGCATCAAATAAAAATAAAAATACAGGTTAAAACCCAAAAATTAGTATTTTGATATTGAAAGATAATCGTGAAAGTTTACATTTTGAAAAGTAGATCAATTTTAATATCATCAGAAAAGTTATGTTAAAATTAAAAAATAATTTAAATAACTAGTTAGGAAAAGTTTTATTTTGTGTAACGAAGCAGATTTTTGGGGCAGTAAAATCTATTTAGGAAAAAATATGAAAAGTAAGTCATTTAGAAAGGTCTATCAGTTTTGTCACCTAATTGTCAAAATTCGATTTTAATGTTAAGTACAATTGCGAATGTAACTATTTACTCGCAAATTACAAGTTAATACATTTTTATAAGTATACAACTAACTTTATTGTTGTACAATGTGATTAATCTCAAATGTACTGTAGTGGTATGACAAAAATCCCTAGTTGTTAATATTGTTGTGTTTTGCAGTTGGCTGCTTTGGATTTTAGGTGTGGTTTTAGTTGTTTTAGTTTATGTCAGTTTATGTCATATTATACCTTCGTTTTTCACTTTTGTATTTTCTTGAGTTATTTACAAACTGTCTATATTAAGACAAATTATATATTCTGAATTTCAAATTGTGATATCGAATTTAATCGTCATGCCGTTTTAAATCGAACACGACACATTCATTGTTGTGGCTCATTTTCGTAGCGGATTCCAAGATGGTAATGGGCAATGGGATTATTCATTGCAATCATGCATCGATCAATTTACTGTTGAGTACCCAAATGAAAATATTAGTTACGAAACATTTAGTCAACATCGTAATCGATTGATAGCTCGATTCATAGAAACTGGTAGTGTTTTAAAACGCAAACGTGAAGCTTCGGCTACTGTCTTAACAGAGGACACCTTAGCAGATATTCAAGCAAGGATGAATGCAAGCCCCAATAAATCATTGCGAAAACTATCTGCACAAACACGTATAAAAAATTTTACCATACAAACATAATTTTACATAAATAATTTTTAGATGTATCCTATGGAAGTGTCCACACTGCAGTAAAGAAGAATTTACATTTGCGAGATAGAGATTTTCAGCTTAAAGTAAACTACTGTCAATGGTTCAACAATACGATGAACGATGATTTACTGGATGCATCTTTTTTTCTGATGAAGCTTGGTTTCATTTGTTCGGTTACATAGATAGCTAAAATTATCGTACGTGGTCTGCAGAAAATCCACATGTATTTCGAGAAAGTACCTTACACCCTATCCAGTGGCGAAGCTAGGGGGGGGTGCAAGGTGTGCCAGGCACACCCCAGGCAAGCCGTGACATACCCCAGAAAAACGGAGCACTTCCCCATTTTTCATTCTTATCTTAAATTCCATCTAACAACTTAATTCGTTAAATCTTAAACCATTGCGATAAACAAACAAGTAGTAATAGTGACATAGTGATAAGTACAATTATTAATTAATATTTATTATGTAAGGACATTAGAATATTCGTCATTCGAGCATAAGTTGTATCCGTGAAATAATATTTGTTTAGCTAAGCGGCGCGGCGGCGGTAGACTGCTGACTGTGACTGTGCTGCTCTTGGAATTGTTTTGGTTCATGATACTGATATGCGTTGAGTGTTGATGCATAAATAATAGCATGTATAGTTCCTTTTTCACGATGTAGTAAACCCAGCAAGCATAAAGACGCCGCAAAGATTAGTAGATTAGATTAGTTTACATACAGTTTACATTAACATTCTAAACGATAACTTTTTATAAAGGAAGCGAGACTTGAAACTTAAAAATAGTGTAACATACCGGAAATGGTGACTCATTATTCCGAACAATCTAGATGTATGAATCATAATTACGATGCCTCGGCAGACGCAGACAGCAGCTTACGTAAATTATTAGTCATCGAACTTCTAGAAGATTCGAGAAGTATTGCTTGTGTCATCGGTACCTATATAAGCAACGCTGCAACGCACGATGAATTCATGGGGTTAGTACTTGTTATAGTTATGTTTAATGTTTTATGTAATATTATTATTATTATTATTATGAGCCAAGTGCCAATATAACCTGTGTTCGGTGTTCCATGTTCTGAGTCTTCTGTGCTGACAGCACAGTGCTGTGTGTAATAAAACATCAAAGCAAACAAATAGCCACTGCCAAGTCCAACTGCCACAAACAACTAAGGACTAAGGTAATTTTACTTATTTGTATGTTTGTTTTAGAGTATTATAAGATGTAAAAATTTTGATGGGTGAAACAAAAAGAAAAGATTGCATCACAAGTTTCAGCTAATAATAATAATAATAATAGTTTAAAGTTAAAACTGCAAAGGGATTTTGATTTGTACTTTCTTTCACGCCTTTTACTTGTTTCCCCATCAGTGTCCGAGCAGTTAGCTTCGGTGTTTATAAATTTGTTTTTATTTGAATTTGCGTTGCAGATTGTGGGCGGTTTGAACATGAAGAAATTCAAAGACACACGATCGTTTTTCAAATCTGCCACAAATCAACCCGACAAAGATGAGACTGAGACAAGGCAAACCTCTACTCCAGTATGTGACTCAACAACAAATATTGAGATAGCTTGTGATTTAACACAATCTTCAACTTCAAATATAGAAAATGTTGGTGGAGGCATACGAGAAGATGTAAATAAAGCCGCTGAAGAAGGGCAAGGTAGCAAAACATCCGATGTTTTTACATCTGCAGAAACAAATCAAAGAGGACGAAATGATCCAGAAGATCAAGATCTGGGAACTCTTGATAGTGGTCCTTGGCAGCCAAGGGGCCCAAGGGTTGTTTCTCCAAAAAGTTCATTTGGAGATAGACGGAGATCGTTTTCGTCTCAATTCTTTGTGAAAGATAAAGCGTTCTGCTTTATCTGCAGACATTTTCGGAATTCTGCAAATATTCGAGATCGAAATGAAAAGTTTTCGATTAATGGGTTCAGTAATTGGAGGAAACTAAGTGAGTCGCTGAAAAAACATGACACCTCTTTGGCTCACAGTGACTGTATGCAAAGGTTTGTAGACTACAAGCATTCCTTGAAGACCGGAGATGTTCATAAGAAGCTAACCATACAGCATGAAGAAATGATAATACAGAACCGAGATTATACGATAAAATTAATCGACATGATTTTATGCTTGACATGTCAAGGGCTGCCACTCCAAGGACACCGAGAAGACGCAACATCTACTAACCGAGGAAATTTTCTGGAGTTGGGTGAACTTATGGCAAAACATGACACGAATTTTTCGATGCATCTAGACAGACATATTAGTTATTGCAGTTCCAAAATACAAAATGAAATAATAAGCATCGCATCTCAACTTGTTATTGAACAGATTGTAGAAGAAGTGCGGCAATGCGGTTTTTTTTCGATAATGGTTGATGAAGCTAGGTGCTACAAACAAGAACAATTGTCCTTGGCAATCAGATATACCGTAGGCTTGGAAGTTGAGGAACGTTTTCTTGGTTTCGCAGATTGTTCTTCTTCTAGAGATGCCGAGAGTTTAAAAATACTTATTAAAAAGTATCTAAGCAAATGCAGTTTGTTGAATAACGCCATATTAATTGGCCAATCTTATGATGGATCCAGTGTTATGACTGAGAAACACCAAGGACTGCAAGCCAAAATAAGGGAGGATCATCCACAAGCCATTTACTTTCATTGCTTGGCACACAGGATGAACTTGGTAATTGTCGACAGTTGTGCTAAGGTGTCTACTGCAGCTGCATTTTTCAACATTCTGGAGGCAATATACGTCCACTTTTCTCAACCCGGTCATCACTCTCATCTCATAAACGCCCGTGATGCTCTAGGTATAAAGTCGGGGGCGAAATGGGAAGTCTTCACAGTACCAGGTGGAGTTGTCGATATGAAAATTGCAAATCCCTTTTGAAAAATTTCCAAGCAATTCGAAATGCTCTGGATGACGAAATTGAACAAGGGCGAGACAAAAATTCTGTAGAAGCACTTGGAATACAGGCATCAATGATAAAGCCACAATTTATCGTTTGTTTGTTCGTCTTCCATTCAGTGTTAATGGTCGCAAATGTACTGAGTAAATATTTTCAGAGAAAAGATGTTACACTAGGTCAGGCTAGTGATATAGATAGCACTACAAGTAGCTTTGAAGAGAAGAGGAACAAATTTGAGTACCTGTGGAGTGAAATAGAAAAATTCTTAGGAGAACAAGCCATTTGTTTGGAGCCTTTAAGGATTTCAAAAAAAAGGAAGCAACCACAAAGGCTTAATGAATATCTATCTGACTCAACCCTGGGTAAATCATCTCTGATCGACATACCTGCAGGAACTACAGCTCCCGAATACTGGAAAGTCAACATTTACTACCAAGTCATGGACAACGTGATTGGCAATATGAAAAAACGATTTGAAAATCTTCCCCTTGCAAGATCGATTGATTCCTTTATGAAGCTAGATTTGGATCAAGCATTTGAGTTCGTCGCCAATTATCAGAGGACCTTCAATATCGAAATCTCAACACTTCAAGCTGAAGTTTTAGTGATACGAAATTTATTCAAAAATAAAAATCTTGAAATCACGTTGGAAAATCTAAAAGTTCAAGTGAAGGGGGATCTGACTCCAAATCTTTACAAATTACTACAAATTGCTGTAGGCCTTCCAATCAGTTCAGCTGGTTGCGGAAGAAGTTTCTCCGCTATGAGGCGGATAAAAACATGGCTGAGAACCATAATGATACAAGATAGATTTTCAAATTTATCACTTCTCTGTATCGAAAATGCTTTAGTTAAGCAGAAATTGTCGGCTGAACAAGTTCTCTCTGTTTTTATAAAAACAGATAGAAAACTAAAATTAGTTTGAAGTTTTTTTTATTCATACTTATATGTTATATTTCCTAAATAAAATGTGAAAACAAGAAAGTCTTTTACTTAAAGTAGGTATATGACAAACCAGGATGATGAAAACCAAAACTGTTTAAAATTGAGAGTGAAAACAAGATTGACGTAGTTTTCATGCGCATGCATCTATAAAAAAGTGGTGTGCACGCCCCAACAAAATTTTTATACGCACCCCTCGCCAAAAAGAGACCGTGGGGCCTGGCCCCCCCCAGAAAAATTTTGTAGTTTTGCCACTGACCCTATCAAGGTCGGTGTCTGGATAGCAATGTCGCGACAACGAATATTTGGATCAGTATTTTTCGATGGCACAATTACTGCGGCAAGATACAGGGAAATACTTTTAGAACCATTTATTAATAATTTGGATGATCGTGAATTACGAAACGGGTATTTCCAGCATGACTCCGCTACCCCACATACTGCACAGGCTACAATTAATTATTTACGAGACTTCTTTGAAGATAGAATCATTAGTGTAAATCGTTGGCCACCGAATTCACCAGACTTGACACCGTTAGACTTTTTTCTTTTTGGTTATTTAAAAAACAAAGTGATCAGCATGAAGTTCATAATATTGGTGCCGAAATGTTACAAAATGTATTTGCGAATATGCGACGTAGGATGAACTTATGTTTACAATTTAATGGCGGTCATTTTGAACATATGCTGTAAAGCAAAGTGTGATAACTAATGTGTACCTAAGGAGTTAAACAAAATTTGTAAAAAACATTGTCATTCCATAAACATGTACTGTAAATTTTATTTAATTATAATGAAATTATAACATTTAAATACTTAAGATTTATTATTTTGTAATGATTTAATCCAATCATTAAATAATATTTTATTTATTTTGTTGTATTGTATAGAAATGCAGTCTAATCAAATACAAAATAGTCATTATTTAAATTAAGATAATATTTTATAATATGTATAAGTTAATGACCTTTATACAGATTTGAAATTGATCGTAGTTTTTACTCGAACCATGCTCTAGAGTAGCTAGGGCAATCCAGCTTCTTACCAACCTATCAGTGGTACCAACTTAAATATTTTGATTACGTGTATACACTTGAAATTGATCACTCTGTACATATTAACATTTTAACGACGTGGATCAAAGTACCTACTTCATACTGCTTCAATATTTACAATACTAATTTAACAAAATTGAAACGTGTTTATAATATTGTTTAAATTTAAAATAAAAATAGAAAACGGTAAAAGTTCGATTTTTTTTTCTAAATTTGAATGAGATACAAACCGACAAAGTTGATCGATATTTAATGAAAACAGGTAGAAATTCTATCCTATTTTTCAATTTTGAATATATGTTATTTACGAAAGTCAATCATAATTTTCGTTATGGGGATCACAATAGGTGTTGGGTTCCACCTACATAGGGATGATTGACGATTTTTTTGCCAAGTCAATGACCGCAGATGGACAAATAATGACCACTGGATATTGGCTGCCGTATTAACTAACCGTAAGTTACCATTCTGACATAGTTTTTACGCTTGTAAACCGCAAACCTTCACATAATTTTCTAAAATTAACTTTCAGGTAAGTATAAAACGGCTTTAGCTATTTTATTATATCAATAATGCGAACAGATACTTTAATACCTTACATAATATAAAAAAGACACATACATACTTTACAAAACTTTAAATATTTTAGATCTCCTAATCCAACTTCCGGATCTCGAAGAAGATGGAGAGGTATCATCCGACGAAGAAGCACCTCTTTCAGCAGGTACAGTTAAACTATCACTTCTAGTTTTTCTTTCTAGAGTTCCCGATTCTGGATCCGAATTTATTGTAACAACTAAACTTTGCCTACAAAGCGCTGTAACAGTATTCATTTTCTTCTGATCTCTATTTTTACGCATTTTCACTTTACGAAATTTAGCAGCTATATTAGACAATGTCAACTTTCCTCCCAACAAACCTTCCTTTTGTTTATTAACAGTTCGAGGTAGTGATACGTAACCCTCTTGATGAAATGCAGGATCAATTTGTTTATAGGTGTCTTCATCTACATTAATCATACCAGCGCTCGCTGATTTAACCAGTAAACCTTCACAAGCACAAGAATCGTAACTAGATTCACTTTCCATGCTAAACTGACTGAAACGACTTCTTCTCGGATGAGTAATGATATCTTCACATGTTGCAAATATCGGAGGAGCTGAGTGTGGATTTGGGGTGCTAGGCGAATTTAAAAAATCTTCTTTCGCCTTTTTAATTCTGCTATTCCTGCTACCATCATCAGTATCTTGTGCATGTTCATTGTGTTCTGGTATTATTAATTTAAGCGCAGGATGTCTTGGCGTTTCTTCAGATTTAACGTGATTATGAATAATTCCTGCGCTTGTTGATCGAAGAATTCCCTTAGTGCTGGGTGCGTGATCAGGAGTTTTTAACAAAACAGGTGAAGATTCTTTTTTTTTTAACGGTAAAGCATTGGCACTTGCAGATTTTTTTACTTCGTATCGATTACCTACTTTCCGGATTTCTTCCAAGTATTTTTCACGTTGGGCTTTTACTCGTCTCTCGCTTACGGGCGATCTCCAAGCAACTGGGGAGGCAGATCCACTACTTCCACCCGATTTACTATTAGGAGGCATTTCTTGTTTAGATATTAGTTGATTATATTTAGCTAACATGAGACGTATTCCTGGCGATATCTCTTTACTTGCCTTTCGTTGAGAGGTTGGGGATGCCGGTAATGGTGGAAGTCGACATACAACCGATTGTCCAGTGTCATTTCTACTATAGCAATCGCTTTCAATGCTTAGTGCAGGATCAGTACTATTTGAGCTTGAAGATAATTGAGTTAATGCTATAGGCGAAAATAATTTTCGTGTCGTTTTTATCAGCACTTCAACATGTGATGTTTCAAAATTGTTTTCATTAGAAGCATTAACAAAATTAGGTTTTGTCGGAATAATGAGCTTTTCAACTATTGACGGATCTACTTTTACAGGTTCTTGTACTTGATTTCTGTTCAAAACATTGTCAGCATCCTCACTGTCTTCGCTCTCGCAAACAGTTTTGTTACAATAATCTTTTTTCTTATACCTCATCCTCTTCAAACTCAGATTTTCCTCATCCACTTGTACTTGACAAGCACAATTTTTGGATAGGTTTTCAAAATTATCGACGCTAATGCTGTGACGTTTATATTTTTTTAATTTTCGATTAGGAGCAGTTTTATCTTAAACACAAATTGTTATGCATGTTTGATTGTTTTACAGTAGTGTTACCTGATGCAGCATAAAAATAGGTCATAATTCTTTTAAGCTCACAAAGCTTTGAGGTAAGTTCTGATGTTATCGCAGTAATGTTTGAATAAGAAAAATCGTTAAATTCAAAACACAACGCATTATGCCCTTCATTTCTCCCATACAGAGTGTTTTGCAGTTGTTCAACCTAAAAAAATATTATTACTCACAAAATATTTATGATCTGTTTAATTTCATATTAATGAAAGCAATGTAAAAATACGTTTCATTTATTTATAGTTTACTTACCATCTGAAATAAATCAGAAAATAAATCTTGACTGGCTTCTGTAATATTTGTCAAGTGAATATTTGCAGATGCGTCTTCTGAAACTGTTATGCTCGATTCATGTTTTGAATGTAGTTCTTGTAAGCGGATTAGGCATTCTAAAAGATGTTCGCTTCTTTGGTTTTGTGTTTTATATCTTTCCTAAAAATACAATTTTTTAGATTCAAATAGATTAAAAGGATGTTCAATAACTACCTTGCGTTTTAGTAAATCTGGTGACGGTGATTGCTCAGAATCGGCTTGGTTTCCTTCAATTTCGGCTCCATCGTAGTGACTAGAATTAAAATGAAACATTATTTTTACACCCAAGCTATAAATTAAATAACAACGCAAAAAAGAATACTAAACAACATTTTAATTTGCGCTTTCCCACTTGCTAATCAAGTACGCATTTACTATAGTTGAGTAATCCATGTTTAGAACCTACTAAAGTTGAACACACTAAAAATAATCTAATAATGCAACTACAATAACCACTATGCATGCAGGGTGTACCAACCAAGACGCAAAGTTCGATAACTCCTTTGGTTTCATAGATATCAAAAAAGTTCTCAAGCAAAAAGGGTAGAGGAAGTAACAGTGCATTATTTAAAATTATTTTGAACTATACAGGATGTTCCAAAATTCAGATATGAATCTAACTTATGTTTTTTTAAACGGGAACCTCTGTATATTATTTTAAATTCAGAAAGCCTACATTTTTTCGATTTTTTTAATGTCGGGGTTGAATACATTATACAGGGTATTTGGAAAGATATGGATTGTATTGTGTTGAAATTGTACTCATTTCAATACCCTGTAGAACAATACACTCTGTAGAAATGAATTATATGTTAGCCAGTTGTCTTTCAGAATATTGTCTAGTATCGTTACCCACCATTATTCATTTAGCTACTTTGTATACAGGGTGGCCCAAAACTCGTATGTGTCAATTTTTTCCTTAACTCAAATGGAACACTATATTTTTATCACTATCAAAGTCCTCTGGTACTCCTCTTTAATTTTTGTCAGAGGTTCCCTTTACTCAATGTGAGTAGTTATCGAGATATTTCCAGATATTCATTGCAATTCGCTGTTTGAAAGTAATTATCACGAAGTTTTTGTATTTTTTTTTTTTTTATGATTGTGGACCTGAACAGGCTAAATAAGGCCTATCGTGCTAAAGCACTCAGGAACACTTAGGAGGATGGATAGAGGGATAATGAAT
This sequence comes from Vesta saturnalis, assembly GCA_036346205.1. Classification (NCBI taxonomy): domain Eukaryota; kingdom Metazoa; phylum Arthropoda; class Insecta; order Coleoptera; family Lampyridae; genus Vesta; species Vesta saturnalis. Next base: position 352,271 of record JARFJB010002466.1, on the reverse strand, counting down.
TGCCAATAGATGCCTATGAACAGCTACCTTAAATTTTCTCATATCATAAGTGAGAGGAAAACAGGAACTAGGAGATCATTCCAGAGTTTAGAAGCCGTGTGAAAAATGTGGATTGCGCCCGTTTGGTACGACAAGTGGAGATTTGTACCGCATACTGATGATGTGATTGAGCGAACCAGTGTTTCTCGCAAAGATAGCCGGAGATGGTATCAAAGAATGTAATTCACCAGCACAATAGCCGTTGTAATAACGATAATACAAAGAAAGAACTGAAACCATCCTTCTATGCTCAAGGGACTATGTGAGAAGTTAAAGACGGGTCATTTATAAGCCTAATCGCTCTCTTTTGAATACGACCAACGATATCGAGAGCGTATTGGGAGCACTAACAAAGGTGAGAATTATATTCCAGATGAGGCCGAATTTGGGCCTTATACAGCAAAAGGAGTTGTCGAGAGGTAAAGTACTGCTTAGATCTGTACAAAAGCCTATTTTACGAGCAGATGTTTTGGTAGCTGACAGAAGATGGTCAACCCATGAGAGATTTGAAGATACAGTCATACCCAACAGAGTAATAGAGTCTGAAAACTTAAGAACTGAGCCATTCATACAACAGGAAATGATCGATCTTTTTTGGCGGACACAAGGCAACACTGAGTTTTGTTAGCATTAAATTTAACTAGATTATTGTTTCCCCATTCGAGAATACGTTGAATGTCTTTGTTGATTGAATTTGCCATTTCAGATTTAATTTCTTGATTTGACATAGAAGGTGGATTATCACTATGAGTAGACTGAGATGAACTGCAGTGAAGAGTACTATCGTCAGCAAAGCAATGGATGGGATTAATTTTTGAAGAAATAAGGTCGTTTATGTACAGCAGAAAAAGTGTAGGTGCCATAACAGATCCTTTTGGTACGCCCGCGTTCATGCTAACTTCTTTTGAAAAAAGCCATCAACTACGACACGTATTCGTCTTTCATCAAGGAAACTAGAAACCCAGTTGATGAGCGCATCATTTAACCCACGAGGTGAGTTTGGCAAGTAAACACTTATGCCAAACTTGGTCAAATGCCTTTGAGATATCTAAAGCGACTACAACTGTTTCACCGGACTGCTCTACTGTATTGTTCCAAACTTGGGTCACATATCAAGAAGATCGCCTGTTGAACGACTTTGCCTAAACCCATATTGATGGTCACTAAGGAGTTTGTTAGTTTCAAGAAACGTGAGCAGTTGCTGATTGATGGCTTTTCCATGATTTTAGACAAAATGGAAGTGATGGCAATTGGTCTGTAATTTGAGGATCGGTCTTATCACCTTTTTGGGAATAGGTTGAACATTTGCTAACTTCCATGATGAAGGAATTCCCAGAAGATATAGAGATCGTATAGAGCTTAGATAGGACTGGTACTAGTTCGGGGAACATTTCTTTAAGACAATAGCTGGGATACCGTCTGGGCCAGTCGCCTTATTGAGATCAAGCCTACTGATGATCGATTCCAAGAGCTTGTACCGAAAATGAATTGGTTTCATAACGTATGAAGAAGAGTTGACTAGGGCACATCTTTTCCAGAATCATTGAGACACGAGTTTGATGCAAACAAATCCACAAAACGTTGGCTTTGTCTACAGAATCAGCAACTACCGATCCGTCAATAGATGTCAGAAATGAAGATGTTCGAAAGTTTTTACTAATGGCTTTTGCTAAAGACCAAAATTTACGACTGCCTAAAGGAGATGTAGCTAGTTCATTGCATTTTCGTTGTTCGAACAACTTTTTAGTTTTAGTGATGACACTTTTGCAGATATTTCTAGCACCAACGTATTCTACATGACTGTCAACCGATTTATTAGATTTCCATTAATGTAACATTTATTTTTAAAGATATTGCATCAGAACAAGCCTTATTGAACCAGGGTTGGGAACGTGAATGACCTACACGGTACTGTTTTTTCGGAATGTATAACTCCATTCCCATGAGGATGACTTCAGATACTGAAAGAGCGATGTTCGAAGAAGAGGATCACTTAAAACAATATTCACGCCATGGAAAGGTTGCAAAGAAATCCCGTAAATCACTCCATCGAGCTGACTTAAAACACCACAAGGTTCTATCGGTTTTGCGAACAACAGTGGAATTAGGTACAGTAGAAATGATTTTTATTAGACAATGGTCGGAAAGACCTAAAGGCGAAAGAACGGAAGTTTTATTAACAAGAGGGTTTGATGTAAGAAAGAGATCTAGAAGATTTGGAGTGTGGTTAAGGTTATCAGGGATTCTTGTGGGTTCAGAAATCATTTGTGTGAGATCACATGAAATAGCAAATGTTTCTGCACTATGACCAGCGGGATTTGTAGTAGATGAAAATTGAAGCCAATTAGAGTTATGAACATTGAAATCGCCTACAAATGAGATATCGCAAGATGGAAACTGAGTCACGAGATAGTCAACTTTCGTACTAAGGTAATCGAAGAAGTCTTGAAAGTTGCTGTCATTAGGAGACCCATAAATGCAACAGTAGAATTTCACAAAATTAGGACCAGAATGTTTAAACCAAATCACGTCAAAATTTTTATTTTCTAAGGAAGAAACCCTCTTGCAAGAAATTCTGTCCTTGATGTACGCACATACGCCTCCTTTATATCGAAAGTTAGAGTGAAGATGGTATTGAGGAAATTGCAAGTCGGGTGACTCGGAGCTTTCCGGGGAGACTTGTGTTTCAGATAGAAACAATATATCAGGTTGTAATTGTTCAAGATGTTGGTGAATAGCATTAAGATTAGACCTGATACCGCGGATGTTGCAGTAGTGAATCAGAAAGTTGATACTTTCGATGACCGAGGTCGCTTGGGCCCTGCCCTCCCGGACATCCGAATGGGGCAGGATTTTACGTCCGGAATTTATAACTCTAGAAACCACAGCCATCTTATTTTTTAATTTGGGACTTTTAATCCGATAGGAAGACAGTGAGGGCGAGAAGGAAGAATAAGGATGAGAATAGATTGAGGATGATGGAAAAGGTAACCGGCAGCCCTTACCGAGCTCAGAAAATCGGAGACCCAATATTAAGGAGCCCATGGTAAGGGTGGTGGTACCTCCCCGGCTGGCATGGAGTATACATGCCTACCACCTTATGAATTTATTAATTATTATAATTATTAATTAATTAATTTATTATCAAGTAGTTTTTGTATTTGACATATCTGTCAGATCGACAGGTTTCACTGTAGTGTTTCAAAGCTCAGTTATTCGTTCAATTTATTTCTCTGTTTCAATATAGTTGAAGTGAAAAGTAGCTACGAGATGAATGGTGAACAATTTTTCCGTCGTGAAATGACTGACATGATTTGGATACTTGGTGAAAACTGTTTATTGGCGTCAAGAGTATATCGTGAAAGATTTCCAGACCGGAGGAAACCGAGTAAAGTTACTTTGAGAAAATTGTTGGATCGTTTTGACCGTACCGGATCGGTTAACTATCATAAGAGAGAAGCAGGAAAACATGCAATAACGGAAGACAACCAACTCAAAGCGTTGCTGAGCGTTACAGAAGACCCGCATACCAGTATACGAAAGATTTCATCTCAAAAAGGCATTATCCATGGTACGGTTCAACGAATCCTGTCATTACATAAAATGCATCCTTTCCATGTCCAACTACATCAGGAACTAATTGTAAACGATTTCCAAAGCAGAGTAGAATTTTGTCAATGGGCAAAATCGAAAATCGACGAAGAACCATTTTTCTTTGATTTTTTGTTTTGTTTGGGCATGAGGCAACATTTTCGAAAAATGGAGGAGTTAACCGTCACAATTTTCACTATTACCAGATATCTAACCCACATTTGATATGAACACACAGCCAAACAAGATGGTCCTTGAATGTTTGGGGTGGAGTTTTGGGAAATAGTGTAATAGGGCCACACTTTTTTGAAGAAACGGTGAATGGTACTGTTTAATTACAGTTTCTTCAAAATAATTTATCAGTTCTTCTTGAAGAAGTGCCCCTTGACATTCGGCAACGGATGTGGCTGCTACATGATGGCGCACGGGTTCATAACACAGGTCCTATCAAGGACTATCTGAATAATTATTTCCAACAAATATGGATAGGCAAAGGAGGACCATTGGCCAGCTCAATCACCAGACCTAACTAAAGTGGATTTTTTCTTGTCGGGTTATGTAAAGAGTATGGTGTACAATGACCCACCAACGACAAAAGAAAACATGAAGGTCAGAATTACAGAAGCATTCAATACATTGAATTGATGTTGGTGGAGGTCACTTCGAACATCTAATATGATTAATTTAATGTTCTTATTTTCTTTTTATTATTTATTCTTTCGTTATTGTTATTCTTCTATATTTACAGTTAATGTTAACAGTATAATACACTAGATTGATTTATTTGTATTGTTTCGACACATTTGCAGGACAAATCCTTCTCAAACAGCAGTAAATTTAGCAAATTTACCTGTCAAACACAATGACGACCATATAAACATCATAATCCTAGATTTTGTACCAAATTCATCAAATATCTGGTAATATCTCGATAACTACTCACGTTAAATACAGGGAACCTTTGACAAAAATTAAAGAGGAGTACTAGAGGACTTTGATGTTGATAAAAAATACAGGGTATTCCATTTGAGTTAAGGAAGAAAATGACATATCCGAGTTTTAAGCCACCCTGTATACAAACCCCAAGTAGCTAAATAAATAATGATGGGTAACGATACTAGACAATATTCTGAAAGACAACTGTCCAACAGATGATTCATTTCTACAGAGCATTGAAATGAGTACAATTTCAACACAAAACAATCCATATCTTTCCAAATACCCTGTATAATGTATTCAACCCCGACATTAAAAAAATCGAAAAAATGTAGGCTTTCTGAATTTGAAATAATATGCAGGGGTTCCCATTTAAAAAAAAACATAAGTTAGATTCATATCTGAATTTTGGAACATCCTGTATAGTTCAAAATAATTTTAAATAATGCACTGTTACTTTCTTTTTTTTGAGAACTTTTTTGATATCTATGAAACCAAAGGAGTTATCGAACTTTGCATCTTGGTTGGTACACCCTGTATACTCGCGTAAACCAATGTGTATTTGTTACACATTCTAAACTATGCAACTGATCATATGTTTTACAAATATGTCCAAAGCCGGAAAAAAGTAATCTATTCTTTAAGCAGTTAAAGATGGCAAAGATGATGTTTCCGAAACTATGCTTACATCTACTCCTATTTCGGAAACCGCTTTAGCTATAGGGTGATCGGTGATCAAATTAGAAAAGCTTTAGACAACTTTATTACAAATTTATATCCGTCTTAAGATTGGATTTATCTTTTGTGGTTTTTGAGATAATGGAGGAAAAACAAAATGGTTCATTTTTAACTTCTGGCGGCCGGCAACTCGTAAATGAGTGATATTATGGTTTTTTGGAGGAATTTAGTAAAAACAAAAACAATTTTCTTGCTTCATTTGCTTTCTAGATATTTACAACTTTTTATTTTCTTACCGACGCCATATTGGATTTTTTCATTTTTGATAAAAGCTCTTCAGGAGCTCTTTAATGATGTATTGCAAGGCTAGATTAATAGTTTTATTAAGTATCAAAATTAGAAATTATTGATTTTTTCATAGTAGGCTTTGATTACCAGTGGCTGCCATCATGAAACAAAAGAATACCTCATGTCATTATTTTACATCGCTGAGTAGTCATTAAATTGCGTAATTCATTTGTTTTACAAAATCTTAAAGGTTTTTTCAAATACTTAGTATGGCTGTTAATTACTGTAACGAAGAAAATTTAGATATGAAGGGTATAATAGAACTCTATTTTAAAGCTAACACGAATACAGAAGCTTCAGCACAAGCACATAAAGAACAATTTCCGGAACTACACCAACCTAACCAGAGGCATTTCAGATTTTCTGTTACGAACTTGTTACCTTATGGATCTTTTTTGAAACAAAACCTAAAACTTACACCAAAAATAATGAAGCAAAAAATGCCATAGTAAAACATGTCAGAGACGACCCAAATAATTCGGTAATAATAATTGCAGACAATACTGCAATTCCCAAATCAACTGTGCATCGAGTTCTAAAGCAAACCCCCTATAGTACAGGGCGAGTCAACGATAGAGTAACGTAAACTGGTGCTTTATGGGCAAACTTTGGGAATAAAATGTATTTATCATATTATATGACTAGTAGTTGTGCGCATTTTAAAATTATTCTTGACTATACAGAATGTTCCAAAAAAGTAAAGCAAAACAAAGTTAATACTTTTTAAATAGAACACCACGCACATCATTCGATTTTTGGATTATACGTGCAATTATAAAACTTTATATATATATATATATATATATATATGTATATATATATATATATATATATATATATATATATATATATATATATATATATATATATATATATATATATATATACATATTATATATAGTTTTCATGCATGTAAAATTTACAGTAGTTATTATAATGTACTATATTGTGTTTTGTTAGGAAAACTTCTATATTTGGACCAAGGAAAGACCAAGCTTAAGCCTATATCCTGAAGAAGAAATATTAGAGCTGCATGCTCCAAGCTGTTCAAAATATGTGTTCAAACCTGCGAAACCTGAAATTCAAAAACATTACTGTTCTCAAATAGAACGGCTTCTATACAGGGTGTCTGAAATAAATGCAACAAAAATTATCCACAGATTCTCAATGTAATTCCTTCGGAATTACAGCTCCCTGAAATTCGCACCCAAGAATAGTTTTTATTTAATAACTCAGAAGCCTCCTATAGGATATTACGAAATTTGCTACACAGGGGCCTTGCGACATGTAGAATCTGATGAGGTAATGCTTTTCGGGATGAGAATCCGTTAAGACACTTTTTTGAGTGCTCTCTTGTCTTTGGAGCGCCAAAACCATGTCTGAATATTACAATTTCTCAAAAAGCTTATTAAATTTAGAAACGTTTTTATCTCTTGCAATTTTTTCGTAAAATGCGTCGTATGCGAGAAAAATTGCAAAATGCGATCGAATGCATATCGACATTTGCATGAAATGGTATGTGCCTCGTAATCTATAAAGAAATTTGCTTTTTGAGATTTATTTAATGCAAAAATAATGACAAAGCAACTAAAACAAAACAACAAAATACGGTTAGTTTCCTAAAATGCGAACCGTCTTGTTCATCACAAGCCCGCAGACATTTTACAAAATGCTGACATATTTTTACATAATAGTAGGGAATCTGCCTAATTTCTTCAGCTGAGGCAAGGATTCTTTCTTGTAATTGTTCGCGAGTTCTAATTGGTATGGCATAAACGCGATCCTTCATGGCCCCCCAGAAAGAAAAGTCCGTAGTGGCAAACCTGGGGAACGGGAGACCATTCTACATTAGGGGAATTGTAACCGATCCAACGTCCTGGATCATTTTGATTCAGCCATTCGGTTACGAATCGCCCCCGGTGTGGTGGGTAACCATCGTGCATAAACAACAAATTACGTCTAATTTCTAGGGAAATATCCTCCATAAGAATTGGTAGTTCATGTTCCAAAAGTTTCGGCATTTAACGGAGGGGGCAAGAAATTTGGGCCGATAATGTAATCTCCGACGATTGCAGCCCAGCAATTAATTGAAAACTTTTCTTCTGAATGAGTCTGCCTTATAACGTGTGGATTTGCCAAGGCCCAGTAATGAAGGTTGTGGAGATTTATTATGCCATCTTTTGTAAAGCACGCCTCATCGGTAAAAAAAAAATCGGTTCAAAAATTCCGGATTTCGGTTGTACCTTTGAAGAGCCCATAAGCAGAAATTTGTCCGGAAAATCATCTGGCTTAAGTTCTTGAACTTTTTGAAAATGAAAAGGCTTCAGTAACAGTCGTTTGATAAAACTGTGGATTCCTGTTCTGGGAAATCCAAGTTGCAGTGATGCGCGTTTTATGCTCATTTCGGGCTTTCTTCAAATAACTCTAAGACAGTTTGTTCCTGTTGGTGTGTTAACATACGACGTCTTCCTGCATTGCCTCTTCTTGCATTCACAGAACCCGTTTCCATAAGTTGCCGGTGCACTCGCGTAAACGTCGAATGATATGGGAGTACTCGTTGGGGAAATCGGTTAGCGTACAGTCTACGCGCGAGATGTGAATTTCCACGGGCCTCTCCGTAAATCAGGTGCATTTGGACTTTTCCTTGTACGGAAAATCTCTCCATTTTTCTTATTAAACACAGCACAATAATAATCTGACAACTGTTAAAAACTAACTAATTATCTGACAGCTATTAAAAAGAAAATTTGTTTGTTGATTACAAACACCAGCCACCTACGATTAACAAGTTGAATTTCACGCGAATGTCGAATACATTCTAGGAATACATTTTAGGAAACTAACCGTATTTTCTTGTTTTGTTTTAGTTGCTTTGTCATTATTTTTGCATTAAATAAATCTTAAAAAGCAAATTTCTTTACTGATTACGAGCCACATACGATTTTATGAAAATGTCGATATGCATTCGATCACATTTTGCAATTTTTCTGTCGTTCATCATTACTAAGCAGATGAAGGAGATTGGTCAAAACTTTTTGTAGGAATTGAAGGTAGATACGACCAGTCAGGAGCGTGTTAAAAAATACGGTCCAATAATTCTATTGTGGAGAATGCCACATCAAACATTTATGGAGACTAGTGGCAATGCATTTTGCATTTGTCGGATCCCAATTGAATCGTCTAATGCGTAATAGTGCATATTATGACGATTCACAGGACCACTGCTTCTAAACGTAGCCTCGCCAGAAAATATATCTCATGTTGAGCAATAATCCGCTAACAAAAGTTTACTGTCTTTCGAAGTCATCATTGCGTAATTCCTGGTGTAATTTCATATGGGAAGGATGATATTTTTTAGTTGTCCGATTAACAGTTGATTGTAACGTTCACATGATATTGCTATCTGACTACTACTGACATGCGGATTTTTTTCAATATGAAGAAGAATCCTAACTTCTTTTTTTTTGGTTACTGGTATTTTGATTCACCACTCTGCGTTTTACCTAATCCACACTGCCAGTAGAATCGAATTGCTCCTTCAAATTTTCAAAAGTGAGCGGAGTGGTTTGGTAACCAAACGGTTGGAAATCGATTACTGCAGCTTCAGTTATGATGCAATTAAAATTGTGAAATTATAAAGAAAATTCAATTAGTATTGTGTTATGAGAATATAAGTGATATTTTCCTTATTAATGCTAGGAAAAGCTAAAACGAATTAAAGTGTAAATGTTATTAAGTTGGTGATAATAAGAAGATTGCACAATCATTTATAATCGCGTTTTAAGTGTGTATTGAAAGTGTTCCAAGTTGATGTTTCGATAGCGAGTGATAAGTATAAAATAAGACAATCGATCCAGTATAATAGATCGATGTATAAAGTATAATAACCAAAAACATTGACAATTAAAAGCATAGCCGTTCGAGCCCGCTTTCAGTTTGTTTCACCCGCCGTTTGTAATTAAAACTGAACAATTACGTAAAAACTGGAAAGTGTAAATACTTCAAGTAATTATTTACAAAAATCATTAAATTGTGGGAAGAATTAGAAGCGTATTCATCTATAACAAAGGTATAAGAAAAGATAGAGAAAACAAAGAAAGCGGTTCCAGCTTGGCGACAGAGAACGTCATCAACATTATCAGAAGGAAGCGCAAGTATTACGTCACCAGCTCGAACAAAGTGATAAACAAGTAAGATCTATTTATAGTGTAAATAAACGAAACTGTGTGCGTTTTATTTATTTTTAAATTTATGTTTAAATACAAATGCTGAACGAAAATATATTTCGCTCATCATTTGCAAAGGATTGCTTTTGCATGCTACTATTAAAAAATACTAACACAGAATTAGAATCATTTTTATATAATACTGTAAACAAAACACTCTGCATTTAGAATTTGGTTTAATTAAATGTTAACACTTTTGATTCATTTTTCTTATTGCCTGTTATAAATCTTAAAAAGCTTACAAACAATGAATATGTAAATACTGAAGAAAGCAATTTCAATTGATTACAAAATATAGGTAATTAATAACATCAGATTGAGGATAATTTTGATGAATGATAACATTGATCATTTATTACATCATTGAGCTAGCTCCCGGGAAAACTAACGGGAACGTTACCTTTATAAATTAAAACCACTTAGTTAAAATTGAATCATTTCACATTTTCATAAAAACCGTATAACATTTTTACTCAATAATTTTGAAATTATAAAAGATTGAAAAATAACCCAAATATTATTAGTTTAAGTACAATAATGGTGTTTATATAAGCGCGTATTGATTATGATAAAAAATCCGATGTGGTCAGTACATAACTTTCTTATGCATATTTTGTGGTATACTATCGTATGGAGGAAAGAGTTAATTGGTCGCGGTACGGATATTTTTAACATACTTATATTTGCTTTTATGTTAAATGTACAAAACACATGTAATCAACTAAACCTATACACATATGAAAATATATGTACAGTAAAGAAGTAATACGTATTATATACATCCTACCTGGCCACATTTACTTATTTATTATAACCCGAAAGTTGGTGGATCCCTAGAAATCTAAAAATCAAAGTTCATTGACCTCTTCAAGGTTTGTAGCAAAGTTCATTATCCTCTTTATGGCGGTAAGAAACGGAGAGTACTATGCTTCTAATGATGTGGGTTTCAACAACCCCCACCTATCCTATCCAGTCGAGGACTTTTACCTAACTGCTACTATTTATTAAGAAACCGCCAGCTGCTCTTACAACCAATCACCTGTTTTGAGCAGATTCCTAAAACGGGTACCGGATCTCTAAAAACTAGAGTCCGTTTCTCAAAAACTAGTCCCATTTTCCCAGAAACTATTACCCAAAAACCGGTACCGGGATTCCCAAAAACTAGTATTCGTTTCTCAAAAACAACTCAAAACAAATGAAAAACAGGTAGTTATTTTCTAAGAGCAGCTGGTGGTTTCTTAATAAGTAGTAGCAATTGGGTAAGAGTCCTCGACTGGGTAGGATGGGTCCTTAAACCTACATCGCTGAACGGATCGTGCACTCCGTCTCTTCCCTATATGAAGAGGGCAATGAATTTTAGATTATCTTAATGACCTTGAAGAGGTCAATAAACTTTGGTTTTTAGATATCTTGTACCCTAGCTTTCGGGTGCAAGAGGTCAATGAACTTTGGACTAAGACTCCCTTACATTTCTGGAAACTGGTTCTATTTTTAGATTTCTAAGGATATACTAACACCCGTTCAAGGTCAATAAACGTTGACCTTTAAAAGGTTAATAAACATTACACTCTCATCTCTCCCACTTCCAAGAACTGGTTCTATTTTTAGATTTTTAAGAATTCCTTGTGTGGTTCTGAACCGGAATAGCTAAACTACTTTGCACAATATTTCAAAACTTCTGCACCCACATACATCTGAATCGCGTCTAAAAAATAGCAGAGTCATTGCGGAAACCAAATCTTATGCGGGTTCAGCATATGAAAAATGGGAATGACGACCTCCGCAACTACTCTAATTTATACGTATACAGATTAATTACTTCTAACTAATCTTAGTTTCGTTTTGAGTTCTTCAAATTTGACCCTAAAACAGTTCAAGGTTAATGTGCACTGAGACACGTAGTGAACATTCAAATGTATTTGAATAAATATTAAATGAATTGTTAAAAAGCATTGACTTGTAATTAACTTTGATCTCATTCTTGGACAATGACGTCTAGTTGACTTTGGACACGTGTAAGGAATTTAAAGAGAATTAGTTCCTTCTCCTAACTCATTGGACGTATGTGTTTTAAGTTTTCGATACTATTTTAATTCTAATTACGACATTAATTAGACAAAAATTAAACGTAAGAAGAAATGGTAAAAAGCTTTTCTGGTTGCTTGCTGTAAGCGACCTAAACTATTTTGTTTCCTTTTGCCTAATGATCAAATGCCAATCTGTTCGTGCTGTTATTCTTCCTCTCTAACCAATTTTGATTCCACTCTTAAGCCAGACTTCTTTAAATGTATGAATAATAAAAAAAGAATATATGACATGCAACGTGACTTCGCCAAGACTGATTTCTAACGAAGGAGAGTTTACTGTGACCCTTAGAAGCTATTAGATTAGGAAAATATGAGTGGCTGCTCAAGTATGTTTCCGGAATACGACATTCTCTCAACGGAGGTAGATAAATGCCATAAAAGCCAGACTCTAAATGTTATTGCGGTCATATCTAAGATTGTTCAACCTGTCTCTTAACAAAACGAACCGCTTCACAAGAGGCCTAAAACACTGAACTGTACATGTGAGAATACAAATCCGACAACGCCTTAAAGAGTTTAAGGATACGTGGTTTTAGAAAACCGCCCATATGCAAATTATTTATCTCTGAGATTCATTTCACGGTGGTAAAACCGGATACATGAAATGAAAACATCCAGTTAAAGAAAGAGAAAACAAACACGTTGACCTTTGTTTCCATTTCCATGGGTTTGTACGATAAATTTGAATGAATCGTCCCAAAGTGAATATGTCTTTCAACTAAAAAATGTGTGTTCCATATAGTGTTCTTAAAAACGTAACCTTAAAATTTCTAATTTATTAACATGTGCAATAATTAACCTTGACTATTTATGAATTATTAGAATTTGATCTTAAACATATTTTAAAGTTTATGAGTAAGCAACCTAAAAACTTATACTTTTGAATTTATAAATAAACTTCCTAAAACTTCTGCCACAAATAATGTGTAGCGGCATTGGATTGGGAACGCAGCTTGTGCATATTATCCTAATACATAATTGCGTAATTGTTCGCAATGGAAATCTGGGCGCATGATTGGTTACATCTGCGCCCTTGATAGGTACATACGCTCATAGTTTTTTTACAGAAAGTCACCGTGCTAGTGGGTCTGTGGTAACTCAGTCTACTTAGCAATCGGGAGGTAGTGGGTTTGATTCCCATTATCGTCTACCTTGCATGAGATTATTTCAGGGGGTTTTCCTTATAGACATATGGCGGCAAGATAACTGCTTATATGCACATTATGTGCGGCTATTTAGGCGAATCCTGGGGTAGTATCTTTTCCCTCAGAACCCTACCTCCACTCCTATCGATCCTATCCTGACCGCACCGATCCTTAATCCCACCATGCACATAAACGTAATATATGTATGTATGCTGGGGATCCACCGCGGTAGTTAAAGTAGCGTGGAAAGCTCGAGTAGCCCGCCTTCCTCTTCGAGGATGAAATGAAACACGTTACTTTACTTTCCTTTTACAGAAAGTTAATCACTGTCTAAAATCAGTACAGTGAACAATGACTATGCATTGCGTTTGTGTTTACGTTGTGGTCATGTTACGACTGACCTAGAATTCCCACCGCAGGAACTATTACCGTCGCTGTTGCTGGCCATCAGTAGCCACGTCACAGACGAGTCGACGTCGCCAGATAGAGTTTAGGTTTCAGAAAAAGGTGTTTGGATTTCCTAAAATGGCTACAAGATGGAAGACTCCGGATGAATGCATTAGTATTGATTCTCTACCATTTCCTGTCATAAACCTTTTTCCTGCTTGTTGCGTATTACCTCACTTGCAGTAATCCTACTCTACTACCGTGCTATGATACCATCGTTACCATTGTATGTAAATACTAATATGTTTTTCTTTTTACTTCACTTATAGGAGAGCACTCGATAACTACACTTGCTGAGCAACATCAAGACTAATCCATTCTACAACTACAAACTCACAACAACATGCATACGAGGCACTGCGCGGCTACCGGAGTAGCAATTGCTACACAGGACCAGCATGATACGTACCTGTGAACACTTGACGTATCGCTTTTGCTACCATCGGAATAACTTCCGGTATACTAACATTAATGTCTCACTAGCAGGGTTAAAATCTATTATTAATTTAGTTGTAGCATCATCCATTCATTATCAGAAGTAGAAGTTATTTTCAATTGGAATGTATCACTTATAATTTTGCCAGAAAGAAATGTTCAGTGCAGATTGAGTTACACTTACACATTTTAGTCAATCGGCTATCTAGTGTACATTTGTAATGCAGCTGTATACTTCGTAACTACGGTTACATATATTTTTGTTGTGACTGGTGGCTCTTTTATACGACAACGTCCTCTGCCCAAATAAATTCTAGCCTGTGTTATTGGATTTAATACCCACACGCAAACAGTAAGTAGGTACTTATATGTCAGCACTTTATTTTTCAGAAGTACCGCACTGTGTATGCATTTGAGCGCCTTTACCGGTATTCTTTGAACTTTAAGGAATTGGAATTATTTTTACCTACAACTAACGAGTAACGATAGTATAAGTAATATGTACGCCAAATTATTGTTACACAAAAACTTATTTTGTTTTCGTTCTTAGAAAACTTTAAAGTATATATCATATGTATGTATATGTGTTGGGAATCCATTACTCCCACTAAAGAGGCTTGGAAAGCTAAAGCAGCCCGCTCTCCCCTTTGGGCAGCAAATGAAATACTTTCTCTTTTTCTTTATACTAGAGAATGTAATGACACTTCCTTTTTCTTTGTGTAAAAAGACGTCATAATTACTTTCCTGACCGGCGCATGAAAACCTAGCAACCCCACTGACATGAGGTCCACAGATACACCGCACCACACGTTCTTGGAAAACTTTAAAGTACATATCATATGTATGTATGTGTGTTGGGAATCCATTACTGCCACTAAAGAGGCTTGGAAAGCTAAAGCAGCCCGCTCTCCCCTTTGGGCAGCAAATGAATACTTATACTAGAGAATGTAATGGCACTTCCTTTTTCTTTGTGTAAAAAGCCGTCATAATTACTTTCCTGACCGGCGCATGAAAACCTAGGAACCCCACTGACATGAGGTCCGCAGATACACCGCACCACACGTTCTTGGAAAAAACTTTAAAGTACATATCATATGTATGTATATGTGTTGGGAATCCATTACTGCCACTAAAGAGGCTTGGAAAGCTAAAGCAGCCCGCTCTCCACTTTGGGCAGCAAATGAAATACTTTGTCTTTTTCTTTATACTAGAGAATGTAATGGCACTTCCTTTTTCTTTGTGTAAAAAGACGTCATAATTACTTTCCTGACCGGCGCATGAAAACCTAGCAACCCCACTGACATGAGGTCCACAGGTACACCGCACCACACGTTCTTGGAAAACTTTAAAGTACATATCATATGTATGTATATGTGTTGGGAATCCATTACTGCCACTAAAGAGGCTTGGAAAGCTAAAGCAGCCCGCTCTCCCCTTTGGGCAGCAAATGAAATACTTTCTCTTTTTCTTTATACTAGAGAATGTAATGGCACTTCCTTTTTCTTTGTGTAAAAAGACGTCATAATTACTTTCCTGACCAGCGCATGAAAACCTAGCAACCCCACTGACATGAGGTCCACAGATACCACCGCACCACACGTTCTTGGAAAAAACTTTGAAGTACATATCATATGTATGTATATGTGTTGGGAATCCATTACTGCCACTAAAGAGGCTTGGAAAGCTAAAACAGCCCGCTCTCCCCTTTGGGCAGCAAATGAAATACTTGGTCCTTTCCTTTATACTAGAGAATGTAATGGCACTTCTTTTTTCTTTGTGTAAAAAGACGCCATAATTACTTTCCTGACCGGCGCATGAAAACCTAGCAACCCCACAGACATGAGGTCCACAGGTACACCGCACCACACGTTCTTGGAAAACTTTAAAGTACATATCATATGTATGTATATGTGTTGGGAATCCATTACTGCCACTAAAGAGGCTTGGAAAGCTAAAGCAGCCCGCTCTCCCCTTTGGGCAGCAAATGAAATACTTTCTCTTTTTCTTTATACTAGAGAATGTAATGGCACTTCCTTTTTCTTTGTGTAAAAAGACGTCATAATTACTTTCCTGACCGGCGCATGAAAACTTAGCAACCCCACTGACATGAGGTCCACAGATACACCGCACCACACGTTCTTGGAAAACTTTAAAGTACATATCATATGTATGTATATGTGTTAGAAATCCATTACTGCCACTAAAGAGGCTTGGAAAGCTAAAGTAGCCCGCTCTCCCCTTTGGGCAGCAAATGAAATACTTTGCCTTTTTCTTTATACCAGAGAATGTAATGGCACTTCCTTTCTCTTTGTGTAAAAATACGTTATAATTACTTTTCTGACCGGCGCATGAAAACCTAGCAACCCCACTGACATGAGGTCCAGAGATACACCGCCCCACACGTCAAATCTAAACAAATACGCTAAAGAAGAAAATTCGTAAGCAGCGCATGCAATCATCTCACCAACCCGACTCATTGGTTATCCAAGTTTAACAAAAAGACTGACCCATCTTACACATTTTCCCACGATGGGGGTATTTGTTCTGACGTTACTATCACTAATTTTTCTTTCCCTTGCTCAAAGCTCTAGAAACACTGCATATCTGCTGAACAACACAGAACAACTAACTACTTTTTATTTTGTTCCCACAGTGTTTCGATTGCTATACTTTCCAAACATTAATTCTCCTTCTGAACACCCAAATTAATAAAACCTTAATTCCTTATCTACAAATCTACAAATTACACAATCTGACTTTGTATTTGGACAACTCAGTCAGGTTATCTTCACAAGTAATCTTAAAAGAAAATTAAGGATCCTGATGAGATTATTATAAAATGTTTCTTGATAGATGTCGGTCTAGTACATCACAAAGGTTTACAAACACTTTAAACGTAATCTGTCCATACATGAGAAAGCAAAAAGCAGAACATTACATTCATCAGTTGACTTGATCTCTTTTAGTTTGTGCTTAAGTGGCTTCTTTTACTTTTCGGCGAGTTTTATTCTCGCCCTTTGCGACTATTTGTATGTTATCCCATTGGATTAAGTGTTCTTCGTTTCAGACATGTTCTGTTTTGCCCTTGCGAATGTTATTATTAGGTATCTTTTTATAACTTTGAATGTCTACTGTTCTCTCCTATGTATCATCTGATGCACTCGTATGGTAAGTTTTAAATACATTTTTTGTAATTACCGCTGTGTATTTAAGTTCTTCTTCTTCAGTACCGTTTCCTTATTTAGGTTAGGCGTTAGATCGGGGTGCCCATTTTCTTTAAGTGTCTCAGCTATATATATTTTTCTATTTATAGGTCCTCTTGTTTCGAGCATTTGTCGCGCCTAACTTCACACTTTTGTCGCGGTTGAAGTTGTAGTGTAGATACCTCCCCGGGCGGATGGAGTTTCCGGTAACTACTTGTCGTAAAAGCACATCCACGGATGGCAGTTTTTGTAACGACTCTAATTTTATGGAGGGTGTGCGGCTATTTAGATGATCTCGGAGTTTACCCAGCTGATGTTTGCCGTGCTGTCAAACTACAAAAATGTCGTCCACGTATCTAAGCCACATCTTTGGGTTTTCCGTGAATTATTAGTCTTCCAAGTCTTCCATGCACATATTTCCCACTAAAAGTAATAACTCATCGCCATCCCAAACTCCTGATGGCAGAATTTGTCTTTTACTTAAAAGTATGTTGTTTTTATGTGCACTGTCAGAAGTTCCATTATTGTATATACCGTTACGTGCCTGCGTCTAATGCTTCATCCTTCTTATAATGGTGCCTTATAGCTGAGTACATTTGTGGATAGGTTCAGCGCCTGGAATATCATACTTTCGACCGATTGCGTGGGGTCTTTTGGAATTGGTACCTATACAAAATGCGAAAATAAGCCGATCAACTAAACCCATATGAGACCACATTTGCAAAACAGTGTTAGTGGCTGAATGTGAGTGTGTGTGTGTGTGTGTGTGTGTGTGTGTGTGTGTGTGTGTGTGTGTGAGTGTGTGTGTGTGAGTGTGCGGGTGTGTGAGTGTGTGAGTGTGTGAGTGTGTGAGTGTGTGAGTGTGTGAGTGTGTGGTGTGTGAGTGTGTGAGTGTAGTGTGTGAGTGTGAGTGATGTGTGAGTGGTGTGAGTGGTGTGAGTGTGAGTGAGTGTGTGAGTGTGTGAGTGTGTGTGTGTGTGTGGTGGTGTGTGAGTGTGTGAGTGTGAGTGTGTGAGTGTGTGAGTGTGTGGTGTGGAGTGTGAGTGTGTGAGTGTGGTGTGTGAGTGTGTGAGGTGTGAGTGTGTGTGAGTGTGTGGAGTGGTGAGTGTGTGTGAGTGTGTGAGTGTGTGAGTGTGGTGTGTGTGTGAGTGTGTGAGTGTGAGTGTGTGAGGTGTGTGTGGTAGTGTGTGAGTGTGTGTGAGTGTGGTGTGTGTGAGTGTGTGAGTGTGTGTGAGTGTGTGAGTGTGTGGGTGTGTGAGTGTGTGAGTGTGTGAGTGTGGAGGTGTGAGTGTGTGAGTGTGTGAGTGTGTGATGTGTGGGTAGTGTGAGTGTGTGAGTGTGAGTGTGTGAGGTGTGAGGGTGTGTAGTGTGTGTGTGAGTGTGTGAGTGTGTGAGTGTGAGTGTGAGGTGTGAGTGTGTGTAGTGTGTGGTGTGTGAGTGTGGGTGTGTGAGTGTGAGTGTGTGATGTGTGTGAGGTGTGAGTGTGTGAGTGTGTGGGTGTAGTGTGTGAGTGGTGAGTGTGTGAGTGTGTGAGTGTGTGAGTGGTGAGTGTGTGAGTGGGTGTGTGAGTGTGTGAGTGTGTGTGTGTGTGTAGTGTGGTGTGTGGTGGTGGTGGTGCGTGCGGTGGTGTGTGGTGGTGTGCGGTGCGTGCGTGGTGTGTGGTGGTGGTGGTGCGTGTGGTGCGTGCGTGCGTGGTGCGTGCGTGCGTGCGTGCGTGCGTGCGTGCGTGCGTGTCGTGCGTGCGTGCGTGCGTGCGTGCGTGGTGCGTGTGCGTGGTGCGTGCGGTGGTGGTTGTGTGTGTGTGTGTGTGTGTGGGTGTGTGTGTGTGTGTGTGTGTGTGTGTGTGTGTGTGTGTGTGGGTGTGGGTGTGGTGTGAGTGTGTGAGTTTGTGTCTGTTTAATTACAACTTTCCAATATTTTCTTCAATCTTATGAATCGTATTTGTCTACTTATCACCCTTTCTTGCGCAATTCAAACTCAAACTTGCGTCCTTGCTTGCTTTCAACAGTAGATTACATCATCAAAATACTACATGTAGATAGTAATATAACATTATAATAAATCTGCATTCATTGAATGATGGCCTAATCTATAAATAGGAACAAGGTACCTGTTTTTTCTAGTACTATATTTGTTCTATCCCAATGAACGAACAAACAGGAAGTATCTGAATGTGAAATAATGAAAATCATAAAGCGCTAGATGGATGAAAATTTGTAATAAATCTACAGCCTGTTACTAAATTTGTTAATTCTTTGTTGTATTATTTCCAAGTCTTTACCATGAGAGCTTGTTCAACCTCAATGGTCAAAAAGATAGTATTTTTTATTATCAAAAATATGAAATAATTACCGCTTTTCATCTTGATCCTCTTCAATATTTTTGACCAACCTCAACATCTTATCAATTAGAACAGAACTAGGTTGAACATTTTCACAACTGATTGATTGTACATATGGCACTACACAGGGTTGCTTTTTGCTAAAATAACTCAGTTAAATTTACAAGACCTTTAACATTTTCCGCTAACCATATGCTTAATGCCGTTTCCCTCTGATACACAGCAAAATGCTGTTCTTGCAGTCTTTCTTCAAGTAAATCGGCGGTTTCTTCCTCCACATCTTCGACTTCAACAATAACTGCTTCAGGCTCATCATTTCTAAGTTTTTCGAAGGAAGTGTCAATGTCCGGTAACGATGAACCTCGTGACAGTGACATCTGCTTTTCTAATTCATCTACATCGTTGAGTGATAAACTGGAAGGATGGTGACTCGCCGGACAACTTTGAATTAAGTTCTTTGTTGACAGACTTTCAGCTGATTTTGATCTCATAATTCTTGGGTTATTGAATTGAGCAATTTGAGCTAAAATTTTACTATACTATAAGATATACAAAAGTGAATGATTACCTTTAGGCGAATCTGTTTCATAATAATCCACTGTTATATGGGGTTTAAACGTGGGTGATAATAAAGCAAAAGTTGAGGCTTCAGGCCCAATACCTTGAGCCTTTTCCCACTCACATAATTTTTGTGTGAATTTCCTAGATATACCTTCAAATTTATAAAAACCCGAAGACGTGTGAATTAAAACATCTTTTTTATTTCCCTCCCCCATTACTGTCCGTCGAAGTTTTGCCAACCTAAAATCAAAATTTAGCGTATTTTTAACTACGTATAATCACTACTTTTCTTCACGTTGCAAAAATTTATCACGTTCTTCTTCTAACCGTTGCTTTTCCAATTCTATTTTGTTTAGCTCCTTCTCAAACCAGTGTAGCTCCTTCTGACTTGGGTCTTTATTAAGTTTAGGCTGAACTGAACTTGACAGTTCAGAAACGTGTTTTCTTTTAATGCGCGGACTTGGAGTTTTTTCTTTAATATCGGAATTTTTATTGATTTGCTTAATTTTCCGCCATTCTTCAAGTTTTTTTATAAATTCATCTGAAAGTGGCGGACTTCCTGCAAATTCCACTTCTTCTCTCGGTCCACCAATTGATTTCCATTTAGGCCATTCTCCTATCCTCTTTTTGGATTTGGAAGAAGCGCAATCATCCTTAGCTGTATACTTTTTAATTTTCTGCCATTCTTCCAATTTCTTTTTAAATTCAGGTGCTAAATTCTCTTCCCTAATCATTTGTACGCTCTGACCAGATTTAGAAGGTTGCCCTTTAATTCTTTGCCATTCTTCCATTTTTTTAATAAAAGCGTGATCTTTCGTATCATCTCCTGAATCCGATTTTCCACTTATGTTCGTTGTTCCTTGCGCTTTCAATTTATCCCACTCTTGCAATTTTCCCTGAAATTCAATACTGAGCTTTTTCTGCAATTGCCTATAGTTTTTCTGAATTTCATCTTGAACTCTTTTAGTCTCATCATTTTGTTTAAAAACGCGATTATCTGAAAAAAGATTATGCTAAGTTAACCGTATTTACTTACGTTATAAATAACTTTTTATTTAATCGGTTTTAAAGTTTAACGAACATATATTCTCATAAAATTAATGGAATTCCAACCTTTATAGCTCGCTAGTGTTGAAGATGAATTTTTGTGAGCGCTTGAGTGATTATTAGATGGAGTTAAAAATGCTTTTTTCACCATTTTCCATTTCGAATTTCCTTTTGCTGAGGTATTTTGTTTAATGTGCTGCTAAAATAATTTATTACTACAAAAACAAACAAAAACTAAAATAGATACTTACAAATTCATCATCAACAAGTGCTTGTTTATATCTTTCAATAACTGTTTCAGGTATTTCAAAATTTTCATCGTCTTTCTTATTTTCGTAACATGTTTTAATATTTTCATTATGATCACGAATTTCATTATTTTCAAGTAATTCAATTTTTATGTCATCACTTTTTATACTTAATCTACTTTTATCTTGTGAACTAATTGGAGATGATCTTGCGTTTCTTGTCTTAAACCAAGATGCTCTCGATGAATTATTACTATTAGATCCCTGCTATAAAATTTATATTATCAAATTTATAGTTAAGATAAATCGAAAAAAATACCCTCGAAAGATTTTCCTCTTCCAAGTTAATACTGTGATGGTCATCATCCGAAATTTGTAAATCTCGATGATCTATAAAAAAAATTAACATAAATAAATTTTCAGTCTATTCCAATAATAATCTAAAAAAACATAATATAAGTAAATTAAGTCACCGCTTTTGGGTGTGAAAACAATACGTTTGGCCATTTTCCCAACGAAATTGGTGTATAGATAGTTAGTAGGGTTTTTCCCAAAATGATAAATACCTAATGATCCTTAATATGACACAAATCTAAATTACCCTCCAAACAAAAGTATTTTGTACTTTGTGGATCTTACACAGGGGATGCTCAGCTTATAAAAATACACGCAAAAGCATACAGTTAATAAACTTGTAGTCATTCACGTAATGTAAGCATTTATAACTTTTAACATTTATCACTGATTTGGCCCGTACTCAACGGTGAGTTACTGAACCCTAAAATTAATTACTTGCAGTATTTTAACTTATTTACCCAAAACTTAAATAAGAAACTAATGGGCGTTCAACCTTTTATTCTCCTCACTATAAAATTCAAACACGTCTCTCCTGTGACGACTGATGAAGAAGTGTCCACTACTGAAGGTAAAAGCATATCTATTTGCCAATATTCTCAATGCAGTTGTCATTATTCCTTTCTCAACAATACCACCTAAACCTCAGAACATAACGGAAATCAGGTTTAAGGCTAAAACAGTTACGAACATTTTAGCCTCCGTTAATATCAAGAAAGCTAGTGGTGTTTATTGACTATTAGACTACTATAAAACGTGTAGTTCCAAACTAAGTCCATTCTTACCCGTTTATTTTAAATTTCGTACAATAACGGTGATCTGTTATAGCAATGGAAAACTGTTTGAGTGATACTGGTAATATCTGGACCTACCGGTTCCTCTGAATTTGGTTTAAGATGGTGACATTTTAATTGCTGAGGAATTTTAAGTATTTTCTGGATTTTATTTAATCCATCGACTTGTATCCTCATCAGATGAAGCGAATTAGGATGAAACCTTTATATGTATTGACTGATGCTTTTGATCTAGGAACGCAATATCCTTCTGTTTACCATATTCTAACCTCGTCAGGGTAAGAGTATTACCATTGATTTTCGCCCGTTCTAATATAACTATTTTAAGGCTTTTCGGATTTTGAAACACGACAGACATTATTTGTCACCGAATCTGCTTTCTAAAATTTTACATTAGACATTGATAGGTATTAATATAATATAATTTTACCTTAGGTAAGGCCTATCTTAATGCTTTGGCTATTGTTATAATTCAGTATTTACAGAGGTAGTTATCGTTGGGCCCATAATTGTAAACATAGTTCTATAAGCTACAATTACTGACTACTTCTTTGCTTTTCAGAAATTTTACATTTAATGTATTCGGTATAATGACAATACACCTAATTATATCCACTGATATCATTTGGGACAGCTTCTAAGATTTATCATCATGAAAATAACATTCCGAGAGGCAAAGTTAAGTGAATAATTATTTCTATGCCTTTATGACTGCTTTTACTTTTTATGCTTAACCGGTCCAAACGCAATAAAGTTAAATAGCTATGTTAATGTTCAGACAAATCCTACCTTAAGTTATTTAATTCATAACTAGTACTCACTTGTACAATTAATTATTTTTATATTTTATCTGTACAGGCATTGAGTAGTTTTCAGTCAACGGTACAGGTGAATGCATTCAACCTTGCTGCATTAAAATTGTTTTACCAGTGCCAGTGATAAACGACGCCCGTCGGATAGATACGGCAATACAGAAAATCACGTCAACCATACAGAGGACAATAGAAGAAGCCAAGTTCACGTTCACTAAAAACAAAAATTACTACAGCCTGCCCATAGAAATAAGAGAGCTTATCAGGGACAAAAATAGGACACGACGGAGATGGCACCGAACACAAAACCCGAAAGACGGCCATTAAAGCACACAAAAACGCACGTTGGACAGCGAAAGTGGAATCCCTCGACGTCAAGGACGGATCATATTGGAAGATGGTGAAGGCGTTGCGAAAGGAGCATACAAACACGCCACCACTCCGATGGAGGAATGGAATGGCGTGCACGGATGCAGAGAAAGCAGACGCATTCGCAGAATGCATTGAAACACAATGCAGCCCCGTCTACGAGAACGCGGATCTCGCTCACATTCAAAGGACAAATAGATCCGTCAGAGAGCGCCTGGCGGAAGAATCTCAAGAAAACATCCTATACACCACCCCACAAGAGGTGAGCGACATCCTGTAGAAGTTAAATATCAAGAAGGCACTGGGGCCAGATGCCATTCCAAATCAAGCGCTGAAGCTCCTCCCACAAAGAGGCGTAGCGTACCTCACCGCAGTTTATAATGCGATACTACGATCGAAATACTTCCCGATCAGATGGTGAGAAGCCACGGTGATGATACCGAAACCGGGTAAAAGCGCTACCCTACCCCAAAACTACAGACCCATCAGCCTACTACCGACGATGGGCAAAGTTTTGGAGCGGATCATCAAGTCAGACTGCAAGAAGAAATAGATAAATTACAAATTCTACCGGACGAACAATTCGGATTCCGAAGAAACCACTCGACCACCCAACAAACCCTCCGAGTTGTCGAACACGTCGCACGCGGCTTCAATTGGAAGAAGCACACCGGCGGATTGTTCCTAGACATCGCAAAAGCGTTCGACAAAGTGTGGCACCACGGACTCCTACATAAAATGCTGGAGCGAGGAATATCGCTCCAAATGACCCAACTCATCCGCTCCTTCCTATCCAGAAGATGCTTCAGGACGAAGCTGCAGCATTGCAGGTGCTTCCTCCGAAGGATTACCGCTGGAGTACCCCAAGGCTCACCCCTCTCCCCTACATTATTTAACCTATATGTTTCAGATCTCCCGAAGACCAAGGGAACCATCCTCGCAACATACGCGGACGACACCGCGGTCCTAGCCCAATCCAGCAGCCTCGGCCTAGTCGACAGACATCTGCAGAAGGCGTCGGACGACCTCGAAGAATGGTACAAGAAATGGCGCATTACCATTAACCCGGAAAAAAGCACGGCCATCCTATTCACGAAAAGAATAGCGAAACCAACCCGCAACATTACCATGTTCGGAAAAGACATCCCGTGGAAGAATTACATAAAATACCTAGGGCTGATAATGGACAGAACACTTCGATGGAATCTCCACGTAGACGACCGAAGATGCAAGGGACACGGGATGATAAAGAAACTCTACCCGTTAATAGGTAGAAACAGCGTGCTGTCAATCGACAACAAGCTGCTAATCTACAAAACGGTAGTCCGGCCGATGATGCTATACGCCGCAGAAATCTGGGCTTACGCCGCTCCGACAATAATAAAACAACTACAGGTGGTACAAAATAAATACCTAAGAATAGCAGTAAACGCGCCATGGTTCGTAAGAAACGACCAAACACACGAAGACCTGAAGATACCCAGCTTAATGGAGTTCGCAAAAAACGCCGCAACCAACCTAGAAGAGGCACTAGCGGCACATCCCAACCCAGCAATAAAAGGAATATGGGACTACGACATCCAAGATAAATTGAAGCACAAGAGGCCGAAAATCATCTTGAGAAACAAACAATAAACAAAAGGTAGTATGTTTAATGCATTTGTATTTATTACAGGTACAGCGAATATACATTACCGTCAGGAAACATCCAATTCTACGAAGGCATAAAGGGTTAGAACCCGAAATAGCCGTAACTAAATAACGATGACCGATGACCGATGTTTTACCGTTATCTCATATTAATTAATGATTTTATTAAAAGTACTTTTTGTGCAATAAAATAGAATTTCATTTACAGTGTACAAATTCAACTAATAATTTAATAAAGTATTTCCATTTCTCAGTTAAGACAAACATTTAGCTTTGAGTTAACCGTATTCAAACATAGACAATTTAATTACCGTTATACTCGTTTCTCTCGTAACTAATTAATACATCAAATCGTTGAGTGTTTCTTTTAGACACCGTCCAGGCCTTACTATTTACATTTTTTGTTTAACTAGGAAAGTGATTAATGTTATTTTATATTTAGGATTGCTTTTTACTGCTTCTAGTTAGCGCCTCTTTCACTTTAATCTTGTCCTTGTTAAGGATCTGCACCGCTTTTACTACGACTGGGCTACATGCAAGACCTTAGCCTATCTTCGATGCTACTAGTTAGCCCTCGGGTATTGTAAGTTTTAGTATAGCGTGGAGATTTGCACGCTACTAGCGCCCAACGTAGCACCAATCATTCTGAATTCTTTCTGACTCGTTACTAAATTTTTCGATTTCGGACTTATTGTTAGTTTTGCTGAGATTAGAATATCTCTGTTTCCAAATTTCTTTAATAATTATTATATACTTTCTCACCTTAGATTTAAAATCTATTTAATTACTGTGAGCTCCAAGTAAACGTTATTTCACGCTTGGTGTTATTTTTTTGATATGTATTATTTTTGTGCAGTAACTCACCATGACTAGTTTATGGAAAATACAGGTAAATCGCGTAATGAAAACTGAACTTCAGCATGAGTTAACTTTGACTAGGATACCTCCTGAGTACCTTAGAATAGGAGATAAGCAAATCCCTAACTGTTTTCGACCATTAAATCGACTTTGCTACTGATGTTTTTGCTGTAAATTCAGCAGAAAGAGAACTCACTACCTCTCTTTCAACTTTTTCTGCGGCTGTCATCATTTCTTCATTTAAACGTGTGCGTTCACGCTCAACGACGTTGTGAACGCATATAAGCTACCTTACCTAAGAGAGTTTCAGAGAAAATCCTTCTTCTCCTATCTTCTGCGCTACAAAATTGGTAAAATCTCACAAGTTGCTGCCTTCAGCCCTTTCGCTACGATACAAACTGCTGATAGCGAACCTGAATACCTTTCTCAGATTCTGAAAGTCATGTTTCTACACCTATACTTACATCAGTGTGGCCTTCTATTTCTTTAGTATTGCTACTACTCCTAAGTATCTTTGTGCAGCAAAATTTAGTCTAACCTTTTACGGGGAAAGTACTACTTCACTCTTAGAATTCCTAACACGTATTGACAAACTTGCTTTTACTAGGGGTTTGATTAACAACGCTGCTTGTTCTGACTTATTGACAAGAAAAGCATTATTACTTTTTAGGGCTTACAAAGCCGTACTACCTTCTTGGGCAGATGTGGTGCACTTTATTCAAGTCGGGATTTCTTCCGTGAATGCTGAACGCATTCTGAACGAAATCAAACCGCGAACCATGAGTTCTGCTGAAACGATAGGAATTTCTGTAGCTTTCATGCAAAGACTATTTCAGCGACTACTATCCCTTCGTTTGCAAGACCAACAGATACTAGTACGTACGACGTACTATGAGTCCTTACTACCAAACATAGAGCCAGAGGGAAAGCTGGAATACAATAACACCCCTATACATAATTTTAGGCCTTCATCTTCTAGACATTATACGAAGCTTCTTGAACCTAGCCCTGTTTACGTCGATTCTCATAGTGATTCGTCGACTTCTACGAAGATGCCTAAACCAGTGGCCAATACTATCGCTACTTCTTCCTCTGATTCTGCCGCTGTGGTAACTGTCGGAAATAGAGCCGTATTTCACCGAGGTGTCCCGAACCGCAAAAGTTGTCCTATTTGTACTAAAAAGCAGGAAAACTGATTTCTGAACATTCTAACCGAGTAAAAGGTTCAACCATTTCTTTAATATAGGATTAGATACATTATTTAATTACCTAAAAGATAAGTATTTTAATTGTGATTTTGGTCGGTTTGAGTATTAATAATAAACGAAAATAATAATAATCGAAACAGTAGAATTTTTGTAATGTGTGAAATGGTTCCTTAAACAGATAAAAAAGGCGCGTAAATAATATTTATGATTGCAATTTTATATTTGGTACTACATTAAATTCTAAGTTTAATTATAACATTGTATTTCATATTATTTTATATTATATTTTCCTTTGACAGCAAATTTGGAATGTAATCTAACATTTACCATTGTTACTATATTTGATTTTAATCGTGATTGGTTGATTCTGGAAGTAGGCAATTAAAGTTGGGAGGGCTAACACGGTCATTATCGTTATTTATTATTACCTTTCAATTAAATAAACAAATAGAAAAGTTAAGTTTCACGACAATAATAAACTGATTTGATTAGTTTAAAATGGCAATAATAAGCCTAATTGGAACCTAAATAATAAATTAAAGTAAACAATTTATTTCAATCTTAATGCTGTCAACACCTACGAAACTAACCATAAACAGATTGGGGTACTATACAACTTATGCACAGCAATCGTACAAAAAAAATTGTTTTTCTTGTAAGATGCAATGTAAACTAATTAATGCTTCCTTCTCAGCTCTACTATTTTACAATTTCATAGGTGGAAGCATATATACCCCATGCCGCCCGGTACAATACCACCACCTTTACCATGGGCTCCTTAATATTGATGCTCCAATTTTCACAGCTCGGTAAGGGCTGCCGGTCACTTTCTCCTTTATTTCTTATGTACTCGCCAACATGCACTTGCCAATCGTGGCGTTTTAACCCTTAAAATGGCGAGTTCTAAAACAGATGCTATACCCTAGGGGAGTAGGGCGAGACGTCTACACTCTCACATCGATTCGTCGATCAGTCCCAATGATTCTGGGGGGGGGGGGGGCAAAAATTCGTTAATGCCAAAATCAAGACTAAGAAAAGCAAGATCTGCTAGGAATAAAATTCCATCAACACCTTGAACAAGTGCAACCGGACATTTTGAAACACAAATCTCCCCTGGAAGCACTGATTCGCCTAACCTGCAATTTCCTAGATACAACCTCCATTCTAACTTTCGCCTTAAAGGTGGAGTATGTGAGTATACCAAGGACAACGTAGGTTGTAAGAGGATGCCCACATTGGAAAACCAACAAATTTGACGCGAATTGGTCCAAACATTCTGGGCCCCAATTTGTGAAATTCTATAGTTGTTTGTATAGGTCTCCCAATGATAACAACTTTCAAGATCTTTTTGATCACCTTAGTCTGAAAATAAATTACCTCTTATCACAGTTTCCATCTTGCGATATTTCAATATTGGGAGATTTCAATGTCCATAATTCCAATTGGCTTCATTTTTCATCTACTACTAATCCCGCAGGCCTGTGATCTCACACAAATCATTACCAAACCAACCAGAAGACCAAACAGATGTTTGAAGAACGTAAATGCAAAGAATTAGTCTCATGTACCCTGGGTGGTCGTAAATTTTGCTCATTAGCTAAAGCCATCAATAAAAACTTTAGTACATCTTGGTTTCCTCCCATGACGTCTCACGACCGAGTTGTAGTAGCTGATACTGCTAAAAAAGCCAATCTCTTTGTTGATTACTTTGCATCCAGTTTATGTCTCAATGACTCTGGTAAAACTGTGCCGTCGCCCAAATCTACCACATACGCTATTAAACCAATCCACTTTCGTTAAAAAATGCTGGAATCAATTATCAATAAACTTGACTCAAACAAGGCGACTGGCCCTGACGGTATTCCAGCTATCGTCCTTAAAAAATGCTACCCCGAGCTAGTACCTGTATTGTTCAAATTCTTTTCGATTTCCATGTCATCTGGAGAGTCTCTATCATCGCGGAAGTTGGCAGATGTCCAAAAGGACTACAAAATCGATCCCTTAAACTATCGACCAATAGCTATCACTACCATTCTGTCGAAAATCATGGAGAAATCCACCAATCAACCACTACATTCGTTCCTCGAGGCCAATAAACTCTTAAACGACAACCAGTATAAGTTCAGACAGTCGTTCAACGAGTGATTTTCTTTCATATGTCACACAACTTTGGAATAACACATTAAAGAGGTCCGGTGAAACAGTAGTAGTAGCTTTAGCTATTTCAAAAGCTTTCGACCAGATTTGGCACAAGTGTCTACTTGCCAAATTCACTTCGTTCGGCTTATCCGCTCATCAATTGGACATCCAGCTTTCCTGAAAAAAGACGTATACGCGTTATCGTCGATGGCTTCTTTTCGAAAGAAACTACTATTAACGCGGGAGTACCCCAAGGATCAGTGATAGCTCCCACACTTTTCCTGCTGTACATACATGACCTTATTTCCTCAACAACTAACCCAATCCATTGCTTTGCGGATGACAGCACTCTACATTGTAGTTCTCAGTTTTCCCACAACAATAAGTCTAGACAGGACGTTAAGGTGAAAATGGCAGCCTCAATCAACAGTGACTTAGAACGTGTCCTTGAATGGAGAAGGAATAATCTACTCACGTTCAACGCCGACAAAACGTAGTGTTGCTTTGTGTACGCCAAGAAAGACCGATCATTTCCTGCTGTAAATATGAATGCCTTAGAACTCAAGTTTTCAAAATCTATTTCTATGTAAGGGATGTCCATATCATCGAACCTTTCATGGGTTGACCGCCTTTGTCAGCCAGCAAAACCGCTGCCGTAAACTGGGCTTTCTATATAGATCTAAACAGTACTTCACATCGCAATAACTCCTTTTACTGTATAAGGCTCAAATTCGACCTCATCTGGAATACAATTCCCACCTTTGGGTCAGTGCTCCCTAATACGCCCTTGATATGGTAAACCGCATCCAAAAAAGAGCTATCTGGCTTATAAATGACCCATCTCTGACTTCTGACCTACAGCCGCTTGAGCATAGAAGAATAGTTTCGGTTCTTTCCTTGGTGTATGGCTATTATCATGGCAAGTGTGCCTCCGAAATACACTCCTTAATATCTTCGCAGGCCATCTTCGCTAGGAACACTCGGTTTGCACATTCACACCATATCTACGCACTCAAAATTTCCATCGTGTCACACTAAACGGGCTCAATCTACATTTTTCCACACGGCGACCAGAATGTGGAATGCACTACCCAGTTCCTGTTTTCCTCCAAACTTTGTCAATTTAAGGTAGCCATTCATAACCATTTCTCAGCAGCCTTAAACCATCCCAGTGTTCCTGAGTGCTTTAGTACGTTAGGCAAATCTTAGCCTGTTCGAGAATATTAGTAAAAAAAAGGAAACCATGTTTATTTAAATCGCAACTTCCAGACTAAAAATGAAAGTATTTGCTGGAAACCGTTGCTTGCAATGATAATCAATCCAGCATTATTTTAACTATCAGCGCTGCATATTTACGTAAAGTAAATCACTGCTTTCTGAAGTATAAATATCTACCTGTAAATCTTCTGTATTGTTTTATTTAAACATCCGCTATTTAAATATCTATTAAAGCGTAAATCGTATTTTCTACCATCCAAAAAATTATAAATATCCTGTAATCTATCCTGAGTAATACTTTAGTTAAGGAAGACCCCAAATCTATTTACGAAGTTAATTTAAGTTCACTTCCGTAACAACTCAATTGTTTTACTAACATAATTTGTGAATTACAGATATCGCTTTGTATAAGCCAGCGAGGATTCTTAATATATTAGTTACATTCATTCAAATAGAGGCAGTCAATAATACACACCTCTAACATCACGTAAATGTGCGAGTGTGCTAGTGTGAGAGTATGCAAATGTACGAGTGTGGAAAAGAAAACGTGGATGTGTGCGAGTGTGCACGAGTGCGTGCAAGCGTGCAAGTCTGCTAGTGTGCTAGTGTGAAAGAGTGCGAGTGCGCAAGTGTGCGAATGTGCGAGTGTGCGAGAGTGCAAAAGTGCAAGTGATAGTGTGAGATTCCGTGTGAGTGTGAGTATGTGCGCCAGTGTGGGTGTGAGTGTGCGTTTGCGTGCGATAACTTGAAAAATACGTCACCGATTTTAATAAAACTCTATACTTCGAGTTTACTTTTAAAATACTTTGGTTAGGATCTATATCCAAATAAAGGTACTTTATAGAGGGCTCTACTACATATTTACTGAGTATCTCGAAAACTGCTAACTATATTGACATACGCGAAAAGACTTTTATTAAAGACAATTAAATATTAAACAAGTTTCCTTAATTAAATGTTTTGTAGTCTTGAAAAACCAAGAAACCCCCTAAAGTAGCTTTTGTCTATATCGGAAAAGCTCTCAACCTATAACAAACACTATAAGTACTTTTTTAGAGATAATTCAATCTTAGATAATTTTCACTTCTAAAGTTTTTAATATGAAAGGAAATAAGCGTTAAAAATTAATTCACACATATTTTGTAAGTAGTCATGTCAAAACGAAAAAAAAAAACTTTTAATGTAGCATTGATTTGTATATTGGACAAGCAAAGATGAAACGTCAGTATGTGATCAATATAAATACAAATAAAATTGAGAGTCCTGTATTTAAGTGAATGTCGAACCAAATGTTATGTACATTGTATTACATAAAGAGAAAGCTATTTAATAAATAAATTTAGTCAGTTAGGATGTAGATAATATACAGATTGTCTCCATCTTTTTGAAAAGATAGGAAACAGATGAGTACAACAGAGACGCAAGGTGAACAATAGAGAAACAATATAGAGTTTGTTGAAAGGGAATTATGTATCCATGGACACTTTTACCAGTGAAAACGAATATACAGTTTTCAGATTTGTAATAGATTGAATTTATTAGAATGACTTACAGACTGGAAAAGAAAGTACAAGTAATCAATTACCGATACAATAAATTTATTCGTAAATGTATGTGGAAATGGTCCTATTCCATCTCCATTAACTGCACCGAAGACAGGGATCATTTTGAACAAAGGGGATATATAGTGAAGTGCAGAAAATGTCAGCGAAACAATAGCAATCACATCCATGCTGAAAAGGAAGACCGCAAGTTGATGGATTGCGCAAGCGTGCAGCTAGATTTTTCTAAATCCTGCAGACAAGAAAAAGTGCCAATAAGGACACTGTCCAAAGAATTTTACAAAAAGTGCCAATAAGGACACTGTCCAAAGAATTTTACAAAAAGAAGAATATCTTTCTGATATAATATTTACCAGCCAATAGATTTTTCCACAAAATAAAGCAAGAAGAATGGCGTTCTTTGATGATATTATGGAGAGGTCAAACAATGACTAAAAATTTATTCTAATGATTTGATTTCACAGATGAATCATCATTTTCATTACTTAGTAAACATAATCCGTCCGCTGTTAGATTTTGGTCCCGCGAAAGTCCCCTTATTCGAATAGGTTATAGAACCCAATATACTCGGAAGCTGAGTGTTTGGACTGAGATTTTAAATGACAATGTTCTTGTCCCGTTTTTCATTGACAGTCATATGAATAGAGTCAAGTATTTGAATATGTTGCAAAACCAAATAATTCCTGCACTGCAGCAATTACCTGTTCATTATCAACAAATATGGTACCAGAAAGATGGCTGTCCCGCTCATAGCAGAGCTGTAGTACGTTTGATTAATACGTTTATCAATTGATTAATTAGCACACGAGGAACAACTTTATACCTATCAAGCTCGCCTGACTTAGCAGAATTCGATATCTTTGGATGGGGACACATAAAAGAAATAATTTACATAGTGTGAGGGCCAACGTCCTAGATGAATTGCGTCAAATGATTTCTTATCCCTTTTCTACCGTTACTCCTGAAGTGTTAGGTAAAAGACGACATAATTTTTACAACAGGCTTATCTGAACATTTTGAACATTTTTGTTATGTTACTACTTTCTTCATTAATTTGTCTAAAATCGTATTACATGTTTTACTAACACGAATTATTTATCATATTGTGCCGTTTTTAATGCGTGTCACAAGCAATTAAATTGATGATATCAAATAATGTATGTCGTTCACCATGGATACTTCTCTCCATTGTTCCCCTTAAACCATTTATTTATCTCGTATAGTGCGTCCTTGGTACACTCGTTGATGTGTTTCCAAAAAAATCGAGACAATCTGAATATTACTTTTCACAAAACAATTTGTTGCATTCGTGTACATGTTTGATTGGTTATACGTGTTTTGTTTCTTTAGTTCACCCTAGTCGACCGCTGATGATGATAGAGTAGCTATCGAAACGCGTTCGGTGTTTTTTAATTTTGTGTGGTACGTGGGTGTATTTTGTTTGTTACAGATCCTGCCACAGTTCCAGTGTTCCAGATTTTTCAAATGTTTTGTACTCTTAATATATGAACAAATATGAATAAGTTACAAATATCCGTATTGCGACTGATTAACTCTTGCTAATATACCACGAAATAGGTATGATAAAGTTGCTGGCCAGATCAGATTTTTTGTCAGCAATAATTTAGTATCAAACATTAAATAAAAATTAAAAAAATACAAAAAATAAATGCATAAATTTACTACGTAGTAAATGTGACAAAAATTCCTCAGGTGTGCCAGAGAATCTAAATTTATAGATTTATCTAAATCCAAATTAACCAAGACTCGGTTAGAAGTTAATAAATGCTAACATAAATTTTTCTAGTTTACGTTAAGCCAAATTGACATTTAGTCGACAGTCTTACGAATAATGTGTTTTCAAAAGATTAACATCCTAAAATGAATGAATATTTTTAAAAACTTTTTAGTCACGTGTTTTACTTGGCTTTAAAATGTATTCAAAACTCGAGTTAATGTAGTTATCTACTTAAAATATTTAAAATATTTTCTGTCAACATTTTTGTTTTTGGCATATATATATATATATATATATATATATATATATATATATATATATATATATATATATATATAAACACACAAAATGAGTTATTAAAAATAGTAAAATGTAAATATATCTAACTATACGATGGGTTTACAAACTTATTAAATAAATTCTAATAATAACTTTGAATGTTTATGGAAAGTGTTTTTCTTTTGTTGCTTGGTAAAAATATTTTGAGAGCAGAAATAAATTTAGGAATGCGCTTAATTTATAATTGATCCTATAAATTATGCGTAGTTTACTGCAATGTATGAGTTTCTAAAACGATTACGAAACGTATAAATTATGTCTAATATTTGAACATGATCTTAATTATGGGCTATATACCCAAGCATTTAAATGCTTTGATTTCGGATAACTACACGGAATCACAAAAATTTCATAATTTGAAATACCTGTCTACAGAAAAAAATGTAAGACGTTATTAAATGAATATTTCAAAGATATGTAAAAGCAAATCCGTAAAATTTTTCTATCAAGGTAAGGTTTTTAGAGCGCTTTATATTAAGGCGTTTGGGTAAAACCAATAAAAAATAAAACTTTAATAAGACAGCTGACGTCATCATGTAAATCGCAGAACGCGTTGTAGCAATACCGACTCTAACAGTCGGTATTAGTTGTAGTTGACAAGCACTGTTATGTGTCAATAATATAGAACACTAGAACTGAAATGCTTAGTAACATTAAAACAATTTATTACCAATACGCAACGCGCAGTCAGTTATTCCTGTTGGTCTGTTATAAAATAGACATCAGAAGCATTATCATACAATGTGGTGCTCTGATCAGATCTTGCTTGATTCTATACACCTAGTCTATTTTTATTATTTATTTCTCAAAAATAAGTTTGAAACCAGAAAATTTTACAATTAATGATTATTATAATTACACCGTTGGTAAAGCGAATTTAGAGAAACTTTGTACGACAAATGCAACACATTCGTCACTAAATTTTTGAAGTTTATAGCATAATTCAATTGTTTTCGTATTATCGAGCTATGTAAAATATAAATAAATCATTTTGCTGAACGCAGTTTTACTATATACTGGGTGGTTAGCCATATTTTGACCCATTTTGACCTTGAATAACGTCGGAATGGAAAAATATAGCAAGGTTCGGTTTTCACAGAGAAGGGTTTGAATTTTCGGGAAGTTCTTTTGACACTATTGCCGGTTTGTTATTACGTTTTGTTATACGAAAATAAAATGGCCGATTTTCGGGTATAGGACAATTTTGTTATTATTTGAATGGAATGCTCTGTATGTTTTGCAATATTCTTAATTTTCAATGTTTTCCTTTTCAGAAAATGTGACATAAGTTATGGTTATCACAAAAATAACGAATTTATAGGCCTTCGAAATAATTGACTGCACATCGCATAAGAATACGTAACGTGCCAAATTTTTGACTATCGTTACAGCTTGACAAGGATAACTCCGCGGGTGAGAATTTCAGCCTACTGCGTACACAAAGAAGAAAGAACGCACTCGGAGGGAAAAAGACAGAGACTACGCGCGCAGGATTGATGAAACAATTATTCGTGTAACTGAATTGTAGGGAATAAATAAACGATTACCAACATCTAGAAGTCGAAAAGAATTTGTTTGTTTTAATTCTGGGATTGTATAAGAATCAAATTCAACACTTTTAAAATCTGATATTTCGTAAGATCATTGGTGACCAATTGATTTAATTGTAATTCCTGGAGAGTTAATTTCCTATATCGACTGTAAAAGTTGCAATGAAGGTATGGCAATAAAAATTAATGTATGGCAGGAGAAATAGTTCAAATTAATTCAATGTTTAATCTTCTAATAAATATCGATTTAAAAATTTATTTATTATGATTGAAACTGTAATGTAAGATACAACTATTACAATTATGCTCCACAATTTCATCTTGCAGGGTAAATACTCTACTCTCTTTTCCACCGTCCCGATTGAACACCACAACCTTAGTTTTGTTCACATTTACCCTTAGGTCCATGCTGAATCAAACTTCCTGAGAGCGGTTTGTAGCTCATCCGAACTGTCACTTAATAAGTCGGTGTCATCTGCATACATCAGAATTCGTACATTTACGTCATCAACCATTACACCATTTGTGTCGGAACATGCTTGTCTAACACATTTATCTATGTATACATTGAACAACCACGGTGACATCACAGCCTTGTCGCACTCCTTGCTCAATATTAAAGTATTCACTCACTCTTCCTCTCACCCTAACCTACGCCCGACTACCGTTGTGTACTGCCCTTATTCCATTTATTTACGGCATATTCACTCTGTCGTATGCTTTCTCCAGATCTACACACGCACAGTACAGCTTTCTTTTTACCCTTAAACACTTTTCGTTCACCTGCTGTAGAGCAACCATCTGATCGACACATCCTCTCCCTGGCATGAAGCCACCCTGCACATCCCAAATCTTAGTGTGTGTTGTTTCTCCAGTACAGCTTTCATTTTACCCTTAAACACTTTCCCATCACGTGCTGGAGAGCAACCATCTGATCGCCACATCCTCTCCCTGGCATGAAGCCACCCTGCACATCCCAAATCTTAGTGTGTGTAGTTTCTCGTAGTCTATCAATCAGAATTCTTCCAAATACTTTACCAGGCACGCTGAGCAAACTTATTCATCTGTAGTTCTTGCAAACACTTTTGTTCCCCTCACCCATACAGTCGTACAATGATCGTGCTCTTCCAATCCCTCGGTATTTTTCCATACTTAAGGCGTACATTGAATAATTCACACAATCTTCGTATAAGCTTTGCACTCCACACTTTAGCATTTCACCAGTGATTTCATCTACGCCTGCTCCCTTGCCGTTTTTCAACCTTCCTACCGTGTTCTCTACCTCATTTATCCCAATATCCTTAGTTTCATTCATCATTCCTTCTACATTCTCCTTATTTAACCCTGCATTCTTAATTTCCGCACTACTGTACAGCTTTCCGAAATATTATTGCCCGCATTTCCTCACTTCACAATCGTCATATACTATTTCGTTGCTCGTATTCATAACTCCTGTTTTGGGCCACGTTTTGTATTTTTGATCCATTTCCAGAGTTTTTAGTTTCCCTCAATATCATTCTGCATTTTATCTTCTTCCACAGCCATCACTTCCTCTTTACTTATTCTGACTGCCTCCTTCGCTTCTTTGTTTCTTAATCTGTACACCTCATACAATCGCTTTTTCTCGATCTCTCTTTTTGTAGCAATCATTGCCCTGT
Source organism: Vesta saturnalis (assembly GCA_036346205.1). Taxonomy (NCBI): domain Eukaryota; kingdom Metazoa; phylum Arthropoda; class Insecta; order Coleoptera; family Lampyridae; genus Vesta; species Vesta saturnalis. The sequence continues at coordinate 314,690 of JARFJB010002466.1, read as the reverse complement.
ACGCATCTTTTTTCTTACATACTGCCTATTTACCGACTCATTCCACCAAGGACATTTTTTCTGTCTGCCTACAGTCGCCCTTCCACCTATCCGCACGGCACAATTGACAACACAGTTTTTCAAGCTTATTCATGCACTTTCAACGTCAGTGTCTTTTATTTGTTCGTTCCAGACTGTTTTATTCGCATTCAACTCTTTACTCACAACATCTGCGTATTTTATTCTCGCACCATTATCCACTAGTTTGTCTACCCTAATTCTGGACGTTCGTACTACGTTTGCTTTCCTTCTCTAGACCCACTTTTGTCATAAACACACTCTCGATATAACCAAAAAGTGGTCCGATCCACACTCCGATCCGCGCATTACTTTTGTGTCTTTCACCAGGTTTCTAAGCCGTTCATCATACACTATCAAGCCTATCATCCTTGTAGATTCACCTCTTTGTATGTATACATACGTACATTTTTATGTTTAAACCACGTACTGGATATAAACAGGCTTCTCTCCACACATATGTTCATTAGGCGTTCACCATTCTTACTGACTCTTTGGTCTTCGAACTTTCCTAGAACGCGTTCAGTATGTTCTCTTTGTACACCTACCCATCCGTTCATATCCCCCCACTATCGTCACTCTTTCGGTTGGCTTACATACATACATACATTCCAGAAGTTCTCACGCTCCTGGACTCTTCCTCCATTCACCAGTGCATAGCATGCAATAAGAAAAATTCTTCGAAACTCCACTTTCATTCTAACCTACATCACCCGAGGAGATAGCAATTCGTACTGTTTAACACATTTTTTTGCTCTTTCACTTACGATCACCCCGACTCCTATTGCCCCATGCACTTCAGTCTCAACTCCTGACCATAGTGCTAGGCTGCCATTCTCCATCTCCACAGCATCCTTTCCTTTGCGCGTTGTTTCCGATACACACAGAGTATCAAGGTGCCTTTCGTACATTACATTCGCAATTTTAAACTCTTTACGATGCACACCTCTAACGTTCCACATATCTACTCGCCACTCATTCCTTGCACAGTCGTCAGCAACGGAACCTGTGTGTTTCGACCTTGACCGCCCCTTGTAGCAAGGTCGATTCGAGGCAATCGTATTGTTCTCTTGAGTAATACCTTAGCGAGCAGACCGGTTACTGGCCAAATCGTGCCCCGGACGATGTAGCATTATCTACTAATGGTATCGTCCTACTACCGGTCAGTTATTTGTCTACTGCATCGACACGTAAGTTAGACAGAAGTAGAAATATAGACAGAGGCAAGAAAGATATAAATAATAGAGTGTATACTTACTGTATGGATATCTAAATGTTCATATACACATATACACTTTTCAGTTACATATCCTTCAATCACATCACGTTTCAACCAGATTGCTCCCTAGTCGATTCTTGGCTCTCGCGCCTGTCACCGAATGCTGTTATTTATTTGCGACCAATTAAATTATTTTTAATTTAGCTTTCCGAGTTAGAATTATTTCTTTGTTATTTAATCCTCTAAGTTTCTTTTTTTTTATTCAATTGAAGCGTAACAACAAATAACGATAATGCTCCCGTTTGCTCTACCGACATTAATTGGTAGCTTTTAGGATTCATTAATTACAGTTAAGATCAAATATAGTAACAAAGGTAAAAGTTAGCTTAAATTTTGAATTTACAGTCAAGGAACAATATTGTATAAGACAATATGCAACACACTGTTATAATTAAACTTACCACATATAGTACCAAAAACAACAATTGGATCAACTTTCACATTTGAAAACAAAGAGAAAAGACTTCTACTGTTTAGATTATTATCATTTTTGTTTATTAGTAATATTCAAACCGAAATCTATGCAGTACCTTTCTACTTGCATTTAGTTTAGATTGTTCCCTAACGAGAATTGCTATCAATTATTTGATACAAGAATCATATTTATTTAATTTTAAATTTGTTACGCTTCATAAACTTTGTATCAAAAAACTTTGTAAAGAAAATTTATGTAAAATTAAATTTTCTTTAAAAATACACTTAAATCCTACCTTAGGAATTTTTTTACCGCTAAATTACACGCCATATCAAAAAATTGGATAGTAATTAATTAATCGATATGTTTAAGATCTATATCCAGGTATTTTTATACCTTTGAAATATGCAGCTGTTTTAGACAAATTTGATAAAAAACAAAAACTGCCCCTAATAAACCGCCCTTTCCGCCGCTACGTTTCTCCCGAAATCTAATCAGCTCTATGCCAAATGAAAACAAGCTTAAATACGAAATTCTAAGTACTTAGGTATTTTCGTTCTGGAGTTATCGTGGATACTAACACATAGACACACAGACACACACCCACGCACACACAGGTCAAAATCAACCTATGACAACCATTATTTCATGTGAATCTGTAGATTTTGGATTTTTATTTTTAGTTTGTTCTAGGATTCCTATGTACTGATTTGTGCACTGGGTAATACAGTTAAACAAACTATTGGGAAATAGTTTCATGAATTATTTGCAGTTCGGATGACTTCCTACTCAAATCACCTAAAACAGTACAAGCCTTTTCATTAGGTATTGTCATGCGTTGTACAAAGTGCTTATCTACATCTTCCCATCCAACTAAATTAGGTTTCTTTTATGAGCATTTGAGGGTAGAACAGTTATCTGTCGATTTACTTTCCGTGCCAGAGTAGTCCGGGATGGTAGAATCATCCTCATGTTTTGGACTTTCCTGGTAACGTCCAAATCGGAATCGCTAATGGAGAAAAGCTCATGTTGGATATAATCTGATCTCATATCTTCATATGTGTCCACATTGTCATCTGAGTCATTTTCCGTCAAATGTTCAGACAATTATTGCAACTCTTGTTAACCTAGCCGCCTTTTCCCGATAAGGAAAACGTTAATTACTAATCTATACCTCCAGCATAGTTTTATACTTTCTCATGAATACCATACTTCTGGGGTACAATATCTAAAGAGATAAAATATATAAAGTCCGACTTATTGCGCCATATTGCGCAAACATGCACTAATGATGATTACTGGTGACTAAAACGTCTATGCACCTGTTAATAACAACAAAAATAAGGTTACATTACTAATCATTCCGAAGTATGCGGATTTCACCCTATTACATAGTAGCCAGGATTTCACTTTACAACTGAGACAACTTATAATTCAATGTAACGAGTGATCAATCTCAAGTGTATACCACGTGATCAAAACGTTTAAGTTGGTACCACTGATAGGTTGGTAAGAAGCTGTATTGCTCTAGCTATTCTAGAGCATGGTTCGAGAAAAAACTACGATCAGTTTCAAATCTGTATGAAGGTCATTAACTTATACATATTATAAAATATTATCTTAATTTAAATAATGACTATTTTGTATTTGATTAGACTGCATCCTACTCCACATCTTCTAGATCTCTTTCTTACATCAAACCCTCTTGTTTATAAAACTTCCGTTCTTTCGCCTTTAGCTCTTTCCGACCATTGTCTAATAAAAATCATTTCTACTGTACCTAATTCCACTGTTGTTCGCAAAACCGATAGAACCTTATGGTGTTTTAAGTCAGCTCCATGGAGTGATTTACGGGATTTCTTTGCAACCTTTCCATGGCGTGAATATTGTTTTAAGTCGTCCTCTTCTTCGGACATCGCTCTTTCAGTATCTGAAGTCATCCTCATGGGAATGGAGTTGTACATTCCGAAAAACAGTACCGTGTAGGTCATTCACGTTCCCAACCCTGGTTTAATAAGGCTTGTTCTGATGCAATATCTTTAAAAATAAATGTTACATTAAATGGAAATCTAATAAATCGGTTGACAGTCATGTAGAATACGTTGGTGCTAGAAATATCCGCAAAGGTGTCATCACTAAAACTAAAAAGTTGTTCGAACAACGAAAATGCAATGAACTAGCTACATCTCCTTTAGGCAGTCGTAAATTTTGGTCTTTAACAAAAGCCATTAGTAAAAACTTTCGAACATCTTCATTTCCCTGACATCTATTGACGGATCGGTAGTTGCTGATTCTGTAGACAAAGCCAACGTGTTTGTGGATTTGTTTGCATCAAACTCGTGTCTCAATGATTCTGGAAAAGATGTGCCCATAGTCAACTCTTCTTCATACGTTATGAAACCAATTCATTTTCGGTACAAGCTCTTGGAATCGATCATCAGTAGGCTTGATCTAAATAAGGCTACTAGCCCAGACGGTATCCCAGCTATCGTCTTAAAGAAATGTTCCCCCGAACTAGTACCAGTCCTATCTAAGCTCTATACGATATCTTCTGGGGAATTCCCTTCATCATGGAAGTTAGCAAATGTTCAACCTATTCCCAAAAAAGGTGATAAGACCGATCCCTCAAATTATAGACCAATTGCCAGCACTTCCATTTTGTCTAAAATCATGAAAAAAGCCATCAATCAGCAACTGCTCACGTTCCTTGAAGCTAAAAAACTCCTTAGTGACCACCAATATGGGTTTAGGCAAAGTCGTTCAACAGGCGATCTTCTTTCATATGTGACCCAAGTTTGGAACAATACAGTAGAGCAGTCCGGTGAAACAGTTGTAATCGCTTTAGATATCTCAAAGGCATTTGACCAAGTTTGGCATAAGTGTTTACTTGCCAAACTCACCTCGTTTGGGTTAAATGATACGCTCATCAACTGGGTTTCTAGTTTCCTTGATAAAAGACGAATACGTGTCGTAGTTGATGGCTTTTTTTCAAAAGAAGTTTGTATTAACGCGGGCGTCCCACAGGGATCCGTTTTAGCGCCTACACTTTTTCTGCTGTACATAAACGACCTTATTTCTTCAACAACTAACCCCATCCATTGCTTTGCTGACGATAGCACTCTTCACTGTAGTTCATCTCAGTCTACTCATAGTGATAATCCACCTTCTATGTCAAATCAAGAAATTAAAGCTGAAATGACAAATTCAATCAACAAAGACATTCAAAGTATTCTCGAATGGGGAAGCAATAATCTAGTTAAATTTAATGCTAACAAAACTCAGTGTTGCCTTATGTCCGCCAAAAAAGATTGATCATTTCCTGTTGTAAGTATGAATGGCTCAGTTCTTAAGTTTTCAGACTCTATTACTCTGTTGGGTATGACTGTATCTTCAAATCTCTCATGGGTTGACCATCTTCTGTCAGCTACCAAAACAGCTGCTCGTAAAATAGGCTTTTTGTACAGATCTAAGCAGTACTTTGCCTCTCGACAACTCCTTCTGCTGTATAAGGCCCAAATTCGGCCTCATCTGGAATATAATTCTCACCTTTGGGTTAGTGCTCCCCAATACGTTCTCGATATCGTTGATCGTATTCAAAAGAGAGCGATTAGGATTATAAATGACCCGTCCTTAACTTCTCACATACAGTCCCTTGAGCATAGAAGGATGGTTTCAGTTCTTTCTTTGTATTATCGTTATTACAACGGCTATTGTGCTGGTGAATTACATTCTTTGATACCATCTCCGGCTATCTTCGCGAGAAATACTCGGTTCGCTCATTCACATCATCAGTATGCAGTACAAATCTCCACTTGTCGTACCAAACGGGCGCAATCCACATTTTTCTACACGGCTTCTAAACTCTGGAATGATCTCCATAGTTCCTTCCTCTCACTTATGATATGAGAAAATTTAAGGTAGCTGTTCATAGGCATCTATTGGCACTTCATTATCCCTCTATCCATCCTCCTAAGTGTTCCTGAGTGCTTTAGCACGATAGGTCTTATTTAGCCTGTTCAGGTCCACAATCATAAAAAAAAAAATCTTCTGCTGAACACTTTGTTTTTTAAATAACCAAAAAGAAAAAATCTAACGGTGTCAAGTCTGGTGAATTCGGTGGCCAACGATTTACACTAATGATTCTATCTTCAAAAAAGTCTCGTAAATAGTTAATTGTAGCCTGTGCAGTATGAGGAGTAGTGGAGTCATGCTGGAAATATCCGTTTCGTAATTCACGATCATCCAAATTATTAATAAATGGTTCTAAAAGTATTTCCCTGTATCTTGCCGCAGTAATTGTGCCATCGAAAAATACTGATCCAAATATTCGCTGTCGCGACATTGCTATCCAGACACCGACCTTGATAGGGTGTAAGGTAGTTTCTCGAAATACATGTGGATTTTCTGCAGACCACGTACGATAATTTTGGCTATTTATGTAACCGGACAGATGAAACCAAGCTTCATCAGAAAAAAAAGAAACATCCAGTAAATCATTGTTCATCGTATTGTTGAATCAATGACAGTAGTTTACTCTAAGCTGAGAATCTCTATCTCGCAACTGTTGTAATACCAACACCTTGTACGGGTACAAATGTAAATTCTTCTTTACTGCAGAGTGGAAACTTCCATAGGATACATCTAAAAATTATTTATGTAAAATTATGTTTGTATGGTAAGATTTTTCATACGTGTTTGTGCAGATAGTTTTCGCAAAGATTTATTGGGGCTTGCATTCATCCTTGCTTGGATATCTGCTAAGGTGTCGTCTGTTAAGACAGTACCCGAAGCTTCACGTTTGCGTTTTAAAACACTACCAGTTTCCATGAATCGAGCTATCAATCGATTACGATGTTGACTAAATGTTTCGTAACTAATATTTTCATTTGGGTACTCAACAGTAAATTGGTCGATGCATGATTGCAATGAATAATGCCATTGCCCATTACCATCTTGGAAGCCGCTACGAAAATGAGCCACAACAATGAATGTGTCGTGTTCGATTGAAAACGGCATAACGATTAAATTCGATATCACAATTTGAAATTCAGAATATATAAATTGTCTTGAAAATACAAAAGTGAAAAACGAAGGTATAATATGACATAATCTGACATAAACTAAAATGACTAAAACCACACTAAAGATCCAAAGCAGCCAACTGCAAAACACAACAATATTAACAACCAGGGATTTTTGTCATACCACTACAGTACACTTGAGGTTGATCAAGTTGTACAATGAATTAAGGTACCAACGGTAATTATTGAAACGTTGGTGGGACGAATACGGCCCAACAGTAATTTTAAAGTAAATCTGCTTGAAATAAAATCGTAACGAAAGGGTTAAGGTAAAACAGCATACTTAACGTAAACTATAATTCTATATTTAAAATATCTGTCAAAGGTGAGCCTATAAGAGTAAAGCTGTCTGTTCATTAAAGGTACAGTCTGTTTGTGTTTATAAACTTCGAATGCTTTCAAAATATCTAATTTATCTTTTTTATTACAAAGATATTTAGTGAAGTCATAATTGAATTAATTCCATTCGTGTAACTGATTAAATATTATTGCTAAATCAAAAATGATTGAATACACGCATACATTAAGGGAGCATTTTACTACTGTCACATCTAAACCCTATAACTATATTATTTAGTGGTAATTTTATGTTTCGTAATATACTAATTCGTTCTAAAGATTTTTTAATTGTACCTTTAATGAAGGAAAAGTTTGATCTTATAGACTCACATTTAATAGACATTTTAAATATAGAATTATAATTTACCTTAATGATTTTATATTATTTTACTTAAAAATTGTGGAATTATATTGTGTTTAAAACACTAGTGCTATTAAAAATTAGATTGTTTTTCCTACATTACTTGCTAGACACGTAATTCGGTGTAACGTTACGATGTTACACATGGTTAAGTTCTTAGATGCTATTTATTTTTTATAGCTATTATTTTGTAATATTTTGAATATTACTTGGCCCGCTGATCTAAGCTACGGTCCATAAATAACTATATTGTATATTATGATATGCAACGCATTTATTACAAACAAAATTTACGTAAATATTTTTTAGTACGAATCCAAAGAATTACTATTACCTTTTTCCATAACGAAAATGTATATTTAGAAAAACCGCATGAGATACTAGGAAAATCCGATGAGGAAGATAATAAAATTCTTAAAAAGAAGAGTTAAGAAAACAAAACAGCTGCCGAATTCGTTTAAAAATTGACCCATATAATATTTATTTTTCTAATAAATCAATATAAAATATAACGTAATACTTTATACGATCTACGTCAATTCGTCAGAATTCCACAAACAATTATTACGATATTGTTTATATTTTGAGATTAATTGTTGGAATTTTTCAAATGCAAAGTAAACTGCAGTTTTCGTCTGAACAGTAATGAACTAATAAATCTATTTAGATCTTCTCCATAGGACACACGTGTTCGGAATCGTGGTTATTTTTAATCGTTAATTTGTTCTTTTAATAATTCCGATATTTAGAACAAACTTATCACTATCAGTTTTACTCATTACACTCATTTTTTTTGTTTTATCCGGTTACATACACAAGTGTGCAAGTGCCCAAATTTATGAATTGTGATGATATTATTAGATACGTCTTGAAAGGTGAAGTGCAAGCAGAAAATATTTTATAAGAGTATTAACAAGTAATAACATTGTAATAGTGTGTTTTATAGCAAATGTTTGGAAATAGCTGCCAAATTTGGTTTATAAATAGTTATCAGACACTCCATCGTCCTACATGGAGTTCATTCTGGTGTTACGCTACTACGGAATGTTCATATGACGAATTACTTTTGTCTTTTGAACCATTCATTAACCATACTTACGATAATTTATTAACTATTAAGCACCATTATCGTATCCCATTAAAATTTTATTATCAGATCAATTTGACCGAAATGTGTTTACTTGTACATCTATTAAATTCCAAATTCTGGCCAAATAAAATAAAACTTACGTTTGAGTAATGCTCTGAGAAATATTTAAAATTTTTTCAATTAACATAATACGTAGATTACTATTGATTTGTAATTTCATAAATAAAACAATCCATCGTGATCTGTTAACACGTACTTTAATGTATACGTGTTATGTTTTATGTTATCACTTCTTTACGCTGAAATTTTTGTAAAAATAATAAAAGCTATTTTTACATTACGGAATTATTTTTCTTAATAATCGTAGTTTGGTTGTGGTTTATGTTATGAATACATTAAATAACACTGAGTCAAATTTGGTAACTTTTCATGAATGGTTTAGTCTTACATTAATTTTTGTTAACGGTCTTAAAAATTGAAAATTTAGGTTTTCGCGGCTGAGACTCTTTAACTCGAAAGTGCTGCCAATACTGCAGTGTTACCATTAATATTAAAAAAATACGAACGGTGTCCGAAAACGCATTACTAGCTTAACTCGTGTCTAATTACACGCCTTTAAAAAGTGGTAGTTTTAGAAGTACATATTTGATGCTCAAGTGCATGTTTAACATAAGCGAAGGAATTGCTATAAGAGTGCCTTTATTGAAAAATAAGAGAGTCTAAAACATTTTTACAGAACAATGGGGAGTGAACTTGAGCGTTTTCCGGTTTAATTTGCCTTTTTAAGGGCAATTAAAAGATTTGCCGATTGATTATTTTTTTGATTAATTGTGGCAATTTTATTTTATAAAAAAATTCCGAATTTTTGGTTAATTAATTCTCGCCAGAACATTAAATACCGAATAAAATACTTATCTTTTTTGGGTTTCTTTAAAGGTGTATTTTAAATTATGCAATCTAAACGTTTCGATAACACTTACAGTTATCTTCGTCAGTAGTAATATTTGTTAAAAATTGTTAAAGATGTTGTAAATAATTTTGTCAAAGTTGAAAAATTAAAGCCAACTATAAAATTAAATTTTAGTAAAGAATAACTAGGTCAATAAAAATTAAATATTGTTAAACTGTAGTTGAAATTAAGATTAAAATTTAAAAAAAATTACAAAAAACGTTCTGCACTGTGCTTTTCATTGTTAATAGCACTTATTGATAAAGATATCTTTTTGTTAGATTTAACTAGATTATTTTATTTGATGTGACGTTTAAATTTGTGAATGCTTCTATCATTTTCAAATTGAAGTTTTTCACAACTTTACACTTACATTATAACTTGATTAAATTTTGTTAAAAGTGTTTTTTGGCTGACAAATGTCATTGTTAGCTTTCGCCGTAGAGAGTGTTCTGGTTTGTCATCTTTAATGCAGTTTAACAATATTTAATTTTTAATGACTTAGTTAACTAAAATTTAATTTTATAGTTGGCTTTATACGTTTCTCAAACTGGTATGTTGATAGCAGGCTGATGTTTATGTTTTAATTTTTCAACTTTGACAAAATTGTTTACAGCATCTTTAACAATTTTTAACAAATATTACTACTGACGAAGATAACTGTAAGTGTTATCGAAACGTTAAGATTGTATAATTTAACCTGTTCGAGACGGCGGCTGGAAAGCAAGTGCTTACCGCTGGAACGGAGCCGGGAGAAACTAATTTCGTGTGGCGCACGAGTGCTACGTGACCGATGCGCGTCGCAGTGCGGGGCGCGGTGTAGTCAGTACCACAACAGCAGTCTGTGCGTGCACGTCTAGAGCGTCCTACTTTTTTATTATCATGGCTTCAAAAAGAGGCCTTTCCGACGAAGAGCTTCAGAACATACTAGAAAGCGAGGACGAATACTTGCCAAGCGAAATTGAATATTCCAGCGATTCCGAAACTGAGGATATTGGAATTGAGGAGCAAGAAAGTGAAGAAGTGAACATTGCTGCACCGGCAACGAGCGGAAACACTGCTAGAAATGCCGGTCCGAAGTTTCAGTGGCAATTTGATGACAATTTCGTTCCTCCTAATATGAATTTTGATAATTCGAACTCCGGGGTAAAGGGGAACCTAGGATTTTGGAAGATTCGCCCGAACTTGATTACTTCCTACACTTTTTTGATAACAATTTGATGTCTATTATCACGGAGCAGACCAATATTTTCGGAACAGCATTGAAAGAAAAATATTCATCATATAAAACATGGACGGATAAAAACATCTCGGAGATATATTTGTTTGGTTTAGGCACACTTATGGGAATTGTTCAAAAGCCAAAATTTTCGGATTACTGGACGACGAATCCCCTCACAGAAACACCGTTTTTTGCCAAAATTTGCAGTCATGACACTTTTCTGCAAACTTTGCGTGCTCTGCATTTCGTAAATAACAAAAATTTAGATGAAGAAGATCCTTTACGAAAAATCCGGCCAATTGTAGACACTGAGAACGAAATTCAAAGGAGCATTCTACCCCTTTCAGCACTTGGCAATAGATGAAAGTCTAATTCTCTATAAAGGAAGATTGGCTTTCAAACAATATATCCCCGCCAAAAGACACCGTTTCGGCATAAAGCTTTTTGAGATATGCGACGCTGAAACGGGATATGTGCTGGATTATATCGTTTACACTGGCAAGAGCACAAATATTGATCGAACTGATCACTTAAGAGTGAGCGGGGATGTCGTGAACAATCTGATGGAACCTTACTACGACAAAAATCATATTCTACATATAGACAATTGGTACACAAGCCCAACACTTTTCCACTATCTCTTGGAAAGGAAAACAGGAGGATGCGGCACTGTGCGCTCAAACCGTAAAGGTATGCCACAATTTGGGAATGTTGAAAAGGGAAATTGGATAGCCACACATACGGAGAAATTACTTGCAATCAAATGGTGTGACCGGAGAATTATTCATATGCTCACTACCGTTTTCACTGCTGCAGAAAAGAATACCGGAAAAACCAACCACAAAACCGGACAGCCGATAAAAAAACCACACGTTGTTCTTGAGTATAATCAGAACATGGGTGCAATAGATAAGGCAGATATGCAGATAAGTTTCGTGGAAAACGCACGTAAGACATTGAAGTGGCACAAAAAACTTTTTTATCATCTTATGGACCTAATATATTATAATTCGTTCGTGATGTACGAAGTGAAAACAGGGAAGAAACCTTCTCTCGAGGAATTCAAATTAGCGGTCGTCTCTCAAATTTTTGAAAAATTTGGCCATTAAAAAAAAAGCAGAGAAACCACCAACGGTCGATAATCCCTTGAGACTGTCATAAAGGCATTTTCCTTCTCTTATACCGGAAACTCCAGGACAAGGAAAAAGAACTCAGCGAAAGTGTCATGTATGCAGCAACTCCCGCCTTAGAAAACGTCAAAGAAAGGATGTGCGCTACATGTGCAAAGAATGTGATGTACCATTATGTGTGGTACCGTGCTTTCAGGATTTCCATACCAAACTGAAATATTGAAAAAGACTTCATTACTTATTTCGTTTATGTTTATTTAAGTTTTTTCGTTACATTATGCTATTTTTTGGTTTAGAATAAACTTTAATTTTATTTTTTATATTACGTTTGTTTAAGTTTTTTCGCTACATTATGCTATTTTTTGGTTTAGAATAAACTATTATTTTATTTTTTTGTTTTATTTTTAATTTAATTTGGTTTTGTTAATGAATTTCTCGTTGAAAATATCAGACGTACATGTACGGCAACCGCGCTCCCGTTAGAGACGTACCTGTACGTCACGCGTTCATCAGGAGACATCAAGAAACCGTACATGTACGACCCCATTTTTTCAGAGTGTAAAAACCGTACGTAAATGTACGTCAGTCGTCACATTAGAGTCCAGAATGATCTCAAAACGTACGGCGCTAGTGAGTGGCGAGTAGAGTTGAAAAACGTATTAGTACGTCGCTCGTACGGCAAAGACGCAATTGAAAATCGTACTTGTACGGCCGTAGTCGCGAAAAGGTTAAAATACATCATTGAAGAAACCCAAAAAAGATAAGTTTTTTATTATGTGTGACAATGGTGAAAGTTTACATTTTCATATTAAATACCGAAATTTATTACTACCAGTAACTTGCTCCAACTATATTACATTTATTTTCTACAAACCTTACTTTGTGAAATTCTACATTTAATAGCATAAATATTTGAAGAACATTACAATTACACAACTTTTTATTACAAATATGTATTTCTCAACGCGTTTCTACATAAATTGTATCATTATCAAAATAAAATATACAAGTAAAATAACAAGTAGTCATGATGACACATCACCAAACAATTTTATGTTGAAAATGTCTGTTAATGATAAGTATATAAAATCAGATTATTCGTTCAATAGAAGTATTCTCGAATGATTCCAAAACATATAATTTTTCTGTGTTAAAAAATGTAAAATTAGTTAACTCTCAAAGTGATTATTTACTATTAAATAACTTGATTGGTCAGGGTTTATAATTATAAAATCTAATGCATTCTTCGTATCTAGTATCAAAGTTCCTAAGCGCTTGTCCAATGTATACAGAATTACAGGATGTACAGTTTAATTTATGCACACCTCATTCTGTCGTTAGTCGGAACTTTGGCATTACATAAACATTTAAGAATATTGCTAATAGTTCTGAATGCCACTCTGTATCCTGTCCTTTCTTAATATGTAAAATATTTTTTCTAATAGTTTTTGAAAGTATAAAAGTATTGATCTTCTATTGGTTTCAAGTATTGCCCTTTTCCTATATCCACTAACAAAGTTAAAGAGATATCAGCAGTAAAATCCTTGGATAATTTAGATATAATTTAGATTCTGATAATATTGCATTTTCATTTTGTTATGTTGATTATACTTCATAATGCTCTGATAATTCATAAGATTTCATTGATGAGTTGTTAATTAATATTAAGATAAAGTTTATACTAGAGAGAGACCAAAATAGACCCATTAATAGTATAGATTTAAACATAACAATTAATGCACAGAATTCTCAATATTCAAAAACCTACACATACATACACAACAATTCCAAACAACTCATATCACCATAGCACACATAAATTAGCTGCATATAGATCATTAGTACATAGACCAATGTCACGACAATTAAATCAAACAAATTTCAATAAAGAAATATCAATTATAAAACACACTGCACATGCAAATGGTTACATTTCAAACCTACTCGACACTTTAATGTACAAGATCCAACTAACGACATTTTGAATTCGAGTGTTTCTACACTTTACTACACATCCTATAGTTCTGTTTACATTGAGCAAACATTTAGAAACTTTGATATTCGATATAAAGAACACATTGAATGTTAGATAAACATACAGATAAATGAATTCTGCCAAACATCGACCAGTAAAGAATCATCCTAGTCACAATTCAAAATTATTATCATCAATATAAGGTGTACTAAAAGAGAGTACCAAAAGTATATTTTTCTTAAACGGAAACCCCAGCTGTTCGTAATTTCACTGAAAAATTTACGTGTAATCTAATATTGGCCTAGTTTATCCCATTTTAGATTTTACTCAAAAAATGAGACAAAAAACGGGCAATCCCTTGTGCCATGCCACAAGGGATCGCAACGATTGGTGACGTTTTTCTTTTTATTTTTTTTATTTTGTAATAAAAGTCCACAATTCAATTGAAATGATTTATATCGTTGGAGTATTAAACGAAGAGAACTAAATTAACGTTGTTCCATCTGTTGTTGTAGACGCACATAGAAGTGCAGCAGACAATGTGTGATCTGTTGACCCTAAATCAAACCTCTGTGAAAAGAATGTTGAGCATGAATAGGTTCCATCCAAATCGTGTGCAACGAAATTAAGCACTTGAAGGACAAAACTGTGAAAACAAGATACGTTTTTGTAATTGGGCCTTGCTCGCATTAGAGAAAATGATTAAGACATATTTTATTGTTCACCGATGAGATGATATTCCATAAGGGTGGTTATGTAAACAAACACAATTTACACTTCTACGCCGATTCCAATCCACATTTTATGAGAACTGATGACCGGCAACATAGGTGGAGTGTAAATGTATGTGAAGGAATCATTGGAGACCACTTAATAGTGCGCCATTTTTTATGGACACTTCAATGGGAATACTCTCAAAAGCTTCTAAACAATGATCTTTATAATCTGCTATTGAGAAGGATGTGGTTCCAGTTAGATGGAGCGCTTGTTCATTACAAACATTGGATTCCGAAATACTCCAGATGTAAAATTTTCAAATCGTTGGATCAGAAGACGCGGACCGGTTCTGTAGTTACCAAGGTTACCAAACCTGACGAAACTCGATTTTTTCCTATGGGGATACATCAGCAAACATATGGGAAAGAGTAAGAGACGGATTTTATTCAGTTACACCCTTGATGTTACGAAATTTAATTAAGTCTTTAACCGACAAGTTCAATATTTGTCGAGAACAAAATGGTACAGTGTTTGAACATCTGATGAAGTAGTTATTGTGTTTATGTTGATTAATTTTAATCTCTTATTCTGAATCATTTCATTATTATTCAAATAAATACGATATAAATTTGTTATACACAAAAAGCTTCATTCACCATTTCTTCTACATCCTCCTTATTTAACCCTTCAGTCTTACTTTACTCACTACTGTACAGATTTTCGAAATATTCTTGCCAGCATTTCCTCACTTCACAATCGTCCCATACTATTTCGTTGCTCGTATTCATCACTCCTGCAGCGTTCTGTTTTGGGTCACGTTTTGTATTTTTGACCCATTTCTAAAAGAGCTTTTGGCTTCACTCAAAATCATTCTACATTTTTCCCCTTCCACAGCCATCACTTCCTCTTTATTTATCCTCGCTGCCTCCTTCGCTTGTTTGTTTCTTAATCTGTACACATCATACAATAACTTTTTCTCAGTCTCATTTTTTGCAGCAATCATTGCCATTTACGCATCTTCTTTCTTAGATACTGCCTTTTTTACCAATTCATTCCACCAAGCACATTGTTTCTGTCTACCTACAGTCGCTGTTCCACATATTCGCACAGCACAGTTGACATCACAGTGTTTCAAGCTTATCCATGCACTTTCAACGTCAGTGTCTTTTATTTGAGTTTCACACTGTTTCATTCACATTCAACTTTTTACTCAAAGCATCTGCATATTTCATTCTCGCACCATTATCTACTAGTTTGTCTACCCTCATTCTGGACATTCAAACTACGTTTGCTTTCCTTCTCCAGACATACCTTTAGCGCTAACAAGACTCTCGATACAACCAAAAAGTAGCCCGATCCACACTCCGATCCGCGCATTACTTTCGTGTCTCTCACCAGGTTTCTAAGTCGTTCATCATACACTATCAAGTCAATGATACTTCTAGATTCACCTCTTTTCCATGTACACATATGCACATTTTTATGTTTAAACCACGTATTAGATACAAACAGGCTTCTCTCCACACAGATGTCCACCAGGCGTTCACCATTCTCATTGACTCTTTGGTCTTCGAACTTTCCTGGAACGCGTTCAGTATGTTCTCTCTATACACCCACCCATCCGTTTATATCTCCCAATATCATCACTCTTTCGTTTGGCTTACATAACTTCAACACGTTTTCTACATCATTCCATAAGTTCTCACACTCTTGGTCTCTGTCCCCATTCACCGATGCATAGTACACAATAAGAAATCGGAAATCGACTTTCATTATAACCCACATTACTTGGGGACATACCAATTCGTACTGTTTAACACATCTTTTCGCTCTTTTACTTGTCACCCCAACTCCTTTTGCGCCATGCACTTCAGTCTCAACTCCTGACCATAGTGTTAGGCTGAAGCGTCCATCTCCACAGCATCCTTTGCGCTTTGCCTCCGATGCACATAGAATGTCAAGCTGACTTTTCGTACATTTCGCAATATCAAATTCTTTACAATGCATACCTCTAACATTCCACGTACCGACTCACCATTTATTCCTTGCACAGTTGTCAGTACCGGGGTTTGTCTGTTTCGACTTTGGCCGCCCCTTGCAGAAAGGACGATCCGAGGCAATCGTATTATTATCTTGAGTAAGAGAAGAGCGGGCATACCGGTTACCAACCGAATTGTGCCTCGGACGATGTATCATTCCCTACTAACGGTATCGTTCTACTGCCGGACAGTTATTTTTGTACTGCCCCGACACGTAAGGAGGTAAGAAGTAGAAATATAGACAGTCAGAAAAGATATAAATAGTATAGGTGTATACTTACTGTATGAACATATACAGTACATATACATATACATATACTTACAGGACTTGCTGTTATTTATTTGCGACCAAATGATGTATTTTTAATTTAGATTTCCGAGTTAGAGTTAGTTATTTGTTTATTTAAGCTAATCTATTTATCAAATTTGTTTTATTATTGTCGTGAATTGTGGCAACTTCACTTTTATTTAATTAAAGGGCATTAATAAACAACAATAATGACCATGTCAGCCCTCCCGGGTTTAATTGCCTACCCTCAGGATTAATTATCCCAGAGGATTTCTTTTTGTTTTGTTTAAGGATCTGCCATGTATTGTCACATTTTTGCATCTTATATTTGTGTCAATATGCTGACAGGAAAAAAGGTTCTTTACCTATGGTGTGAAATTATTTATTTATTTATTTTGAGCAAACACGATCACGAACACGATCACGAACACGAGCACGAACACGAATACGAACACAAACGCGGACACGAACACGAACACGAACAGAAACATGAACACCAACACCCATACAAACATAAACAATCACACACGCACAAATATGTAAATAAACACATGTTCTAGGAGACAAAACCAGCATCCTCAAAGTATAATAGCCGACTAGTCAATACGCAAATATGCATTCAACTCAGGAGCTCAATTAGCCTTCGCATATTTAGTGATTAAATAACACTGGTTTTTCCTGATTTTTCTCTGAGGCTGTATAAAATGTAAGAAATATCTTACTTTTAAATACCGCAATTATATTATGGTTATAAACATTAATCGAAAATAAAAAAAAGTACCAAAATTTGACGAGGTTTCTTGGTTAATGGGATCACATGTTAGAAACTGGGTAAGCTCCCTTATTTCAAAATGTTGAAAACAGCAAAGACCAAAAGGAGCTCAGGTGCAGAAACAAAATTCATGGTGTAATTCCAAGATGTTGATTTCAATCTGCAACCAGCTTCTGGGATTGCATCTTGATTCTGTTTCTGCACCTAAGGTCCGTTTGACAGAAACTGATTCCAAGCATGTGATTGCTGTATTCGCGGTATTACATTATACTTGATTCGAATGCGTTTGCGTATTTACTTGTTGACTAGTTCCTGTGTTGGAAGTTGGGACTCCCAGCGGATGTTTTCCACGTGTTTGTATGTGCGTGCGTGCATTTGTGTGCGGGCGCGTGAGTGCGTGTTTGTGCACGCGTGTGTGTGATTAGGTGCTTGTTTGTTTATTTGAAGTTAAATAGCTTGTGTAGTTCTTTTGATTTGGATGTTTGAGTAGTTCCACATTGCATATTTTAGCTTCTTTGGTAGGTTCTCCTGCTTGTATCGTGCAAATTTGGTGTGTTTGTTTAGCTATCCCTTTTATTTCGGGGAATAAGAGTTAAAACCCGCATAATATACACCATCTGTCCTATTAGACTTAATTTAATGAGTCTGCTGTTTTGTTTTAATTAAGAACCGTAGTTTTAACACTTAGATGTCCCGGATTAACCAAAAGTCTGTAATTAAATCTTAGTATGTGGTAGAGAATTTATAAAGCAATCTCTGTCAGTAACTAATAGAGATATCCAAATAAGCCTTAAACTCCTACATTTGAGCTAAACAGCGGTATACCAAATTATTTACTTACCGCAAATAGAGAGGTTTTTTTATCAACTGGTCTTAAGAGTATCCAGAAATAATATCCACAGCTATAAATCAGACATGTATAGGTCAGGCACGTTCATTTTTTTTAGTTACATAGCTCGAATACAAAAAAACGAAAAAATTTTACTTTAACATCATATGTAAGTTTACTAAATAACACAATAGCTGTATTTTCAATAATTCAAAATAATATCTGTTGATTAAAGTCAGCATAAATGCAAATAAAGTTGTACTTAACCCTTCCGCAAAGCTTTACGGCAGTAAACGTATCCTTTGTCCACTTAATATAATTTTCACAAAACAGGATATGTGCTTACATTTTGCACATTCAACATAAAGGTAACATGTTATATCGAAACAATCTTGTTGCAGAAAGGTACGATTACATCAACACTTTTCAATAACGTGAAGGTAAATGTAATGTATCATCAACCTAACGCAGGCAAAACACTTGAGGTGCAAAGACAGGCATACTTACAGTGAGCTGCCACGTATCGTGCTTCGGAATTTAATTAAATGTAATCAATTAATACAAAATATGTAATATAAGATAGTTGGATACCTTGTTAGAGCAACGCTTAACTAACTCACAAGTGCATTTAACGCGATGCAAACGGAAATGAAGCTCGCGTCGCGCACAAAACGAAAAATGGATGTAACTAAACACGAACAACATATAGAAAAAATACGCACTGTTATCTAAATTATGTATAATACTAATAAGAAGACATGATCTCTACTGGGTGTTCCAAAAAATGTTTCGCTAATTTCTAGGGTAAATAAAATATTAAAAAATAACGTTAGTATGGTTAATAAACTTGTGTCCGAAAATGCCTTCTTAAGAAGATACGGCCCTGTAAAAGAGGCCACAAAAATCCTTTTTTTTATTATCTCTGAAACGGTTTAAGATACCTAAATGAAATTTAAATCACAAATACCTGTAATTAGGCCATAAAAAATAGTGTTGACAAATTTTTAATATTTTGTACAGGAGCGTTGATAAAGGGGGGGGGCGCCACTTATTTTGTCCCCAAACTTTTTTATGGGGATATTTTTAATTTTTTGGGCAAAAATAATATTTTTTAAACAATTTGCCACAAAAAAGATACCCTTGTTGAAAGTAAAAGAAATTACTGGTTTTGGAGTTATTTGAGGTTCTAGCATGTTTTACGTAAAATAAGAAAATAAAAGAAATATTGAGTTAATTTGATTCGAGATTTTTTTTTGTTTGATAGATTCGTTTGACATATTGTTGTTGATAGTTTTGATTTGTTTAACAAGTAATAACGCTTTTAAAAATTTTGAAAGTAAATATGTACACTAATAGTGACTATACCGACTTGTTGTTAGTATTAGGGAAATGTGAAGTGGCAATGACAAGTAACGCAAATGTTTCTAGTTGTACATCGTGTATTAAAAGAACAATCATTGCTCCCGTTTCACTACAGGCAAGTACAAAAATTATTGCCTGAAGATCTTTTTTTGAGAAGAGGTTTTTGCGAATTATTACAAGAAAGAATGAAACAGAACCCTGATTTTTTTTACAAAATATTCATTTCACCGATGAATCAACTTTTACTAGACAAGGTATGTTTAATAGTCATAACTGGGCAGAGGAAAATCCAAAGGTTAAACGTGTAACGCATGCTTCAATAGGCAACCGCCTCGTCGTGTATACCATATTTTTGATAGAAATTTAAATGGTTATGTTTACTATAAATTTTTGGATAATCGTTTATTTCCGCTATTAGAAGATCTGCCTCTCGATCTACGAAGAAATATGGTTTTTATGCATGATGATGCTCCACCTCATTTCAGTAGGCAAGCTAGAAGATGGCTCAATGAACATTTTTCAAATCGTTGGACTGGTCGAGGTACTGATGCTCCTATTCACTGACCACCAAGGCCCCCTGACCTAAATCCCTTAGATTTTGATGTATAGAGTTTAGTTAAAGAAAAAGTATATTCAAATTCTATTCAAGAACTTTTTTCTGTTTGTTTTGTATTATTCGTTGTTTTTTTATTGGTTCCTTTGTCTCTTCAATTAAAACAAACGATACCTTTTTAAGTTCTAAATAATTTCTAATATTTTTAACTCGTAGTCGTTTTTGAAACAATCATTATTCCCTGAGGTAGTTCGTTCTCACGCATGAAAATTATTGTTTTATTTTAAAATAATTTATTAATTCGGTCAGCATTACTTGCTAAAACCTCTAATAACTCCAAAACCAGTAATTTTTTTGACTTTCAACAAGGGTTATCTTTTTATGGCAAATTGTTTAAAAAATTCTATTTTTGTCCAAAAAATTAAAAATATCCCCATGAAAAAAAGTTTGTGGGCAAAATAAGTCAACACTATCTTTCATGACCTGATCAAAGGTATTTGTGGTCTAAATTTCATTTAGGTGTCTTAAACCGTTTCAGAGAAAACAAAAAGATTTTTGCGGCCACTTTTACAGGGCCGTATATTCTTAAGGAGGCATTCTCGGACACATGTTTATTAACCAAACTAACGTTATTTTTTAATACTCTATTCACCCTAGAAATTAGCGAAATGTTTTTGAAACACCCTGTATATTTTAATTATAGAATAAAAAATGCTACAATGTGCTTAAATATCCCTAAATAATGAAATAAATTTACAAATAATAACATAAATCCGAAATTTCAATACAGGTAACGATAGCCAAAAAATTACCACGTCACAATTTTTGTAGCGATGCCTTTAATTTTCAAGATCTGTAGTTTAAGTAAAATTAGTTCACGTTTCACTTGTCATATTATCTCAAAAATACACGGTTATAAACAAGGAACTAGGAAAACAAAAAACAATTGTGCCAGTGGCGTAAAAAAATAATTTTGCGCCATAAAAGTTTTAAAAGAAATCTGTTTACCGAATTGCAGAAATGAAATTGATTCGTTTAGGATAACGATGTATTACAAAACTAAGCGCTTGAGGTCCTGAAATTATGAACACCTTGTATAAACTAACGTATTTAAAAGAGACAAACGTAAAAAAATTGTCAGTTTCAAAATATTGAATTCATTTGTTAAAAAATTGATATCAATTAATCAAAAAAGTGAGTTATTGTAAGTAGGCCAAAATATTTATAACAAATTATAAGTTATAATTTCGTTGATTTAATTTTTCTGTCAGTAACATTATACATTTTTGACAACTGAAAATATGGGATTATAATTATGCACTGTCAAAAATAATTTAAATTGGGTTAAAATAAACGGTTACAACTTGCATTTGTTAGAGAGACTTTATTTTTCAATTGTTGTGATAATTTATTTTCTGTTATTCAATTTTACTGAATAAAAATATGTGTAATTCTGTTGTTTGAAACGCGACGAGTTTGGCCAATATATCTTTGATTGCAATTCTGACAAGAAATCTTATGTACATTTCCAGGCATTTTGTAAAGACTTTGTTAAATTTGTTATCAAATTTATAAACAAATCTGATTGTATTTTAGTTTCTGAAATCATTAAATATTTTTGTTTTTATGCTTTCAATATGATATATATATATATATATATATATATATATATATATGTATATATGAAAAAATATGTATCTTGAGTAATATTAGTGTTAGTTAAAGAATTTGTTTCGAAAGTGTGTTGTTCTAAATAAGATGTATTATAATGTATTTTTTAAATAATTCTGACAGATAAGAATTTTGTAATAAAATTTCATTTTTAATGTTAAATGTTTTTTATACCAAAGGATGACTTCTATATTTAATTTCGTTTTTTAAACCTAAAGTCATATTAATTTTTATTTTAGCGGTATAATTAGAAATAGTTATTTACCCGCGTATGTAAACGTTGCAAGGCCAAATGACCTAGTTGTGTAATTACATCAGCGCAATTATGATGAGTCCCACGCATAGCGTATAAAATGTTATTTTATTTCTTATTAATTTGAACATTTTTTTCTTTGATTAACCACAATGTAGTATGTATTAATTTAAAGTAGCACCTGAATGTCAGTTTTCAAAATGATAGTACCGCATTTAGCAAACCACGTAAATAGTAACAGATCTCATGCTTTCCTAAACATTTTTATAATGCTGATTTTCCTTTAGATATCGAGGAATTTGAATCAATTGGACGTATAGTTCACGTTAGCTCTCTCTTCCTTTAATATTACGATGAGTCTTTCCCCTGGCTTGTAAATGATTGAGCTAACCCTGTACCAGGAAGTGGTAGAAAATTCTCATTTGAGAAAGCTTTACCCCAACGTACCTTGTAACTGGGGCAATTTTTGCATCTATGGCTGTCTTACAATCCGTAGTACGCTTGTGACTGGGAGACTTGAGCCCAACACAATCTAGTAAGTATAATCCAGTGGTTAGCGAAGTAATTAGAGCACCTTGGATGCGAGGTCATATTATTTGCATTGGACTAGAATAAATGTTTGTAAATATAAGTCTTTTTAGTAGTAATAGTAGGCACCATGAATTTTCTAAAATACAACCGTAAAAATCCAAAAAGGGAGTACAGAGAGAAGGGAACTGAAGTAAAAAATTCAATTAGCACATATACAAAGATATAAATAAATCAAAATAAGAAATTAAGTATGTAGTAAATAATAATTCGTTTATTCAATAAACAAAAAAAAAAAGGAATCAGGTCTTAATTTATCCAAATGATTGTTTTATCACATAAATTATAAACTGTAGATTTAAACCACGAATATTAATTTAGAAAACGAAACATCAAAAACAGCTTACCAAAATTTAAATTCTGCAGAAAGAAGTAGCACATCAAAGAAATTTGTTATTTGTAAACGTTGTTGTTTACTTAACGCCATAATTAAAAGTAAAACAAAAAAAAAGACGTAGACCGTTTAGCTCAAGGGTTTACGTATAATGTATTAAAATGTAATTTGACCTCAAACAAACCGATATTCATTTGAAACTGTCTATACTTAATATCAATAACAAAGGAAAATAAATGTTCGTGGTATAAAGTCGCTATTTTCAATGACAGAAATACAGATAAAATAGAATTTACAATACAGTTTTTATACATAATTCTGACGAAAGTCAGACACCAAAGACAGTTACACAATGGTACAAGAGGCACTCTTGTCAATCTGAGCTGATAGTTAAAGCAAATAAGTAAACACATATATAAATATAAAATCTGTAAGTAAAGTTTTGTTGATGTAACCAAATTTCAATATTATAGGTAACGTACAAGTGATACGAACAATCAAACAGTTTAATTAAAATCACTATATTCCGTGTAATAGCTACACGATTTCCACTTGCGCAAACCGCAGTAAATTGGCGTTATATAATTAGTTATCATAAATTCATTGCCAGGGTAAACATGAGAAATAAATGTAATTACAGACTAATCTGTTTCGATGTCCTCCAAGAGTCAAGTCACAGCCAATTGTATGAGCAATAAGTAATATTGAGCATAAGTTGACCATAAAATTTTAGTAACCACTGCAGATCTTATGTTAAATAGTACATAAAAGTCCAAAAAAAGAAAATGTGATAAGTGAATTTACTTACCCCATTGTACAACATACGTTACGAAGAAAAACTTTATATCCCAGACAAGCTTGTTGAAAAAGGAATATATAATAATTCTTATCAATTAAATAGTGCGTTGGATTGCATCTCCAATTAATTTGGGTAGTTTGATTTATATGAAACACGCTCATGTTTTCCAATTCTGCATATTTTAGATGATGTCTGTTATCAAATTAGATTCTACGTATTAGCGCTAGGTTTTTATACAATTTTATCATTAATTAATTTAAATGTAGACATAAGTAAATAAAAATATAACGCTGAGTTAAATAATGATCTGTATCCACGAAATAGATACAATTTAATTAGAGAATACTTAATAAGAATGATATACAAGAGTCAATGGCGTAACATAGGATTTCGCTAAGAGTAAATTATTATGTATACAAAATTTTCTAAAAAAATGGGACTAAAACACAGGAAATCAAATTACGTACGTCACAACCACCAAACGGATTACAGTAAGATAACACTACCTTACAGCTATCAGAGAGGTTACGTTAAACTCTCTTGTATCTTACATCTTTCCGTGAAACCTTACAACTATCCCATTTTCGTAGTCACAAACTAGTATATCTAACCAGTGTATAGGGATCTACTACCTCCATTTACTTAAACACCGCTATTGCTACTACAACCACCACAATAAAAACCACTACCTACCACCAAGCATACAAAAAAGTAGTCAAACTATCCAGGGATTTATATCATTGTTCACCAAACGTGACTATGCTGACTTACAGTAGTATGTAGTTGACTTTCAGTATTTTAGATAACGTACAACTAGCGCGAATAATCAAATAGTTCGATTGAAACCACTATATGTTCACTTGTGTGAACAGGTAGTAGATAGATGCTATATAATTAATTATAATTTCATTGCATCGACGATTATCAGGTGAAATGTGTGTAATTGCAGACTAACGTGCTTCGATGTCCTCAAAGAGACACATG
Organism: Vesta saturnalis; assembly: GCA_036346205.1. Classification (NCBI taxonomy): domain Eukaryota; kingdom Metazoa; phylum Arthropoda; class Insecta; order Coleoptera; family Lampyridae; genus Vesta; species Vesta saturnalis. Next base: position 289,602 of record JARFJB010002466.1, on the reverse strand, counting down.
ACAGAAAAAGTTATACCGGTAGTGTGTACATGATGAAATTAAAATTTACAGTAAGTCATCTTGAGTCTAGGCAGAAAGTGATTATGTAAGTTGAGTAACAATTGTGGTCATTTTGCTTGGTGATCACCACGATATGACCACAATGTTGTTATCATCAGTGTACAGTGAATATTACAGTAAGTCCTGAAAAAGGAAAGTCCTGAAGCGATTTTAGATATAAGATTGATGTGTGTTTCAAGAAAGTGTAATAAATTAATTTACACACCACACTGCACAACATATGTCCTTATTCAATAACTAGTGCGTTAGATTAGATCCCCAATTAATTTGGGTTATTTAATAAATTAATACTAAACAGACAATATAGAGAATACATAAGAATAATATATAATTAAGGACTAAAATACGCGAAATCAAATTATGCACGTCACGAAATGCACGAGAAAAAAAATTAGCATTAATAGCGAGCTAAGCGAGGAAAGCGGAATGGCAGAATGGGTATTTATTATGTAGTATCAGACAAGATATGCAATAAAGAACTCTAAGAATAGTGAAAGTCGACATCAGGACAATTAGTTGTGTCTAGGCAGCGTTTGCGACGTTTACGACGTTAAGGTTAGCTAAAAGACACGTTAGGACGATGCAAATCAGTAATAGCTAGATTTACAGAAAGATTTAAATCAGAAGGAGAATCATCAATAGAGCGATAGGGTTTTAAGTCTTTTACATGGTTGCCTGATAAAGATTCACCAGGTTCATCTTTTAATTTGTATGTCCAGGAAGAGATAATTTCCTTAATAAGATAGGGACCAACAAATTTGGGAGCGAGTTTAGCATTGAAGTGGCGAGAAGACTCAGAGAGCACAAAGGTAGATTTTGACACACGATCATTCAAAGAAAATTTGTTGAATTTTCGTCGAAGATTGTAACGAGTAACCCAACATTGATAAGCTCTATATAGTCGGTTATTGATGTTCAGGCGAATGGAAGCAAATTCACGAGTAGTGGCAGTAGGAGAAGGAGGAGGACTTAAAGATCTCCAAAAAGTATATGTTCACGTCCAAATAACACGAAATAATTAGAATAACCAAATATATTATGTTTAGTAGATCTTATAGCGCAACCATTTTTTGCCAAGTTCACATCCTACAGCGACGATATCAACATTTTAACAATTCGACTAATTGGTTGGACAGGATTTGCTTATAGATTGTATTTAGCATTCAATTGTACTCCATTATTACTAATGATGTACTGAAAAGTACCAAACATGACAGCAGATATTGTCTTCAACTAGACTACAAACAGAATTAGCAGTAGCAGTACGAAGAGGGAAAAAAACACGTAAATTAAAAAAAGAATCAGCAACAACCTAAATGAAAGAATATCCTTCCAACAATGTCTATACATTGCCAAGGGCGAGCGGGTTTGGCTCTGGGGGTTAGGAAACCAAGAAGAGCACATTGTTCAACCTCACCCAGAACAAATGCCACATTGATGAACATAGCGAACGACATCTGCACGTACGACAGGCCAATAATAGGTTAACGATTTTCGTCAGACCACAAAGGTCAGAAGTAGAATGATTATGATGTTCGGAGTCACTCGACCACTTTCTTTAGGAACAAGTATACGAGAAGAATTCGGAAAGACAAAAAATACGTATACGTTCACACTGAATACGATCCTTTATACACCACGAAGAACATTTTCTAGGAGATGAAAAACATGAAGAGGAAGATTTAAGTACGAAGAATCTTTAATCAGAAGGTAATCAAACTAGTAGTAACTTCGATGTTATCGACTTGAGGGATAGAGTAGGATAAAAGATCAGGAACGACATGTTCTTTACCTTTACGGTGGATTATAGTAAAGTTATATTGTAGTAAGCTTAACCCCATCTAGCAAATAAGTGAATGTTGATCAGTAATTATAGTGAAATGAGAAGCTTCAGTGCATTTTCGCAACAGCAAGAACAAAACAAGCTTCATTTCGTACAAGAGGAACTTAAATTCTTAAGTTTACCAAGGAAAGAAGACAGAGCTGATATATTTAGAATTATTTGTGTCACCCAAACTAATCCAAGGCACACCTAATTTTATCCACACAAGGATTATTCGAATAAAACGCAGAATTTTAATGTGTCCTATTAGGAGACATCGGGATATCAAAATCTAATAGAGTTGAAGTAAAAAACATAATTTCATGCACTAGAGAAAATGCGCAGTTGACAAAATTTTAGATATTGGAAGAAGTAGTTTAGAAGAATTACCCATCAGAAGAAGATCAAGTCCACATAACATTTACAGAAAGGTAACTACGTACATAGTTGAGCACTGTAAGTATACCTTTCCAAATTATGCATTATTATTAGCAAAACCAGAATAGCGTTTAATGACGATATGAGAAAATTTACATACATAAATTTTATATATATATATATATATATATATATATATATATATATATATATATATATATATATATATATATAAGTTGATTTCTTTGCTTTTAGATTCTTCTATGGTTTTAAAGAATGATGTTGAAATGACGACGTATCGGCATAATTTCATCTGCCATTTTAGTTGGTTCTGTCCTGGTAACTCGAACTGAACAGTTCGAGTTACACAAAACACTGAATAAATAAGAGATTTGAACACGTCGTCATTTCAACATCGGTTCTTTAAAACCATGAAGAATCTAAGACCAAGCAATCATATTAGCACTATATAAACCTGAAAATATATATATATATATATATATATACACAGGGTTTTCCACGGTAGGCGTTCGTTAGAAGTTTATGTGGTTAGAAACAATTTAGAAATCTGAATTTTTGGACTTAAGGGTTATTTAAGATTCTCTTTCATTCTAAAATATTTTCAAGGTCATGTTACTTCCGGCTATATCGGAAGTCGCCACTAACTTCCTTATTTTAAATGGAATACCCTGTATATTATTTTATTTTTGGATTCTTGACAAAATTTTAGGATAATCTTATAAGGGTTTCCTATACCTTTTTCAACTGTTTCTTAGATATCTTGATTTTTCAAAATTTTGAAAGATGTAACCCTATTTTCAACACTGCTTGTCTTACTTATTTTGACTGATGGAAAGTGCTTCTGGAGTAAACAGAAGCATAAGAACTATACTTTTGAAATACTCATTGACAATTGATTTATTGCATACATGGTGTTCAAAATTTGATGAACTATTAAACAATTTTCAAAGTTGAAAAACTTTGTTAATTCAAATGTGACACCCTGTATATTATTGGATGAATAGATGCAGCATTTAGTTATGCATCGTTTGGCTATAACATTACCTATACCTATTATCGACAATTTTGTTGTTAATTAATATTTTCTACTTTAATGTGATTTTTGACAGAAACTGAAATGTTTTTCAAAAATAAAATGAACTTAATTCAAACTACACAAATTCTATTTTATTAAAACAATGAAATAAAACAAGAAGATAACAAAATTGAGAGCATAATAACAAATGAAAACATAAAACAATTATTTGAACATAACTAGAAGAAAAGTGATAAAAAGATAAAATGAATCATTACAAATGTTCCACATGACCGCCAATTTGATTTAAGCATTTTATAACTCTATCATATACTCCTTGCGAAATAGATCGCCGAATTTCGTGTGGCACATACTATTGAATGCATTGTGAACACGATTTAGCAATACCTCTCTAGTTTGAACTGGCCTAGAGTACACTAATTCTTTTATACGACTCAGAGGTAAAAGTCCAGGGACGTCAAATAGGTGATCTCGGTGGCCAGTTCCAAGGTCCTGTGGGCCAATCCACCGATCTTCAAACATCAATGTCAACTGTTGGTGTACAACTATAGTGGAATGTGCGGAGCACCATCCAGCTGATACCAACAGTTTGCCCTGTCACATGCAGGTAGAGTATTTAGAAAATCCATAACAAATCCACGGAGAATTTCAAGATATCTCGCCACATTCAAATTTCATCGTACACTTGATATGCCACTCTATTATCCATAACTAAACAAAAACGTTAAAACTAAATTGGAACTGGTGATTACGTTCTCTTGTTACATGAGGATTATCTTGTGCCCAGTAGTGATTGATTCATCGGTCCAAATAATGTTGTGAAGAAATCTCGGATATTCGGACATTTGGACAAGAATAAATTCACAAAGTTAACTCGTCGTGCCTGATCACCAAGATGTAATCCTTGTACAGTTATTACCGAAAAGGATGCATTTTATACTTCTTTAATATTCTGTGGATTGATGTTTGTGAAATATCCAAACCCAGTGCAGCTGCTGTAATTGAAGTTCGTGGATAAGCGTGAAAATAAGCTAACACGTTCACCTCGTTAACTTCATTATCTATTACTGGCTTTAAATGCGTTCGAGTTGCCCTTATACTTCCAGTTGCAATAAATCGAGTATCAATTCCTTGCAAATTTTCCAGGTGTCATTAATGGTAGGTGTGGATACCGTTCGTTAAACAACCTGCATGTTCGCCTAACAATTCATCCACATTCACCATGCGTGTAAAACAGATTTAATAAATCATTGTTAGAATATTCTTGAATACATTCCATTATAAACAGTACTTAAAAATACTTAAAAATTATAAAATCACTTAAATTGTACTGATTTGACATTAAATCAACAACAATGTTTTAATGCGTGTCAAAATCAAGGCTCACTAGATTACAGTTTTGGAATTTTATCGGCTTTTATAAAAATACGGAGTTATACGAGTTATAAAATGCTTAAATCAATGTGGAACATTTGTAATGATTCATTTTATCTTTTTATCACTTTTCTTCTAGTTATGTTCAAATAATTGTTTTATGTTTTTATTTGTTATTATGCTCTCAATTTTGTTATCTTCTTGTTTTATTTCATTGTTTTAATAAAATAGAATTTGTGTAGTTTGAATTAAGTTCATTTTATTTTTGAAAACATTTCAGTTTCTGTCAAAATCACATTAAAGTGGAAAATATTAATTAACAAGAAAATTGTCGATAATAGGTATAGGTAATGTTATAGCCAAACGATGCATAACTAAATGCTGCATCTATTCATCCAATAATATACAGGGTGTCACATTTGAATTAACAAAGTTTTTCAACTTTGAAAATTGTTTAATAGTTCATCAAATTTTGAACACCATGTATGCAATAAATCAATTGTCAATGAGTATTTCAAAAGTATAGTTCTTATGCTTCTGTCTACTCCAGAAGCACTTTCCATCAGTCAAAATAAGTAAGACAAGCAGTGTTGAAAATAGGGTTACATCTTTCAAAATTTTTGAAAAATCAAGATATCTAAGAAACAGTTGAAAAAGGTATAGGAAACCCTTATAAGACTTATCCTAAAATTTTGTCAAGAATCCAAAATAACATAATATACAGGGTGTTCCATTTAAAATAAGGAAGTTAGTGGCGACTTCGGATAACCGAAGTAACATGACCTTGAAATATTTTAGAATGAAAGAGAATCTTAAATAACCCTTAAGTCCAAAAATTCAGATTTCTAAATTGTTTCTAACCACATAAACTTCTAACGAACGCCTACTGTGGAAAACCCTGATATATATATATATATATATATATATATATATATATATATATATATATATATATATATATATATATACATACGAATAAGGTAATAGTTATCAAATAATTCGATAGAGATTTAGTCTCTTAGTGATGACCATTTTCTAATATTATTATCTACTCAAAACGCCAAATTCCAATGGATGCTACCTGAAAAGTGGCATTTACGTAAAGTAGATTGGGAACTATATACTGGCTTCCATAAAAATTGTAACATATAGAATTTATTGATCGATTTTATTGAAATTTTCGTCAACGATGTCTTTCATTAGAACAAACAAACGATTAAAATTTGAAAACAAAAGCACAAAAACTAAAAAATGTTTTTTTCAATAATGAGTTACTCCGCCACGATGTGTAATGCACTCATTTAGACGGCGTGGCATGCTATTAATCAAGTGATCTATAGATGCCTGTGGTATATCAACCCAAGCTTCTTGAATCAGTAGCCGAGATCAAGCTATCTGAGGGTGTGGTAAATTACCCAGTCGCCTACCGACCTCATCCCATACATGTTCAATGGGCGACAAATCAGGCGACCTAGCAGGCCATGTGAGGACGGCAATGTTAGCTTCTTCCAAAAACGTGTTGTAGCCCTTGCCGTATGAGGGCGCAACGGGTTCTAGTACATTGGCAATATCACCAGCGGCGTTTGTTGCCATCAATGAAGACCAAGGGTCATCTGCTACCGTAACATATTGCACCCATATCATCACTCCTTGTGAGTGCTGTGTTGCGTTCCACAAAAATGTAGGATTTTACGTTCTGCACGCATCCGTCTGACCCGGCTACGACCATTGTGGGGACAAAGCAAAATCGGGATTCGTCACTAAACACAATTCGATGCCATTCTTGCGCCCAATTCGCTCTTTCGTTGCTCCATTCTCACCTGCGTAAACGGTGAAGTGGCGGAAGACATAAAATGGACGATATGAACGCAGCCCATAAGACCTTATCCGGCGATAAACAGATGACATTGACATTCAGGATCCTACACTTCTCATCCAATCATTTGCAATCGATCGAGTTGTTGAAAACCTGTCTCTTGCGGCCAAAAGTCTTAAGCGACGTTCTTCGCAATCTGTAGTCCTGCGGGGACGTCCAGATCCAGGGCGACGTTGTTGCACCCCTTCCTAGGACGATTTGGACCAACATCTCAATACCGTTGTAACATTTCCCCTATAATACGACTACATTCAAAATCAGTCAATTGAGAAAAATGTTGATGTTGACGTACTCTTGGCATTGTTCCCAAGTTCAGAACGAAATTGTGAACAAACATTTTGCAAAATTGACAGTTAATTACACACTAATTGGTTTATTTCTTCAAATTTATTGTTACTAAGTGCAAAGAAAAAAACAAAAAAAAACTACTAGCTAGATTTTCAAATTTATTCGCTTGTTTGTTTTAATGAAAGACATTGTTGACGAAAATTTCAATAAAATCGTTCAACAAATTTTAGGTGTTGCAATTTTTATGGAAGTCAGTATACAAAGATAACATTCCGAAACTCAATAGACAGCTAGAAATTTATTACTAGAAAGTTTTACAGAAAGCATGATGAAAACAGCAGAAATGTGTATACCTAGAAGCGGGATAAGAATGAACAAACCTCCAGTCCAGTGGTGGAATCCAGAAGTGGAACAAACAATCCGAACTCGAAAACAGGCACTACGCACATTTATTAATTGCCCTACAATGAACAGTTTGATTAACTTTAAATAGAAAAGAGCAGTAGCCAGGCGTAACATATTAGAAACAAAAGGACAATCTTGGGAAAACTATATGTCTAATATTAAGGCTCATACACCGACCTCAGATGTGTGGAAGAAAATAAAGGCAGTGTCAAACACCTACCGTCTCTGAAGTTACAAGAGAATAACTGAACCAAAGCATCTGAGCGAAAAATTTGCGAAACACTATGAGAGTGTTGGTTCTGCAGATAACTAGATGAATAGTTTAAAAGTAGTAGAATTACTAGGGAAGTAAGTTTTACAGTTACCGAAAACCTAAACAGTGGATACAACGATTTGTTTGTAATGGAAGATTTACTACTAGAGCTGAAAAACATAAAAGAAACTTTTCCAGGGATTGACAATATTGCTTATACAATGATTAAAAACTTGCCACAAGATGCCCTAGAAGATCTACTTTATATATATATATATATATATATATATATATAATAGAATATGGAATGAGGGCCTATACAATATCTTGAAAACGTCAATCATCATTCCAATATTAAAAAGATAACGACTAGAGCTCTCTAATTATCGTTCGATTTCACTCACAAGTTGCAGGGGAAAAGTACTGGAGAGGATGGTTAACAAGAGGCTTGTGACATATTTAGAGAAGAATAGGTTACTTGACAAATATCAGTCAGGGTTCAGGCAAGGATACTTTACTAGAGACAATGTAACATATTTAGCCACGACAATACAAGAAGTATTCAATAAAAGACACCACTCTACAGCGGTGTTCTTTGATTTGGAGAAGAAGATATGGGATCCTAGAAAAATTATATGGATGGGAGGTAAGGGAAAATATGTTTAATTTTATTAAATCGTTCCTATCAGAAAGAAGGTTTTTTGTTCGTGTAAGGAATTGTCTTTCCAAAAGTACGAATTAGATATAGGTATACCACAGGGATCGCCAATCAATGTAACCTTATTCCTAGTCGCCGTCAATAGTTTAATAAGTACACTGCATCCTTCAGTAAGTCATTGTATGTACGTAGACGATTTAGTAGTATTCGCCCATAGTGAGGGAGACAAACACATGACGCAACACCGCAAAACGCTGTGGACTCTATAGTAAGAGAAGCAGAATCAGTGGGTTTACAAAAGCAGTATGACACACTATTGCAAATTGAGACATCCACACCAACCACCAAACCTAATTTTAAAGAAACATAGGATCAAGTGTGTAACAACATAAATTTCTGGAGTGATATTAGACAAATCACACATAGATACAATTTCCAGAAAGGCCCGAAATTCACTGAGTGTGTTAAAGTGTTTGTCAAATTGTAACTGGGGTGCTGATAGAGAAGTCCTTCCACTCGTATATAAAGCATTAACATTGTCGATTCTGGACTATGGGTCCGTTATATATGGCTCTGCCAAAGTAATCTACAAGAATTACACATCCTTCAAAATGCATGTGTACCATACGCGATAGGCGCATTTCAGACTACTCCAATCAGTAGCTTCTGTGTTAAGGGAATTCTGCCACTAAAATACAGAAGAATTGGATTGCTAATGAAATATGCAACAACAATACAGCAACTACCTAATAACTACATGAACGACATTTTATTTAAACGCCGAGTTGAGGTCACAAAAATCTAAACCAACCCATATACGATCGGATAAAAGAGGCTAAGCAAACCTTAAGTATACAAAATGATTTCATACCGAAAGAAAGCAAAACAAAGCAAAAATTGTGGGGTGTATGGCAAAAGAATGGAAAAAAGAAAACAGGTTCTTAAAAACATTAATACCCATAGCTCAAGAAAGAAAACCTTTTCCTCAGTTGACAAGACGAAACAGTGTTATGTTAACACGCCTCAGATTAGGTCAAACGAAACTTACCCACACATATATATAATTAAAAACTTCAGATCAGCCATTACGTGATAAATGCAAAATAGTACTAACAATAAAACATATTTTAGAATCGTGTAACAAATACAAAGATATTAGAACCAGATTAGGTATAATTAACGGTATAGAGAACGATAAGAAACTAGAACAAGATAAATTGTGTAGAATATTTAGTTTACTACAAGAGACAGAACTATTAAAACAACTGTAAAGTGACAAAAGCGTCATATAGTACACTATAATAATAGCATTAGTATAAAAGGCGAATAACCTAGAGGTTGATGCCTTTCAAAAAACACTTTTAAATTTAGGCAAAAAGAAGAAGTGAATGTTTGTTTGATGAGACGTGTTTTTGTCGAATAAGACTTTTAGAGCGGGTTAGACAACACGTTGAGTGCAATGAACACTTTTTGCAGAGTTGCATATGGTATTTCTTCTACGTTCATTCACTTACACTGCTAAACTAGAATAATTTTCAATTAGTTTGTCACCTGTGTCTTATTTCTAATTCTATATTTGCAGTTGTACCTTTTAAATCACATGCGTGCATCAATCAAATTTCTTAATTTTGGGCTCATGTTTTCTGTCAAGACTCAAAGTAACTTCCTAAAGAATAAAGATAATAATTTTTTTATATTTATTTATGCCAAATCACTTTGTAAGAAATTACGCATTTTTAACTGACAACAAACATCCATTTTTATCTTCAAAGCCCCATTTTACACAGTTAACCTAATTCTTAATGTTTATATTTCTATTGTGCAACTTAACAATATATGTTAATTAATCTAATTTATTTACCAACACGACTGCAGTGCACAAAGTAGCAGCAAAGATGAAATACTGATTAAACGAAGAAAATTGCAAATTTATTACATTTTATGACATTTTTGTTATAATTTACATAGGAACTACCATAAAGTAAAATAATTATTCTACGTTTTTTATCGATGGGTATTTCAATTTTGATATATTAATTCAATTAAAGCAAATTAAGTATACTTTTAATCCAGTTGAGTTATAAACGAAAAAGTGATGGTTTTCACCAGTCTTACCAGTCTATACACTTATTAACAGAAAGAACCTAACGGCCTGTTTAGCATGGTGGCAGATTTGGTTTTAACGGTTACATCAAATTGCGCAAGAAAATAAGGCAAAAACCGAATACATGTTTAGATCTATTAGAGTATAGTACAGCAGGTTGCGGCAGAAAAAAATTTTTTCACACGTTCCCAAGCAATTAACAAGTCATCAATCGTCTTCAGAAGCACCATGAAATAGAGCAGGGCTGTCCAACTGCAAGTGCTCAAGATTTAAAAAATGCGTTTTGAGGGCATTACAACATATCGTATGCAACTTTATCAGTTAGTTTTAATAGGTATTTTGTATTATTATTTTAATTTATTCAAAAATATCTACTTACAAAAAATTAGTGAGAAATTTGAGGATGCTGATTTTCACTAACTAATGCATCAATATTAACTTCAATATTCGTTGTTGATAAACGAACAACTAGTAAGTGACTTATCAGAGAGGAACATCTATATTTTGACTTTATAAATTTCATATTGGAAAAGCTGCTTTGCAAAGATACGTACTTCCCAGCATTGAGCCCAGTGTAAGCCCTAAGTTTCGCAAGTTGAGATATCGTTCTTCTGGCAGCAACTTGAAAAAGTGTAATCCAGTTTCAGTTCTTCCTTGGTAAAGGATCTGATTGAAGTCCACAATTCAGTTGAAGTTCTGCTCTGCTTACATTCTCAACTGAAATTGTAAGGGCTGGTGAAAACTAAAATCTCTCTTTCTATTTGTTTAAAATCGCTAAATCGTTTATTAAATTCTTCTGCAACTGTGTCAATGTATTTTATGTGAGGTAAATTTGAAACTTCCTCAAAATCTTTATTTCTTCAGAATGCTCTTTACAACTTGGAAAAATGAAAATCTTTTTTCTAATGAAGACTTGAAAAGCTTAGTGTTATTCTTAAATCCATTTATGTGTCCAAATAAGTTGGCAATATTCTGTTGTTTTCCTTGTAGCTTCAAATTCAATTCGTTAAGGTGAGATGTCAGGTCTGTTAAAATGCAAGGTCTGCTAAAATTGTGCATCTACCATTTGATTTTCCAGTTCCGTAGTGTTGGATTTGACTTCATCTTTAAGGAAAATAGGAATCTCCTAGCGTAGAGAGAATCGTTAAAACAATTTCGGCGCTTAACCAACGAATATCGGTGTGAAGTGACAAGTCCATATGTAGCATCTACTTGGCTAAAAATCACGAAACTTTCTGTGGTCAAAGCACGATTACCGCTTCTAATAGTATTAGTTATTTTAGCAACCACTTTCATGACATTCATTTGACTAAGGATTTTCCACATAGGGCCTCTTGGTGAATAATACAGTGTATCACAGTTGATGTTATTTTGTTTCAAGAGTCCTGCAAATCCAATTTCAGTTCCTATCATAGCTCTGGCTCCATCAGTAACAATACAGGAACATTTATCGAATTCGAAGTCTGATACCACCTTATTTACAGCTTCAAAAATATCTGTACCTTAGTTGTACCATGGAGGAATAAGATCAAGCAACTCCTCTGCTACACTGAATAGTTCGGATAAAAATTACAAGCTAGCTAATGTCGGACAGATCAGTGCTTTCATCCAGGCACAGCGAAAAATATTTACATCCTTCAACCATGTTATGCAGTTTTTGTATACATATTGGTTGATATGGTCTACCTCTTGCAATTGTTTGATGCGACACTGAGACTGTTTCGAATTTTCGGAAATTTTTTCATTGAATTGTTTTGCCATTTTGATTGCACAATTTTTAATTAGCACTCCATCACTAAAAGGTTTCTTCGCTTTGACAATTTCAACGCTACTACGTAAGAAGCGGCAATACTGCGCTTGTTATCAGTGTCAGATTTTAAAAATGTTGTTTGTTGTTTGAGTTTTTCTTATAATCCGTAATGATAGCCTTTCTGACCACTGTATATTGATGAAATGTTTTCTCGTGTAACGTAGTGTAATGTCTTTCATATTATATTCTTTGGGAACATAGTACTTGCATACAAATAATGCACTGAAATTTATTATTGTTTTGTGATTAAATAGTCTGATTCAACGGTCATTATAAACTCGATGTTCGTTCGTTATTTTCTTTTGCGAAGAAATATTTCACTTAAAAGGCTTTGGAATTGGTGCGTACTACACAGTAGAACAATTATTAACTAACTTGCCTGTCCCGCTTGACTCAACCTCTTTATATATAGCACGTGGTTTCTCAAATATTCGAGAGTGACCGAGTAAGATCGGTCCGATTTGTAACTTCGCTGCGACCTTCTATCCGTCGCCAGTGGCGTCACACGTTATTTTATTTGTATTTTATGATTAATGTAACAATTGTGCATATTTCGTATTTGAAGGTAATTTATACATTGAGAACGCTCGGAGTGATAACAGTAACTGCAGCCTCGTATTGACAGCACTGAAATAGAGCATGGCATCACGTGATCAAAAACAGCTACGTAAGCGCTTGGACGGTTGACAATGTGTTTACCGCGTATGTTGAGTTATACCAAACTGGACCATTGGTCGTTTAATTTACGTAAAACATTGAATTAAATCGTAAGACATGCAGGCAGAAACAAGTTGATGTCTTAATTTTAAAAGTGAAACTTTCCTTTCCTCTAACCTCACCCACATACATTTGCTTCGTTAATCTTGCGTTGTTCATTCTCTCAATGTCACCAAACCAACGTAATGTACTACCTTTATATCTATTCATCATCGTCCTTTCCTCGCCACACTCCTTCATTGTGCACTCATTCTTTATCTTGTCCCTTCTCGTTTTACCACATGCGCTTCTCAGGAATCTCATACCCACGGCATTTATTCTTCTTTCGTGCTTTTTTTGACATACCCATGTCGCACTTACATACAGTACTGATGGGACAAACACGCCATTATAGATTGCTCCTTTCGCAGCTCATACCATCGTTTCTCATTATCGTCCACATACTCCAATCCTATTTTACTGTGTCATCTACATACACCAAAAGTCGTACATTTACGTCACCAACCACTACACCATTTGCATCGGTACATGCTTGTCTAACACATTTATCCATGTATACATTGAACAATCACGGTAACATCACACAGCCTTGTCTCACCCCTTGCTCAATATTAAAGTATTCACTCACACCTCCTCTCACCCTAACACATGCCCTACTACCATTGTATACTACCCTTATTCAATTTATTAGACCTTCCCACAGCTTCTCCCTATTCACTGTGTCGCACGCTTTCTCCAGATATACTAACGCACTGTAGAGCTTCCTTTTTACACTTAAACACTTTTTGATAACCTGCGGAGAGCAACCATCTGATCGACACATCCTCTCCCTGGCCTGAAGCCATCTTGCACACCGGAAATCTTAGTTTGTGTAGTTTCTCGTAATCTATCAATCAGTATTCTTCCAAATACTTTACCAGGCACACTGAGCAAACATATTCCTCTGTAGTTCTTACAATCACTCTTGTTCCACTTACCCCTATACAGTGGTACAATGATCGCGCTCTTCCAATCCCTCGGCACTTTTCCACACATAAGGCATACATTGAATAATTCATACAATCTTCGTATAAGTTTTACACTTCCATACTTTAGCGGTTGACCAGTGATTTCATCTACGCTTGCTCCCTCGCTGTTTTTCAACCTTCCTACCGTTTTCTCCACCTCATCTATCCCAATATCCTTTTCAGTTTCATTCATCACTCCTTCTAAATTCTCCTTATTTAACCCTTCAATTTTACTTTCCTCACCACTGCACAGCTTTCTGAAATATTTTTGCCAGCATTTCATCACACTCGTCCCATACTATTTCGTTGCTCATATTCATCACACCTGCAGCGTTCTGTTTTGGACCACGTTTTGTATTTTTGACCCATTTCCAAAAGAATCTTTTGTTTCCCCCAAAATCATTCTGCATTTTCTCTTCTTCCACAGCCATCACTTCCTCTTTGCATATTCTCACTGCTTCCTTCGTCTCTTTGTTTTTTAATCTGTACACCTCATACAATCGCTTTTTCTCAGTCTCATTTTGTGCAGCATTCATTACCAGGTACGCATCTTTTTTCTTACATACTGCCTTTTTTACCGCCTCATTCCACCAAGCACATTTTTCTGTCTACCTACAATCGCTCTTCCACATATCAACACGGTATAATTGACAACACAGTTTTTCAAGATTATTCATGCATTTTCAACATCACTGTCGCTTAAGATTGGTGTTATCTTGTTGAAAAAGAATAAGTAAATTTGCATTATGACGTATAAGCTGTTTTTGAATTGAAGAATAAGTTTGACACAGATAGAAACAATCATTATTTCGATGTCTGCCAAAACAGAAATAATCTCTTATTTCATTTTGTTTATGACACGCTGCATCATCAAAAATCATTATTGAATTTTTAAGGGAATCACTAGGGGATATAACATCACTATTTGCACTGTATTCAAAATACCCGACTTCTTTTATGGGTTCCATTGAATTTCGCAGGTATTGGTATTTCGGTTGGTATAATGATTTGCAGTATACATATATATTTTCGAATCGTAAACCAGTTGGATGTTCTAATAAGGTAATCATAACATTTGTTTTTCCGCAACCGGACGGACCGACGATTATGCCTCGTTTACATCCTCCTTTTAGTAAACCGCTATGTTTAGAATAGCGTTCCTTGTTCGAAGTGTTGTCATAATTTTTGATAGGTAATTCTGTATCTTGTGGAATGAAACGGATGTCACCCATCATAGTACTGAACCAACGTTTGGATGCTGTTAATATATATATATATATATATATATATATATATATATATATATATATACACACGTCATATGCGTAAAACTAATTTAATAGTAGAGTGTCAGTCAGTCTGGTATGAAGTATAGCTCCCGGTGTAATAGTAAGAGAAAGGGTTCAGAATTAATTAACACCTTAATAAATAAATTACCCGTGGAGTTGCATATACCTGGGTACATATACTGCGGACCAGGCACTCGGTTACAAGAACGATTAGCTCGCGGTGATAGGGGTATTAACGAATTGGACGAAGCGTGTAAAGAACACGATATTGCATACTCCCAGTCCAACGTTCTAAGACAGCGCCACATAGCCGATAAGACTTTGCAACAAAAGGGTTGGAATAGATTTCGTTCCACAAACGCTTCCTTTGGAGAGAGGGCTGTAGCATTAACCCTAGCCGGTGTAACGAAAGGAAAACAGACAATGGTAATGGGAAGCAAACCACGGGCAGGAAAAAGGAGAGTGGGAATGGGAAGCAAATTGCGACGAAGAAAGCGTGCTTCTAGAAACAGAGTAATTTCGTTTAACAAAGAAATCCTTTTAGCGAGACGTCGTGTTGGTGGTAAACTTCGATCATCTTTAAAAGCCAAAATACAACAAGCCTTAAGCGCTCTTAAACTTAAAACAATTATGATGCCCAAGAACAGAATATTACCAATACCAAAACGTGGTAGATTTATACCTCTTATTCCCCTCTTTGCAACATTAAGACTTTAGGTTCTTTAGGTGGAGGTGGTGCTGCAGTGGCGAAGGCAATTACTGACGACCAATCCGCGACAAAAACGTTAGAAGAAATCAAACGACACAATCAAGCAATGGAAGCAGCAGCCTTAGGAAAGGGTTTATATATAAAACCATATAAACGAGGTTTAGGCTTTTATTTACAACCGCATGCAAAAAACTTCCACTGAAGCTACCACACCACGCCTTAAGTAATATTGCGCTATCAAAATTTGTTGAGCAATTAAAGATCCTCTACTTTAGAGGAATATATATGCGAGATAATTTACCTACACGGGTCCATACAAATGAATGTGGTATCGTGAATCTGGACGATCAAAATAACAAGGGAACACACTGGACAGCTTACATCAAGCGTAATAGACATATTACGTATTTGATAGCATAGGGCATATTAAACCACCCTTTGAATTACTCCACTATTTTAAAGGTGATGGTAGCAAAAACATAATTGATTATAACTTTACCAAGGTGCAACACTTAAACACAAACAACTGTGGTCATTTGGTTCTACGATTTTTATATGACTGTTCGTTCTGATTGACAGTAGTAGTTAGGTGGTCGTAATGTCGTACACATTGCATTTACCGGTAAAAACTCTATCTTGCAAGCCACCTTTAATCCAACGATTTTTCTTGATAATGAAGTGGAATATGTAATGGGGCTGACTAGTTTTGAATCTTTCAACACTATACAAAACGTTACTTCAAAGAATAACACTCCTGTATTTGGAAAAGAGAGGATTACAATACCGTCAGGATCATACGAAATTACGTATTTGAATAAATATATTAACCAGACAGTGAAGGAATCCAGAGGATATCTTACTTTACGGGCGAATAATAATACTATGAAAGCAAATATGAAAGCAGCCTATGACATTAACTTCAATGTAGAAAATTCTATTGGACCTATGCTGGGATTTAACAAGACTGTTTACCAAGGTAAAAAAGTGTATAACTCTGATAATCCTATAATCATTATCAAAATTAACTCCTTAATTATCGAGTGTAGTATAACAAGTGGCAGTTTTAAAAATGGTGAGTCATCACACATAATTCATCAATTCTTTCCCAGTGTGCCAGCTGGATATAAAATAATTTAATGTCTTCAACATGTCATCTATTTACCTATCAATACATCTACCATTTCAACAATAACACTTAAAATAGTAGACCAAGACGGAGATCTCATCAATTTTAACGGGGAAGTCATAACGATAGGACTACATTTAAAGAAAATGTGGTGACGCGGTATAATACATGTGCATGTAACCAGAGCAAGGTGAACTATACAAGATTGAAGCGTGGAAACGCAAGAGTCAGTAATCGTTCAGCGATCAGAGCAATGACAGCGCAGAACAAAACATTCTTGGAAAGTCTCGGTTTTACAGTACTACAATGAGTATAGTATAGGGAAGATTGTTGAAGCAGGATGATACTGTGTCTAACACCGCGCGGTTTGTTAATAATGGTATCGCATTCTTATTCAGTGAAATTCGATACGATATGAATGGAATAGTGGTAGATTCCGTAACTAAAGTAGGAATAACGTCGACAATGAAAGGATTGGTATCATTGACGTCTAATGATCTCGCTTGTTATAAAAATGCGGGTTGGTTTCCTACCTCAAACAGCACACTAACAAATGTACAAGGGTATTTTAATGTTTGTATACCTTTGCGACTGCTACTCGGCTTTGCTGAAGACTACAATAAGGTGATTTTGAACATTAGACAAGAACTGGTTTTAATTCGTAGTAATACTGATAACGACGCAGTAAGTACAACTGCTGAGGAAGCATTAAAAGTTAACATAGATAAAATATATTGGAAAGTTCCGCATATCATTCCAGCATTAGCGTAGGAATTGGCGTTAACCAAGTACATTGATAAAAATGTAAATACTCCAGTCGCATTTAGAAGTTGGGAAACTTACACATATCCCGCCTTTCCAGTAACAGATAAGCATACATGGGCAATAAAAACATCTACTAGTATAGAAACACCTAGATACATTATTATAGGATTTCAAACTGGGCGAGAGAATAATGTTCTGCAAAATATGAGCAGATTTTAGACCGTTATCCGTATGACAATTTAGACGTTAATTATGATAACAATTGCTTTGCTACGTTGTATGAAGTGTTTGCTAAATTCCAAATGTCATATTATCAAAGAGATGGTCAACCATTACTCACACCTACGCAATTTACGTCAACTGCACCATTGATAGTGGTAGATTGCTCTAATCAAAAAGAGGCATTACACTCTAAAGCTGTAGTTTTTCGTGTAGAATTCGAAACACCATCCAACATACCCGCCAATATGACCACATACTGTGTTATACTCCATGACCGTGTAGTTACGTACAACGCGTTAACCAAAGCAGTACGACAATTGTAATACCATGCCCGTCATGGTTGATGTACAAGAGTTTAAAGTTTCAAAAGCTTTTATACCGAAAGAACTCGCAATTTCTAACGGAAAACAAATTTCTCACTATATTTTTAAATCACCGTACTCGTGGCATACGTTAGATGCAGAGAGTCGCCGTTCAGCTACTTGGTTAATGCATAACCGGCACTGTATAAAATGGGACATACACAGCCACATCACTTTCGAAGAATTCTCAACCGATTGATTAACCCAACAGATTCTGTCTATGTCAAGGGTAGAGAGAAAGCAGATTACATCAGAAACTGTTTGTCTCAGTCCGTTATTGAACTTGATGAACGTCCCGCTCTTCCTGCTTTGCAACCAGTTTTTCTATCATTCTCAATCATCATGCAACTGCGCTCTGGCTAATGTATACTATCTGTATAACATATGTATGCAATAAACACTGTACGCTTTTTAAATAAAAATTGTAAATGTTTATTATGTTTATTTCTTTATATCACACATTATTTTGTACATTCTGTATATATTCTCTCGATAAGGAATTTTACGTAATAATATACAGTCCACAAAGAACGGTATTGCAGTGACTACTCAAGCTGAGATGTTACCTTGGTTGGCAGATTACCGTTAATTAATATTACTACTAGTTTCCTTAGGGAGAGAATATATCTAAAGCTACCAAGTGTCAGTACCCAAACTATCGTATAATTGCTGGATCATACAAATTCATTTTCCTAGCAACCTCCAGTAAACCGCTCAGCGGACCGACGTTCTCCAATTCGGGAATTCTCCAATGCCCCCACGCCAATGTTGAACATGTATCACGTAATCGATACCGTTTGTCATCCTGGGACCTAAAGGCAATTTTGTTTAACATTTCTGTATAAATATCATATAACGTTGATCGAAACATAAGCATTTTACACATTGTAGTCTACCTCCGTCAACACTTTTTGAATAACAACTTTCTTAACTCCTTTAGCTTTCTTAACGACTTCGTTGTCAGTAAGCTTTAAACAATATAATTTTGATCCAGCACCATAAAAATAGTAGATCGCTTTCCCTGCATACTCATCTTTCATTCTTCCGACGACGGATGTATTCGTTGTAATACCATGCAGACTGTTTTGATAGTTGGATGTGTCATATTCATCAACATTATTTCGCATATGGGCATAGACATC
This sequence comes from Vesta saturnalis, assembly GCA_036346205.1. Taxonomy (NCBI): domain Eukaryota; kingdom Metazoa; phylum Arthropoda; class Insecta; order Coleoptera; family Lampyridae; genus Vesta; species Vesta saturnalis. The sequence goes on along the minus strand of JARFJB010002466.1, from coordinate 270,178 downwards.
ATCAGTTGTTATCTCGACAATTAAAGAATCTGTGTCTGTATAGAGCAATGTTACATTATTACCGTAATGACTGCGCAAGATATCGTAAAAAAAACGATACATTATAATTTTCGAAAGATCCAAAATACTAAATCCAACATATATGGGTTTGTTATACGTAACAACCTGTTTCGACAATTCCACCGCAAATAAGTTGTTCGTGAATTTAATAAAATTTTTAAATTTTGATTTTGCGACGTACCGTGCTAGACCCACACGACGACCGTTATTTTCCCAATGCGTTAATAACTTGATAACTTTTCTTTTGTCTCTAGTACATACCCAATATCAGCATCATCATTAATCTTCAGGACATCAAAGTTTTGAATTTCTTCTTCAGTTAACCACATAAACCCATCATGAGGGAGATATTGCCGCATACTCCATCCGTAGAAATTCGTGGCATCTAAATATTGTAAAGACTCTAGGACGATTAGGATCATAATTTGAAACAAACTCGTTGTTAGCAATACTTCTCCGCTTGATACAAGTACTCACCCCACCACGATTAGCTTTCTTAAAAAAGTGGTACATATCCACATCAGTTAATAATTCTAGCTCTACTTTAGTACATTTCAACATAGCATCCCACGCTAATCCGGTAGAATAACATACAGTGCCGGTTCTAATCCATAGCCCAGACAGAGCCGCCTAAAGTTTTCGAACACGTCAGTCAACAGCAGCACGCCTGATTTTAAATATATATCAGCATAATCACCGAGTGTATTACACTTAAAGTGATCCCATACCTGTAGGACGCGACAGTATCCTTCATCGGATATCTTTCATCACGCATTTTATTGTAGAATTTGTCATGGGATGGAACCGTAACATCATCCAATTTAGTAAAGCTGTCTACGTACGCATCGGGGAAACTACCTTTCTTTTTAACTAAGGTGAAGTCATTATCATCACTAAAATATTTCCTTACCTCTATACATTGTTCGTCTGACCATAAACCTACAACTATCGACAAACCGCAAGTTTATGTACTTCTTTTTCCTATGGCCGCGACTGTTTACAAATTCATCTACAAATATATGCTTACCCAATGTTATATATTTTTCACATTAACAGGAAGTACGTTAATTTCTTCAGTTTCACTCGCTAACTGTTTGATAAACAGGTGAACATCATAACCATTGAGATTATGGAAAAAAACTGGGATAAGTGTTGGTAACTGATAGTTTAAATTGCAATTGAATGTGGCACACGATATACCAGTGACATGACAATGATCTCGTATTTGGATTTGTAAGATCGTCCATAAAATCTTGTCGCATATAACAATTTCGACTTTGTTCATGTATCACCTGTTGTTCATCAGTTAGTGGTAACATTGGAACAATAGTTTTGAAATGTTCATTATATATCCATTTTACATCATTTTCTATTCGTCGTATAAATATCTCCGCCGCATTAACCCCCTATACATTTCTAATTTGGACCACAAATCGTTTACACACTTAATATATAATTGAAAAGTATGGCTCATGTTTACACGTATTTATCGTAAACGGTTGTCAGGATCGGGTTCAGCGGTATCTACCGGTACTAATAGCGCTTCAAAGTCTGCATATATTACGAATGCAGAACATCTGCTTTTGATAGTTTCGAAACGCAAGTATGTTTTCCGCATAGAACTCCCGTTGCTTTCTTTGTTTACGCCAGGTAATTTTGTGTATACGAAATTGCAGTCATGAGACGTGTCGAATTAATTGCTCCTGCGTTCTAAAATAATAAATACATGAGTCACAAAAATATTTTGCCCCATTCCACCGGGTTGTTTGGCTGCTAAGTAAACGAGAAATATTTTTGATCCATACATAATGCTGATTATCCGTTTGGTTACTGACTAATAGTATTAAATTAACATGAACTAACTGTTTGGCTTTAGTATAGTAGAGAGGACCCACTACCTCAAGAATACGATGACCATATTATTGTTGGACTCCAACGTTGCAATGTTAGTCAACTTAACAGGAACTTCCACACCATTCCAGTTGAATAACGTTCTGAAATCAGAGTAAGAAGTTGTTCGCTGTGGTAGACCCGTGGGTGTCACTAAAGCTGATATAATAGCCCATGCAAACGAGCAATTATCACTATTCTTCACATTCACTATGGCATGTTTCTGCGAAATTTCAGCGGGACATTCATATGATGAACCCGTAGTGGGAGAAATTTCAACATGAAGAAGAAGAAAGAAAGAAAGACCCTACTACTCATGACTCACACTTACAGAATCTTTATGCTGAAATTGTTTGCATCCAATATTTCCATTATGCTTTGGAAATAATCTTCCACCACCATCAACACTTAGAATATCATATTTAGTCTGAAAGGATTTAAGTTCCGTGCTTTCTCTACTGTTCAAAAAGTACAAACCAAATAACTCAACATTACAGTTTAAGAAGTGTTTCTGCAACTGAATTTGTATTAGTTTCAAAACATTCACTTTCGCGTCCCCATAAACGTTTTCATATCAGTGTGACTATGGTTGGGGATAGTCTATACCAAACAATCGTTGTTTAAACGCATTTCGAATAACTTCAACCCAGTAGCAACGGGTAGACATACATTTAATTTATGCCTGTTGCTTCTAAGGTGTCCTTGAAAAGCATACCGCGGTACATCTATTGAACAATCAGTGCAGAGTACAATATCAACACTTGTGTTACTCCTTTTTGTACAGAGTCATTGAGTTGATCTAACTTACGCTTCCTTGAGTTGTTCAAACCTGATGACCCTGGTTTCGCAAAGGAATCACTATCACGCTTGTGTTCCACATTGTTGCGGTTTAACCCTGATGGTCCGGGTTGTGCAAAGGAATCTGTTCTGTTGTTGTCGACAGTACCGGCTTGCACCGTGTTGCTACCTGTGGTATGATTTTGCGACACAACCTCCTGCTCTCCAAAAGGTGGGGTAGTTACTGGTATCCTTATCCAACATGAAGTTTTTTGGTGTCGAAATAGAGAATTCTTTCTAGAAAATTTCTCCAGACATTCACATTCATACGCTTTGTTACGATCTGTAATGAAAAGTATATATATATATATATATATATATATATATATATATATATATACATATAAAGGTTGTTACGTGTTTTGTTATGATTCCTTTGGTAACACAGTTTTCCAGAAACTCCCGGCGCAAGTAGGCTCAATACACTCTGGGGAAGATACTGCGTTTTCCACTATATCCTCGCCGGTGATGGCGCAGGTAACTGTAGCATCGGCGCTGCAGGACTAGATAATAATAAGTCATTTATCGACCATTCATTATCCAAAAGTCTGCAGCAGCCGCAGGACTGAGGATACTTTCTGATGCTTTAATTGTATCGAACAGTTCATCGGACTCCACTCTCGATCAAACTCGTCGATACAAGTGGGGCTCAAGACGCTCTCAGAAATATGTTCCCTAACCTGTACTTCTACCGTAGAACTCTGATACGACCACTCTTCCATAAATTCCGCGGTAGAAGCAGGGTTCATCAAACCCTCGAATGGATTTCCTACTACCCCACCCTCTAAACGTGTTGTCGATGTAGACGACTGATCATCAGGTACAACACCCTCAGAGGTCTGAGTAGTCGGAGATACAGCAATTCCCAGCACCGGTTGCATTACAGGACTGGAAGAGGAATGGTAATCCGCAATTGGAGCCCATTCTTCTTCAATTTCAGCAATGCAACCAGGACTTAACACATGCTGCACTGCTCCCTGATCTCTCACGGGAGACGATGTATTCTCATACGGATCACTTACAGATTGTAGGGTGAGCAGTATTTCCTCCAGAGTTGCCTGCTCATAGTTGCATGATAAAACCATCCAAGTCGTCCACTGGGTGGTGTATCTAAAACCGCAAAGCTATTTAACAGTCATCCTGGTCACCACCTTCACGGAGTAGCTCTATCACCTCCGCGTGATCCGTATGAGATCTTGCAGTCAGCAACCCCGTAGGATGGGGGTATTATCACGGGTACTATGAGTATTACTATGGATAGTAATACGACCACCCAGGAAGTCAAAGAACATAAATTACTTATCTGGTACAATAATAGGTGAAAGCTTTCTTACCTCTGTTAATTGCAGGTGCAGTATTGCCTCTACGACGCTAGCTACATTTTGGCTTTAGATTCTAAAAGCAAGTATTCTTCGTGTAAATACATATACATTCAAGTAGTATATAAGATTTTGAAAAGTTTTTAAATCAAACAAGAATGTAATGAAATCACAAATACTTTAATGAAATATTACATGCCCAAAAGATTTTTGAAAATTTTCTAAGTACCAACAAGAATTTATTGAAATTATTCTAAGTTCACAAAATAATTTATGAAAATATTAAGTCCATAAAGAACTTTATGCAGTAAATCTTATAAATATGAAAAAGCATTCTAAGACCAAAATTTTACATAATAAAATAAGGACTTACCATTAGGAAAACTCATGATGCACCACCACTTTATAACACTGAACTATTTCACTGGCCGTATAGACGGAATGACTCTAGTACGAATACTTATAAAATGGATAAAAAATATCAAGGTCATCCGATCATATTTACGTACAAAAAACCTGAAAATGTCTTCAAAATGCATGAAAAACGTTGTTTTAGTAGGAAACACCTGTATTTAGCGAAACGAAACAGTAGAAATCATTGTACAACTGCTTCTATAGTACCAATAACCACTACTTACCATGAATGTTTCTAGATCAACTTATTCTGAAGCTGAATTACCTCAGGTAAAGAATTTTTTTTTTGGTATTGATACATTCAATTTTTTCTTTTTTCAGGTTGATGCTTCTGCACACCGTCGTCTGAGGCAGTATTTTCTTCTGACCTCTATCTCCGTCCTCCACAACTCAATCCTCAGGTTGATGCGATCCCGATCGTCATCACCTGAAATTATCGACTCCTTTATCCGCTGGCGTCATCAACACCTCTCCCGTCCTCCCTCCAACTGCCACCTCTCAGGTTTCTTCCCTGAAGTCGTATGTATCCTTCCTCGTATTCCTCCCCATCTCCGTGGGTTGCCAAACCAGTGACGACGAAATATGAGATGACGACCGTAGTCCTGGATTCTGAGCAGGAGCAAGACCTGGATGCCGACACCGTAATACTCGATTGACAAACGCTGAAGTTATCACTATCAGCGACGAACAAACCGATATACCTTTTCTTAAAGACGAGATTGATACTGATAGTGATATCTGCAGCGTTGCATCTTCCAGTGTTGTGGGATTATGTTCCTCCTGTTGTGGCAACGAATACCTCAATACTGGTGACTACGACTCTGACGTGGTGATGGACCCTGCCTATAGCTACGATTCCGACGACTACGACAATGACGCTCTTCGCCAGCAACGCTTACTTACACAGACAGACTTCTGCAACGAAATCATCGTGGAAGAGAGTAGCGATGAGGACGACCTACTGAACTCTACAACAAATAACATATACAGACGTGACGAAAGCGCTCTAGACCTGACCGTACAAAACCGTGCACAGGAGATGGTACGATGACATACTGAACGACAACATGACTCTGACAGGGTCCAGATGACAATGACGCCGACGTTGCTCAGAGACGTCCAGACATGGGATGACGCATGAACTGCACGGTCGTGAAAACGAAGAAATTGACGATGCCTCGTTTTGAATACATCCCTATGACACTGGTCATAGGAGACAGTGCTCAAAGCTCAATAGACAGATAGACAGACAGACAGATAGACAGATAGACAGATAGACAGATAGACAGATAGACAGATAGACAGATAGACAGATAGACAGATAGACAGATAGACAGATAGAGAGATAGACAGATAAGAGATAGACAGATAAGAGATAGACAGATATACAGATAGACAGATAGACAGATAGACAGATAGACAGATAGACAGATAGACAGATAGACAGATAGACAGATAGACAGATAGACAGATAGACAGATAGACAGATAGACAGATAGACAGATGACAGATAGACAGATAGACAGATGACAGATGACAGATGACAGATAGACAGATAGACAGATGAACAGATAGACAGATAGACAGATAGACAGATAGTACAGATAGACAGATAACAGATGACAGATAGACAGATAGACAGATGACAGATGCAGATGACAGATAGACAGATACAGATAGACAGATAGACAGATAGACAGATGACAGATAGACAGATAGACAGATGACAGATAGACAGATAGACAGATAGACAGATAGACAGATGACAGATAGACAGATAGACAGATGACAGATAGACAGATGAAGATGAACAGATAGACAGATGACAGATGACAGAGAACGATAGACAGATGACAGATAGAAGATGAACAGATAGACAGATAGACAGATGACAGATAGACAGATAGACAGATAGACAGATAGACAGATAGACAGATGACAGATAGACAGATGACAGATGAACAGATAGACAGATAAGAACAGATAGACAGATAGACAGATGAACAGATGGAATGAGACAGATAGACAGATAGACAGATAGACAGATAGACAGATAGACAGATAGACAGATAGACAGATGACAGATAGAACAGATAGACAGATAGACAGATGAACAGATAGACAGATGACAGATAGACAGATGAACAATAGACAGATGAACAGATAGAGATAGACAGATAGACAGATGAACGATGAACAGATAGACAGATAACAGATAGACAGATAGACAGATAGACAGATAGACAGATAGACAGATAGACAGACAGACAGAAGACAGACAGACAGAGAGACAGACAGACAGACAGACAGATAGACAGATAGACAGATAGACAGATAGACAGATAAGACAGATAGACAGATGAACAGATAGACAGATAGACAGATAGACAGATAGACAGATAGACAGATAGACAGATAGACAGATAGACAGATAAGACAGATAGACAGATAGCAGATAGACAGATAGAGACAGATAGACAGATAGACAGATGACAGATAGAGATAGACAGATAGAGATAGACAGATAGAAGACAGATAGACAGATAGACAGATGACAGATAGACAGATAGAGATAGACAGATAGACAGATAGACAGATAGACAGATAGACAGATAGACAGATAGACAGATAGACAGATAGACAGATAGACAGATAGACAGAAAGACAGACAGACAGACAGACAGACAGACAGACAGACAGACAGACAGACAGACGACAGACAGACAGACGAACAGATAGACAGAAGACAGATAGACAGATAGAACAGATAGACAGATGACAGATTGACAGATTGACAGATTGACAGATTGACAGATTGACAGATAGACAGATAGACAGATAGACAGATAGACAGATAGACAGATAGACAGATAGACAGATAGACAGATAGACAGATAGACAGATAGACAGATAGACAGATAGACAGATAGACAGATAGACAGATAGACAGATAGACAGATAGACAGATAGACAGATAGACAGATAGACAGATGAACAGATAGACAGATAGACAGATAGACAGATAGACAGATGAACAGAATGAACAGATAGACAGATAGACAGATAGACAGATAGAACAGATAGACAGATAGAACAGATAGACAGATAGACAGATAGACAGATAGACAGATAGACAGATAGACAGATAGACAGATAGAAGACAGATAGACAGATAGACAGAACAGGACAGAAGACAGATAGACAGATAGACAGATGAACAGATAGACAGATAGACAGATAGACAGATAGACAGATAGACAGATAGACAGATAGACAGATAGACAGATAGACAGATAGAGATGAACAGATAGACAGATAACAGATAGACAGATGAACAGATAGACAGATAGACAGATAGACAGATAAGAAGACAGATAGACAGATAGACAGATAGACAGATAGACAGATAGACAGATAGACAGATGACAGATAGACAGATGACAGATGACAGATAGACAGATGACAGATGACAGATAACAGATAGACAGATAACAGATGACAGATAGACAGGAATGAAGAAGAAAGATAGACAGATAGAAGATAGACGAAGACAGAAAAGATAGACAGATAGACAGATAGACAGATAGAAGATAGACAGATAGACAATGCAGATGACAGATAGACAGATAGACAGATGCAGATAGACAGACAGAAGACAGATAACAGATAGACAGATAACAGATGTAGTATAATGGTTGACTTTTCTTTTTTTGATTTTTTGGTCAACATTGAGAAGGTTTATGGTCATCATTTGGAGGGTGGTGGTAACACGGCACCAGTCCTTCAAGGTCCTTTACAGACTGTTGATTGTTGAGTCTTCTGAAATTCTAGGAAATCAAAACAAAGACATGCATTGTTAAACAGCTTTCAAGGCCAGTTAGAAAAGGTTATCTCAATTCTTCGGAGCATTGTTCAAAGTCTATGCTTACAATTTTCAATAAAGAACAAAAGCGATTCATTCTTCTGGTCGAGTTATAAAATTTGTTATTTTCGAAACAATAAAAGGCGACGCTTCAAAGTCTATGCTTACAATTTTCAAGGTTTAAAAGAAAGAATTATTGTTTCAGTTAGTTTAAATTCAGCAATAACAAAGACCCTTGTCAACCCAAAGCTTTCTTCAATTTTCAATGTAAAAGCAAAAGGTTCATTTTCGGTATAAAAAAATTTACCTTCTAAAACATGAAAAAGTTTGTTCAAAGTTATGTTATAATTTTCAAGGAAATAAAAAAGATTCATTGTTCGGTTGATTTTAAAAAAGAGGTTATTTCACTTTCAAAACAAAGGAATAACAACGTTTAAAGTTTATGCTTAAAGGTAAACCCAAAACGATCCATTTTCGTTAAAAAATTGTTATCTCAATTCAGGAAATCAAGAGCCCTGTGCCTGTTTCAAAAGCAACTAAACAGGGCCGTTCCTCTAAAATAGTTTTAAAAAACAGGTTTTCCTGTAAACAGGTAGCCGTTTAAAAAAGGTAACTTTAAAACAACTGTTTAAGTTTATTTCAGGTCGAATTCCATTCAAGGAAATCAAAAGGGGTCCTTGTTCAAATCTATGCTTTAAATTTCAAGGTTGCAAAGAATTCCTTTACGGGTTTAAAAAGATTGTTTCCAATTCTAGGAAATCAAAAAAAGGGATCATTGTTCAAAGTCTATGCTTTTTTGGGAACAAAGACATCATTGTTAGTTAAAATAGATTGTTATCTAAATTCTTTTCAAAAAAAGGTGAACCATTGTCAAGTTTAAAGAAAGGCAAAGACATTTTGTTCAGTTAGAAATAGATTGTTATCTAATTCTGGGAAATCAAGAAAAAGAACATTGTTCAAAGCATTTTCATTGTTTTAGAATAAAATGATTCAATTAAAATCAAAACAAAGATAAAATTCAACGCTTAAAGTTATGTTTTAAACATCTGAAAAAAATTCATTTTTGGCTGAGTTTAAAGAAAAAACAAAGCGATGCATTGTTGTCAAAATTCAAAAAGAAAAAGACGATTCATTGTTTTTCAGACTGATTAGGTCATCTAACAAGTAAAATATTTTTTATAAGACTACCACAAAAGATAAAAATCGATTTAAGTATTTGGGATATAGTCACTTTGTAATACCTCTGCTGGAGCATATCTATTTACTATTTGTTTTCACATTCAATTTCTTCAACTGATTCTCGTTTAATGGAAATCATCTTTCCTAATAGGTTCATTTTTGTATACTAGCCATACATTCAGCTTCCTTAAAAGTCCATATCAGGATCTACTTTGAGACATTGTTCGAGACTTATTACAAGCGTCACCCCAGTGCCCTCAAGTGGTTAAACAGGTAGACGTTTCCAGGTCCGTTTCAAAACGGGGTCCGTTTTCCAAAACAGATGGCTGTTTCTCAACACAGGTAATTTCCCCAAGGTTACACGAGAAACATAAGCGTTCTGATTCCTAAAAATAGATTGTTATCCAACCACCCCTCAATTCTAGGAAACAAAAAATCCATTTTCAAAGTCTATCAAGTGATTCATTGTCGGTTATAAAAATAGATTGTTATCTAAATACCCTTTGATTCTAAGAAATCAAGAACAAAGGCGATCCATTAAGCCAACGCTTCAAAGTCTATGTTTATAATTTCAAGGTCAAGAAAACAAAGACGATCCATTATTCCGTTATTCTAAAAATAGATTGTTATCAAATACATCTCAAAAACCGGCTTCAAAGTCTATTTAAAATCTGATAACAAAGGCGATTCATTGTTTTCTTTCTTTTTGAGAACAAAGAATGCATTATTCAGACTGATTAGGTCATCTAAAAGTAAAATATTTTTATAAAACTTTATTAACCACAATAACAGATAAAAGATCGATTTAAATATCAAATTTGATGTTTAACATTTTGTAATTTTGCTGGATCATATCTATTTTATTTATTTTTGTTTTTCAATTCAATTTCCTTCAACTGATTCTCAATGTGGTCCACAAGACATCATCATCTTTCCTTGGTATTTTCATTTCATTAAATCACTAAAAGCCCTTAAAGCCTTCATATCAGGATCTGTGATCCTTTACTTTGAGACATTATCCGTGACTCATTACAAACCTACATCTCAAACTTATTGAAAAACACAAATTAAAATCTTTAATTATACAGTTTGTAAATTTCAAAGAAAAAATTTCAAGGCACCTCTGGAAAATAAAAGACGAATCATTGTTCCGATCGAGTTATAAAATACATCAATTAGAAATCAATTTTAAAGAACAAAGACGATTCATTATTTAAGCCGACGCTTCAATGTCTATACTTACAAAATTTCAAGGTCCACAAAAAAGGGATCCATTGTTCTTGGTTATAATTCTAAAATAGAAAGGTCACGCCATTTACAATTCAGAGAAATAACAACCCAATCCTGTCCATCCTGTCCATATTTTAACCCCGAATAACTGGTACATCTATAAGGATGAAAATTTTTAAATAAAGTGCTGTGAAGAGCAATTAGATATTGTTGGGTTTTGTTTTGTGCATTTTAAATTTGAAAGTGCATATGTTTTTGCTCAGAGAAATGATTGTAATAGTTGATGTACAGGATTCAAAACGGCAAAACATGAAACCCAAAGAGCTAGCAATATACAATGGAAATCAAGCTGCCCATTTTGTTTCAAACCACCATTTTTACCTCTTAGATGTAAATTTCAACGACAAGCTGTTTGGTTAATCAATAATCATCACTGCATCAAATGGGGATCTTTTAAAATCTCTTTCCACAATACTTCGTGAACTAATATCGGTAACAGATATGTGTTAAAGGGCGAAAAAGCCGATTACATTCGAAAACTTTGAGACAGTCAGTTATAGAAATTGAAGAGCAACCATCTTTACCCAAAAAAACAACTTTTTCTTTCATACACAAACCACTGTAATTGTGCTTTGACGAATGTACACTTTTTTATAATAACTATTAAGACAATATCAGTAAAAGGTTTCAAAATGTGTGTAAAAAAAAGTTTGTAATATTTACAAAACGCTATTATTTTAAGTGTATTAATTTTATAAAAACCCTCTGATAAACTATTTCTAGGTCCATATCCATCTAGGTCAACAAGTCAACTTTTCATTTTGGAGGTAAAATTTGGGAAACAGCAAATGAGTTCCTATTAACTAAATAGAATCAGTTCTGGAAACAAGAGGGTTGTTTCATCTGAATGTTTATCAAGGTTCCTGCATTGGTTAAACGTTATGCTTATCTGGTTGTTGGAAATTCTCAAGGTCTCCAAGAAATTTTCAAAGACCATATGTCCTACAGGCCGATCTTAACATCATCCGATCGAAATGTAGTCGAAACCTGCAGGACCAATTCTAAACGAGTCATGGAAAAGAAGGGGTTATGCTAAATTATTGCTAAATTTTAAAAAAGGTCCTTTTGGGAGGGTTCCCCAAAACAGGTTTCCCAAAAAGGGGCCGCCATCAACCATTTCTAGACCTAATATTTGAGGTTTAAAAACTAGGTCAGTCCATTTATCTTAGAAATTAAACAGGAATATTTGGGGGTTAGAAATCCCAATTTTGGGGTAAGAATTTAGAAATTGAAAGTAAACTAGTTTAATTCAAAAAAGTAATCCCTCTTTTGGGGTTTTGGGAAGGAGTTTCAACCTACTTTTGGGTAAGGTCTTTTTCAAATTTTATATACTGTGTAACGAGGTTAATCAGGGCAATTTGACCCCAGAAAAATAGAATTTCCTCGTTTTGAGAAGAAACATGTTTGAAAAATAGAATGAAATAGTGTTGGAACCATGATTTTAGGGTTTAAATCCCCATTTTGAAGAGACCTTGTTGAAATACAAATGTATAGTAATAAAAGTACAAAAAAATAAAGGACAAAAAGGAGGTTGGAACTTTCAATAAAAGTAAAACTCGATTTGGAGTGAAAGGAAAAAAAATGATGAAATTAGCAATTGTTGTGTAGTAAAACATGAAATTTTAAGGATGAGTTTAAATACCTATTTTAAAGAAGAAGAAAAGACGCTTATGTGTTGTTATAAGTATCTCACAATTGTATTAGGTTTAAAATGTATCATTAAAAATAAAGACTTTAAAAGAAAGAACGGTTTTCGGTATTCTCTTCTCCCATAATGGTTCCTTATTGGCTCTGCATATCTGGGGGTTCGATATCCCCTTTACCGAAATCTCCATAAGGAAATGGAACCCCGTACGTTGGGCTTTAAATTTATATACAAGAAAAGAAATTTATTGGAAAGATCAATGGCAGTAAAATGATCCCTAAATAAAAGCAATTTACTGGTTTTAATGCAGATCGTTATTGTTTTTAATCATTAAATGGCGTTATGCATATGTGAACTAAAATTTATTAGTAAAGCGTTATAATGAAAATACAATGACTTTCCTTTGTATAAGGGAGATTTAAATTGATTTTTTTTGCAAGAACCTAAAAATTAAATGTCAGCCCTATTCCTAAATTGGCTACCCTTGGACTTAAAAGAGTAAACAGTGACAGCTTGCAGTATAGAAATGGAGTTAATTTGATGTAATTTTTATATAAAAGGTTAAGAAAATCGATTTATAGTTTTAATGTTGCAGGATAAGGAGACCTGACTGTTTTTATGAATAGTTTTCATTGTGTTAAAGGATACAATAGACTTGCATTTACAGAGCCCCCATTCGTATTTGGATAACGTGCAATATTTTTTGTTAAGATGTTGCTTAAATAACATTTGTAAACACGCTTTTAATTATATGTAAAAATCTACTTTAGTATACCATTGAATTAGATAATTTAAAGCTTACATAAAGGTTTTATATACATTAAAAAGTAACCTTTACTATGCATTCCTTTAATGAACGTTTTTTTTTGAATTAATAACTATAATAAATTGATAATATAACCTATTCCCAACCGATCCATATTAACTTTTATAGATTACCCTCTACCTAAAAGGTTTCTTGTTTTTCAGTCGTATGCATTTTAGTTGTTTTCAAGCTTAAGAATATTTTCATTGCTAATATATTCAACTAATCATACAGGTAGGAAATTTATTCTTAGTTACTGTCCTGGTATACTTTTGGTTTACCGATAATGTAATATATATAGAATTTTACTTATTATTGAAATAAAAATATCCTGAAAACTTTTATTTATCTGCTACATTTGTAAAAGTACTAGGTTGGAAGCAAGTGTCACAAGATAAATGTTTGCTGATGTAGTAAGATGATATCAACATAAGGTCAAAGAAACGTAAGGTTTAAAGAGCTGTGTTTTAGTAAAGGAATGTGTATAACAATATATGTTTATATTAATAAAAATGTTTATTCTAGATTATTTATCCTAACTACATATCTCTAGACCATCAATAAAATTTCGCAATCTTTTAAATAGAATAAATGAGATGTAAGTATAAGATGTTACATTCTAGGTTTTGTAATGTAGTTAGCAGTTGTTGAGTTGTTTCTTTGCTCAGTCTAATGTCTTCTAATTGCTTGACCCTGAAAGGTAGAATCCCCACGCCTTGAAAATTTTATTTAGTACTCCTGAGAATTGGTTTATAAAATTAACACCTTAGCCAAAGAACCTTGAGAAATATACGAAAAATGTTATGGGCCTTGGAATACAACTTTGACCTTGAAGCGTCGGCAATGGATCCTTTTGTCCTTGATTTCCTAGAATTGAGCCTGAAATGATTTTAGCAATTTCCAGCCAAAACAATGGATCGCATTTGTTATTAGAGATTGACCTTGAAAGCATAGACTTTGAACAATGGATCGCCTTTGTTCTTGATTTTGAATGGGGGTAGCTGGATAACAATCTATTTTTTTATAACTCAACCAAAACAATGAATCGCCTTTGTTCTTTTCAGAGGTGTAAAATTTTTTAAAATTACATGCAAGCCTATTGTATCCCTTTAACACAATGAAAACTATTCATATAAAACAGTCAGGTTCCTTATCCTGCAACATTAAAACTATAAATCGATTTTCTTAACCTTTTATATAAAAATTACATCAAATTAACTCCATTTCTATACTGCAAGCTGTCACTGTTTACTCTTTTAAGTCCAAGGGTAGCCAATTTAGAATAGGGCTGACATTTAATTTTTAGGTTCTTGCAAAAAATCAATTTAAATTTTTATACAAAGGAAAGTCATTGTATTTTTCATTATAACGCTTTACTAATAAATTTTAGTTCACATATGCCGCCATTTAATGATTAAAAACAATAACGATCTGCATTAAAACCAGTAAATTGCTTTTATTTAGGATCATTTTACTGCCATTGATCTTTTCCAATAAATCTTCTTTTATACGTTGTATATAGGCCAATTTAAAGCCCAACGTACGGCAGGGGTTCCATTTTTATGGGAGATTTCGGTAAAGGTGGATATCGAACCGCACCCAGATATAGAGCCAATAAGGAACCATTATGGGAGAAGAAATACCGAAAACCGTCTCTTTAACTTTTAAAGTCTTTATTTTTAATGATACAGTTACTTAAACCTAATACAATTGTGAGATACTTATAACAACAATAGCAGCGTCTTTTCTTCTTTTTAAAATATTTTAAACTCATCCTTCCCAAAATTTCATGTTTTACTACACTATTTTACATATTCTAATGCAGCTTCATTTTTGTTTCACTATATAACACCCAAATCGAGTTTTATTTTACTTGTTTTATTAATGTCTCCAACCTCTTCTTTCGCTCCTCCACACTTACTGCTTTTTCTTACCTTTACGTACTACTACTTTCGTCATTGCTGCTAATCAAGAGTCTACTGTGCACACAATGGGGACTTTTAAACCCTAACAATCATGGTTGCCAACACTACTTTCTATTCTAGCTTTTTCAAACATAGTCATTCTTCCAAAAGGACGCAGAATTCATCATTTTCCGGGGTCAGAATTGCACCCCTAGATGATAAGCCTTTGACACAGTTATAACTATTGAAAAGCTACCCTTTACCCCTAAAAGTAGGTGATTTATAGAAACTACCACCTTGGCCCATAAACCCCAAAGTAGGTGATTAGCTTTTCTAATATTAAACTAGTTCTACTTTGATTTCTAAGAATTGTTTGGACCTTCCCAGAATTTTTCTAACCCCTCACAACCATATTCCATGTTTAGATTTCTAAGATAAATTTGACCTAGTTCAATTTAGCCTCAGCTATTAGGCTCTGGGGGAAACCTGTGTTGAGTGGGGCTCCTGTTTTGGGAAACGGTTATCTGTATTTGGGGAACATCCTGGCGGACCATAATATGAGCCCACGCTTTATTAAAATTTAGTCAATAACCTTTAGCATAGACCCCTTCTTGTTTCCATGACTCGTTTAGAATTGGTCCTGCAGGTTTCGACTACATTTCGATCGGATGATGTCGGGTAAGATCGGTTAGGACATATGGTCTTGAAAATTTCTTGGAGACCTTGAGAATTTCCAACAACCGATAAACATAACGTTTAACCAATGCAGGAACCTTGATAAACATTCAGTATAGACAACAACCCTCTTGTTTAGAACTGATTCTATTGATAGAATTCAAATAGGAACTCTTATTTGCTGTTTCAGAATTTTACCCAAGGAATGTTAAAAGTTGACTTGTTGACCTAGATGGATAGGTGGACCATAGAAATAGTTTGCATCAGAGGGCTTTTATATAAAATAATACACTTAAAATAATATTTTATTGTAAATATTAAAACTTTTCCTCCACTTTAAGCACACATTTTATAAACCTTTACTGATATTGTCTTACATAGTTATTATATAAAAGTGTACATTCGTCAAAGCACAAACATTTTTAAAAGAAACAAGTTGTTTTCATTTTGGGTAAAGATGGTTGCTCTTCAATTTCTATAACTGACTGTCTCAACAGTTTTCGAATGTAATCGGCTTTTCTCGCCCTTTAACGTACACATGATCTGTTACCGATATTAGTTCAAATATTGTGGAAAGAGATGTGTAGAGGTATATCCAGATCCCCATTTGATGCAGTGATGATTATTGATTAACCAAACAGCTTGTCGTTGAAATTCTACATCTAAGAGGTGCCAAGGAAATGGTGGTTTGAAACAAAATGGGCAGCTTGATTTCCATTGTATATTGCTAGCTCTTTGGGTTAAATACATGTTTTTGGTTTTGAATCCTGTACATCAACTATTACAATCATTGTCTCTGTAGGTGACCCCCAAAACATATGCACAGTTTCAAATTTAAATGCACAAGAACGCATGTTTAAACCGCACATAACTTTAACTAATATCTAATTGCTCTTCACAGCACTTTAGGTTTACCGTAAAATTATTCATCCTTATATAGATGTACCAGTTGCATTCGGGGTTAAAATATGGACAGGATCGGACAGGATTGGGACCTTGAAAATTATTTTCTGAATTGTAATATGGCGTGACCTTGTTTTTTAGTAATTATAACTCGACCAGAACAATGGATCGCCTTTGTTATAAAAGTGTGACCTTGAAATTTTTAAATAGACATTGAAGCGTCGGCAAAAATGAATCGTCTTTTGTTCTTTAAAATTGATTTTCAATTGAGGTGTATTTTATAACTCGTGGAACAAATTCGTCTTTGTTATTTTCTCAGATGTGCCTTGGGGAATTCTCAATTAACTTTGAAATTTACATAACTGTATAATTAAAAGATTTTAATTTGTGTTTTGCATATAAGTTTGAGATGTAGGTTTGTAATGAGTCACGGATAATGTCTCAAAGTAAAAGGATCCGATCCTGAATGAAGGCTTTAAGGAAAGCCGAATGTATGGCTAGTAAGCATTATAATGAAGCGAAAAAATATTAGGAAAGATGATGATGTCTTGTGGACCACATTAAACGAGAATCAGTTGAAGGAAATTGAATGTGAAAACAAATAATAAATAAAATAGATATGATCCAGCAAAGGTATTACAAAATGTTAAGTACATCAAATTTGTAATACTTAAATCGATCTTTTATCTGTATATTTGGTTAATAAAGTTTTATAAAAAATATTTTACTTGTTAGATGACCTAATCAGTCTGAATAATGCATCGTCTTTGTTCTCAGAATTTTAGAAGCTATGACTCAGCCAAAACAATGAATCGCCTTTGTTATCAGAGGGTGCCATAAGCAAGACTTTGAAGCGTTTTTGATTTCCCAGAATTGAGATGTATTTAGATAACAATCTATTTTAGAATAACGGAATAATGGATCGTCTTTGTTCTCTTGACCTTGAAAATTATAAACATAGACTTTGAAGCGTTGGCTAAAAAATGGATCGCCTTTGTTCTTGATTTCTTAGAATCAAAGGGTATTTAGATAACAATCTATTTTTTAATACAATGAATCACTTGCATAGACTTTGAACAATGGACCCCTTTGTTCTTGATTTCCTAGAATTGAGGTGTGGTCTGGATAACAATCTATTTTTAGGAATCAAAGTTTTTCTCTGTAACCTTGGGGAAACGGTTACCTGTGGAAACAGCCATCTGTTTTGGAAAACGGACCCTCTGTTTTGGGAAACGGACCTCCTGTTTTAGGAAACGTCTACCTGTTTAGACCACTTGAGGGCACTGGGAGGCGTGACATTGTTTTTGTAATAAGTCTCGAACAATGTCTCAAAGTAGATCCTGATATGATGACTTTTAAGGGAAGCTGAATGTATGGCTAGTATACAATATAATGAACCTATTAGGAAAGATGATGGTCCGTTCGAGAATCAGTTGGAAAATTGAATGTGAAAACAAATAGTAAATAGATATGCTCCAGCAAGGTATTACAAAAGTGACTATATCCCATAATACTTAAATCGATTTTATCTGTATAGGGTAGTCTTAAAAAAAATATTTTACTTGTTAGATGACCTAATCAGTTCTGAAAACAATGTCGTTTTTTTTACCTTGAAAATTGTAGAATAGACTTTGAACAATGCATCCCTTTTTATTGATTTGAATTTAAATCAGAAAC
Source organism: Vesta saturnalis (assembly GCA_036346205.1). Classification (NCBI taxonomy): domain Eukaryota; kingdom Metazoa; phylum Arthropoda; class Insecta; order Coleoptera; family Lampyridae; genus Vesta; species Vesta saturnalis. The sequence goes on along the minus strand of JARFJB010002466.1, from coordinate 251,718 downwards.
AATGTTTTTATCAGATAGCCATAAGCATAGACTTTAAACAATGCATCCCTTTGTTATTGATTTCTAATTGAGTAATCTTTTTATAACTCATAAAACAATGATAAAATAGACTTTGAAAATACCGCCTTTGTTCTTGATTTCCTTTGAGATAACAATCTATTTCTAACTGAACAATGAATCGTCTTTGTTATCAGAGGGTGACCTTATAAGCATAAACTTTAAATCGTTGACAATGGTTCACCTTTATTCTTGAAAGAGATGTATTTAGATAACAATCTATTTTAACTGAACAATAGATAGTCTTTGTTCTTTCATTGGCCTTGAAAGCATAGACTTTGAACAATGCATCACCTTTTTATTGATTTCCTAGAATTGAGATAACAATCTATTTTTAACTCCACCTGTAAATGGAATGTCTTTGTTCTTTAACCTTGAAAATTGTAAGCATAGACTTTGAACAATGGATCCCTTTTTGATTTCCTGGAATTGAGATGCGGAATCTGACCTGAACATGGAAACGGTTGAAACAGCTATGTTTTGGGAAACGGTTACCTGTTTTAGGAAACGGCTACCTGTTTACAGGAAACGGCTACCTGTTTTAGGAAACGGCTACCTGTTTAGAGGAACGGCCACCTGTTTGAGGGCGTTGCTTTGAAACGGCACCTCAGGGCTCTTGATTTCCTAGAATTGAGATAACAATCTATTTCTAACTGAACAATGGATCGTCTTTGCTGTGACCTTCTACATAAACTTTAAATCGTTGATAATGGATTGCCTTTGTTCTTGAAAGAGATGTATTTAGATAACATCTATTTTATAAATCAACCAGAAAATAATCGTCTTTATTCATTTACCTTGAAAATTATAAGCATAGACTTTGAACAAACATTATTCATGATTTCTCAGAATTGAGATAACAATTTATTTTTATAACTCGACCAAAGAATGAATCGCTTTTGTTCTTTACTTGAAAAAAGAAAGACTTTGAAGCGTTGACAATGGGTCCCTTTGTTTTGATTTCCTAGAATTGAAGCTGATAAAACAATGGAATTCTTTGTCTTACCTTGAAAATTGTAAGCATAGACTTTGACGCGTCGTCTTTGTTCTTGATTTCTAGAATTGAGATAACAATTTATTTTTATAACCGACCAGAAGAATGAATCGCTTTTGTTCACCTTGAAAATTGTAACATAGACTTTGGCGTTGAACAACACTTTATTCTTGATTTCGAATTTTAGAATATGACTCAAAAACAAATCGTCTTTTCTTAACCTTGAAAATTTGCAAGACTTTGAACAATGGATCCCCTTTTTGATTTCCTGGAATTGAGATGCAATTCACCTGAAAATGAAACGGTTGAAACAGCTATCTGTTTTAAAACCCTGAAACGGACCTGTTTTAGGAAACGGCTACCTGTTTTAGGAAACGGCTACCTGTTTTAGGAAACGGCTACCTGTTTAGGAACGGCCACCTGTTTTGGGGGCGTGGCAAACATGCACCTCAGGGCTCTTGATTTCCAGAATTGAGATGAATGGATCGTTTTCAGATGTGACCTAAGCATAAACTTTAAAGGCTGACAATGGATTGCCTTTGTTCTTGAAAGAGATGTATTTAGATAAAATCTATTTCTAACTGAACAATGAATCGTCTTTATTCATTTACCTTGAAAATTATAAGCACAGATTATTTCTAGAATTGAGATAACAATTTATTTTTAAACTCGACCAGAAGAATGTTCTTTACCTTGAAAATTGTAAGCATAGACTTTGAAGCGTTGATAATACATCGCCTTCATTCTTGATTTCCTAGAATTGAGATAACAATTTATTTTTATAACTCGACCAGAAGAATGAATCGCTTTTTTCACCTTGAAAATTGTAAGCATAGACTTTGAAGGCGCTTTTTATTGATTTCAGAATTGAGATAACAATTTATTTTATAACTCGACCAGAAGAATGAATCGCTTTTGTTCTTTTTGAGAATTGTAACATAGACTTTGAACAATGCATCCCTTTTGATTTCCTAGAATTGAGATAAAATCTATTTTAACTGGCCTTGGCATAGACTTTGAACAATGCATTCGATTGATTTCAATTTCAGAATGACTCAACAATAGATCGTCTTTGTTCTCTGACCTTGAAAGCATAGACTTTAAACAATGGGCCCCTTTGTTTCCCAGAATAGGGCGTGGCCTCGAAACATGCATAGACTTGTAGACCGAGCAATGACCTTGGACAATCAACAGTCTAGTAACTTTTCTAGTGACCTTGAAGGACAAGCATGATTGAAGAGGTGGGGTTACCACACGGGCCCGGTGACCTTGAAGATGATGACCTTGATAAATGACTTGGACGTACAAGGATGACCGAGCAGAAAACAGTAGAAAAGATGTAGAAAAGTGGGACAGGATCCCAGCATACTACTCAGATAGACAGATAGACAGATCAGAAGACAGAAGACAGATAGACAGATAGACAGATGACAGATAGACAGATAGACAGATAGAAGATAAAGATGACAGAAGAAGATAGAAGATAACAGAAGAAGATAGAAAGATAGACAGATAGACAGATAGACAGATAGACAGATGACAGATAGACAGATAACAGATAGACAGATAGACAGAAGAAGATGAAGATAGACAGATAGACAGATAACAGATGTGAAGACAGATAGACAGATAGACAGATAACAGATAGAAGATAGACAGATAGACAGATAAATAAACAGATAGACAGATAGACAGATAGACTAGACAGATAGACAGATAACAGATAGACAGATAACAGATAGACAGATAGACAGATAGAAGATAGACAGAAGAAGATAGACAGATGACAGATAGACAGATAACAGATAGCAGATAGACAGATAGACAGATAGACAGGACAGATAGACAGAAGACAGATAACAGATAGACAGATAACAGATAGACAGATAGACAGATAGACAGATAGACAGATAGACAGATAACAGATAACAGATAGACAGATAGACAGATAGACAGATAGACAGATAGAAGACAGATAGACAGATAGACAGATAGACAGATAACAGATAGACAGATAGACAGATAAAGATAGACAGATAGACAGATAGACAGATAGACAGAAACAGATAGACAAATAGACAGATAGACAGATAGACAGATAGACAGATAACAGATAACAGATAGACAGATAGACAGATAGACAGATAGACAGATAACGATAGAAATAGACAGATAGACAGATAGACAGATAGACAGATAGACAGATAGACAGATAGACAGATAGACAGATAGACAGATGACAGATGACAGATAGACAGATAGACAGATAACAGATAGAAATAGACAGATAGACAGATAGACAGATAGACAGATAGACAGATAGACAGAAAAGACAGATAGACAGAAAAGACAGATAACAGAAGACAGACAGACAGACAGACAGACAAGATAACAGAAGACAGATAGAAGACAGAAGATAACAGACAGACAGATAACAGATAGACAGATAACAGATAGAAGATAGAAGATAGACAGGTAGACAGAAGACAGAAGACAGATAACAGATGACAGATAGACAGATAGATGACAGAAGACAGATAGCAGAAGAGATAGGAGAAGCAGATAGAAATAGACAGATAAAGATAAAGATAGAAGAAGACAGATAACAGATAGACAGATAGACAGATAGAAGATAAAAGACAGATAGACAGATAAAGATAGACAGATAGAAGATAGACAGATAGACAGATAGACAGATAACAGATAACAGATAGACAGATAGACAGATAGACAGATAGACAGATAGACAGATAAAGATGACAGATAGACAGATAACAGATAGACAGATAGACAGATGGATAGACAGATAGACAGATAGACAGATAGACAGATAGACAGATAACAATAGACAGATAGACAGATAGACAGATAGACAGATAGACAGAAACAGATAGAAGATAGACAGATAGACAGATAGACAGATAGACAGATAGAAGATAGAAGATAGACAGATGACAGATAGAAGATAGACAGATGAAGATAGACAAAGACAGATGGATAGACAGATAGACAGATAGACAGATAGACAAAGACAGATAGACAGATAACAGATAGACAGAAGACAGATAGACAGAAGACAGATAGACAGATAACAGATGAGATAGACAGATAGACAGATAGACAGATAGAAGATGACAGATGAAGATAGACAGATAGACAGATAACAGATAGACAGATAGAAGATAGACAGATAGACAGATAGACAGATAGACAGATAGACAGATAGACAGATAGACAGATAGACAGATAGACAGATAGACAGATAGACAAAGACAGATAGACAGATAGACAGATAACAGATAGACAGATAGACAGATAGACAGATAGACAGAAACAGATAGACAGATAGACAGATAGACAGATGACAGATAGACAGATAGACAGATAGAAGATAGACAGATAACAGATAGAAGATGACAGATGACAGATAGACAGATGACAGATAGACAGATAGAAGATAACAGAAGACAGATAGACAGAACAGATAACAGATAACAGATAGACAGAAGACAGATAGACAGATAGAAGATAGACAGATGGGATAGACAGATAACAGATAGACAGATAACAAAGACAGATAAAGATGACAGAAGACAGATAGACAAAGACAGATAGACAGATAGACAGATAACAGATAGACAGATAGACAGATAGACAGATAGACAGATAGACAGATAGACAGATAACAGATAGACAGAAGACAGAAGACAGAAGACAGATAGACAGATAGACAGATAGACAGATAGAAGATAACAGATAGACAGAAGACAGATAGAAATGACAGATAGACAGATAGACAGAAGACAGATGAAACAGATGAAGAAGACAGATAGACAGATAGACAGATGACAGAAATAGACAGATAGACAGATAGGATAGACAGATAGACAGATAGACAGATAGACAGATAGACAGATAGACAGATGACAGATAGACAGATGAGAAGACAGATGACAGATAGACAGATAGACAGATAGACAGATAGACAGATAACAGATAGACAGAAGAAGACAGAAGAAGAAGACAGAAACAGATAGACAGATAGACAGAAACAGATAGAAGATAGACAGATAGACAGATAGACAGATAGACAGATAGACAGATAGACAGATAACAGAAGACAGAAGACAGATAGACAGATAGACAGAAGACAGATAGACAGATAGACAGATAGACAGATAGACAGATAGACAGATAGACAGATAGACAGATAGACAGAAGACAGAAGACAGATAGACAGATAGACAGATAGACAGATAGACAGATAGACAGATGACAGATGAAAAGATAGACAGATAGACAGATAGACAGATAGACAGATAGACAGATAGACAGATAGACAGATAGACAGATAGACAGATAGACAGATAGACAGATGACAGATAGACAGATAGACAGATAGACAGATAACAGATAGACAGATAGACAGATAGACAGATAGACAGATAGACAGATAGACAGATGACAGATAGACAGATAGAAGATAGACAGATAGACAGATAGACAGAAACAGATGGATAGACAGATAGACAGATAGACAGATAGACAGATAGACAGATAGACAGATAGACAGATAGACAGATAGAAGATAGACAGATAGACAGATAGACAGATAGACAGATAGACAGATAGACAGATGAAATAGACAGATAGAAGATAGACAGATAGACAGATGACAGATAGACAGATAGACAGATAGACAGATGAAACAGATAGGAAAACAGATAGACAGATAGACAGATAGACAGATAGACAGATAACAGATAGACAGATGACAGATAGACAGATAGACAGATAGACAGATAGACAGATAGACAGATGACAGATAGACAGATAGACAGATAGACAGATAGACAGATAGACAGATAGAAGATAGACAGATAGACAGATAGACAGATAGACAGATAGACAGATAGACAGATAGACAGATAGACAGATAGACAGATAGACAGATAGACAGATAGACAGAAGACAGATAGACAGATAGACAGATGAAGATAGACAGAAGACAGATAGACAGATAGACAGATAGACAGATAGACAGAAGATAGACAGATAGACAGATAGACAGATAGACAGATAGACAGATAGACAGAAGAAGATAGACAGATGACAGAAGACAGATAGACAGATAGAAGAAGACAGATAGACAGATAGACAGATAGACAGATAGACAGATAGACAGATAGACGATAGACAGATAGACAGATGGACAGATAGACAGATAGACAGATAGACAGATAGACAGATAGACAGATAGACAGACAAATAACACAATATGCTCCAATAGATATATCACTATGGTGATGGCAACCATCAACAATCCGATACAGGAGCATCTCCTATAAGCGCCACAGTGTATGGACGTGGTTAATGCACACGTCCACGCAGATGTAATGAAAGAAAGTGGAAAGAACCTTTTGCACTTGTACTAAATCAAAATGTTTTATTCCTAAAGAAAATCATATTTTGAATAATACAATTTTACATGTCTTTTGTTTATAGAGCAACTAAATATATTAGTATACCGTTTTCTTTTCTTTGGTTTCTAGATTGTGTATCAGCTAAGCGTAACGTAAGGTGAATAGATAGGATAACAGGTAGCGTTCAATGCGTGTTCATTACAAATCACCTTGGTATTGTGTGTTTTGGGACCTCGAGGAAGTAGGGCATGAGTGGCCTTTATGGTTTGTGAATTTTAAAAGGCCACTGTTGTATAACCTTGGGGTGGAGGCTTTGTGAAAGTAGGTCAGACACTGCAATTGTGCAACCTTGGTCAGGTGGTAGCCTTGATAAAGTGGGGACCTTGGAAATATGGGATCTTGGAAATGTGGTGTGTTCCAGAAGTCTCCAAACTTACCTACTTTCAACAAGATAAATTAGATGCGGAGAATACATCATACACCGTCAGAGGTATACTACGGGCTTAGCATGCTCTGCAGCATTATATGGTTACTTTAATAAATATTATACATACTTAATGTTTTATTTGTGGCTTACTATTACCAGGGCCTTTTTAGTAAATGAGCCCGGTGGGCCCAGGCCCAGGGCGCAGAGGTTTTAAGGTACACGCCACTCTATTAGTCCATTTCATTGAACTCGATGTACGAAATGGAATGAGCGCTCTATGTTTGTTTATGGGAGAAACTTTAAAGCCACCGCCTTAGAAAGAGGCACATAGTACTGTCTGTATTTCTTCGCTTATCTTACACAAGTATGCTAATGAAGTTTAGTGGTGTCATTTAATTTTGTTTCGCTCTTTAAGTAATTTTAAAGTTTGTTTTAAGTTAATAATTAAGCTTAATTCAACCAAAATGTACTGTTCTGTACGTATATTTCTCTATCGAATAATACAGAAAAATACATTTTCACAGGTTATATGGCCTCTTACTGTTTTTTTGATAGTGTAATTTTTCTTTATAAGCTTATTCACAACCAAATTTACTGTCCTAACCCATTATCTTTTTACTTCAAAATTCCTGTATATTTGTATGTACTATGGTCGGACGCACCATAGGAAATCCAATGGGAAATCATAAACTCTCGAATTTCTGCTTCCCGAATTATTTTAGGTAAAAACTCTACAGGAACTTTTCTTTAAAGAACTAAATTCTCTATCAGATGAAACTATTAAAAAGATTTTACAGTTTACACTAATTTCAAAAATTGCAATAATCATTCCTGCACAGCATCAGGATAGCAATCTTTTAAACGTCAAGCCACCTTAATAATCAATGAAAAAGTTCCTGTAGAGCTTATGTTGCGAATGCGCGCCTCGAAAATGCCTTTAACTTTTGCTTGAATGGTGCCAGTGGAAGGGGGCGAGGGGAAGGGGGCAGGAATGTCTATCGGGCGCATAGCGCGTGATATGCTAACCGCGGGCCTGACTATAACAAGAAATACCTTTGAATAAAATACTACCGCGACCTCGCTTAAATGTGGGAGACGAGCGGTTCGAAGGTATATTTGGAAATTTATATTAATCACTAGCTGAGAATAGTTTATAAATTTGCTACCCGTACTACACAGTCGGGCAGATACTCGGCTTTCCAGGCGGTGTTGGACTATTTGTTCAGGGAAAATTTATTAGTGACCCAAATAATACTGTGAATAGTTATTTGGGAAAAGAAACGGCCAAAATACGTTAATCTACGAATTTTTACAATACCGTCGATACGTCTCTGGTACGTAGCAATTCAAATGGGACTGCTAAAAGTGGTTTAAGTTATAATTTTTTATAGAAATTTCTCTAGGTCAATGTTAGGTAGAAATAAAATTGATATCTTATTTTTTAACTTTACGGTGTTTACTGGAAGCTTTACTAACGTTGATGGTGGTTATGAAGATATATTGTATATATATATATATATATATATATATATATATATATATGTTATTTTGTGCTGCATATGAAGTTGATGTTCTTCCGGGCTTGGTCTCGCATAGATTCTCGTCCATGGTTCTTAAAAGAACCGATGTTGAAATGACGACGTTTCGGCATAATCTCATCTGCCATTTTCAAGTCTTCGTGTTCTGCTTGGTAACTCGAACTGAACTGAGGTCCTCCTGATGGTCGGCGGTATTTGTATGCTGAATTTCTTGGTCGATGCCCTGGTTATTGGTCGTTGTGATGATACTTTCACTTTCACTTTCCCTTTATCCTCCTTTCAACCGATTTCTCCTTTCCTTTCGTTCATGACTGGGGTTTCCTGAGAATAGGCTTCCAGGTCGATGGCAACCTCTGAGTGTCGTCTCGTGAATTCAAATTATGTGGTCGTTTTGATTTCGATAGCTTTCTGATAATCGGTGATAGATACTGTATGTTTGCTATTATTCTTGTGTTTTCAAAATCTATCGCGTGTGAGGTCTCCTTTACATGTTGGGCCAGTGAAGACGTTTTCTGGTCTTTTGTACTGCGTTACGATGTTCCTCTTCTTACATTAATGCGTCTGTTTTTTGGGTATGTCGTGAACAATCCCGGCATGGAATTTCATACACTTTGATCTTCGAGTGCTGTTTAGTTTTCGGGGTTTGCAGCATGTTTGATAACTTTTGTTGGCCGTGAAGATGGTTTCGATGTTATATCTTCGGAGGATTTTTCCGATTCTGTCTGTCGTGCCTTGTACTATGGTAGACAGGATTTGGCTACTTATGTTTGTGTCGCTATCTTCCGTTGTGTTGGGTTTTCTGCTCAGTGTTTCAATTCTGTACATTTTGAAGTGTTCAAAACCCTTATTAGTGAAACAAACCAAGTCTTAAGCATTGCAAGGCGTGAGATGGTGTTCCGATGGTGGTTTAATATTTACAAGAAACCTATCTGCTATTTCTTAAATCCACAATCGAATCTGACTTTACAAAACCCTACAGTAAATATTCCATCCCTAGCCCAAAATGTGGCTACCATCTTGTTTTTTCTGAGATATAAGCAAAGAAGATGCTATGCATTGAAAAAGAATACGTTTGGAATTTAAAACGTAAAGAGTATACAGTTTATTTTTCTGGAAGGAACTCTGCTACACTTTTTGTTTATAGCCAGTGATTCTAAATACTAGTTTTTAAACGCCAAGGTGATTGTCGAATATAGAGTTTACGCTCATTTGTTGACGCATTCCGTAAAATCGTATAATAAGCGCTTACCACATATCCATTTGGAGCGCTATACAGTTACCAGAAACACATATGCCACCAAAAAAATTTTTTCAGGTGACCACCTGCATAACTAGCTACGTTGATCCGTTAGTGACGTTGCATAAAGTACCAGGGAAAATCTACCTTCAGATGATGTTGAGTTAACCATCTGATGAAGTCACAACCCGTACTGTTTCTTGTGAGTGACCCGTTATTTGGTAGGAGAAACGTGTTCCTGCATGAGGTCCAAAAAAAATTTTCTTAACTGATTGAAATTACCATGGATGATAAGCCCGCATTCGCCATTATTCACTAGATAACAACAAATTACAGAATTGAAACTAATACACTGTAAAACCGTTTATTGGGGGAGTACGGAGGTGTTAGCCCGAGATCCCGAACTCTTCTAGGTATATCCGAAAGGTTCTGCTGATGTACCTGGGACCATTGTCTGAAATTAAATTATTGGCATTGCCAAAGCGATAGATTACTCGTTCTTTGAGTGCCGAAGAATTGGTTTACTGGTGGCTTAGCGAAGCAGTTGCAATTCTACCCACTTGGTCAATAGATCCTGAAACACGAGTACAAACTTATGCTATTTCATCCTTCGCGGCAGTGGGCCGATAAGATCAGTGCTAGCGTTGTGCGACATCAAAAAATATACATCTTTCTCTTTAAATTTTTTGAGCTGGGTTTTTATAAGATGACAGGTTTTACATGATATATATTTGATTACCTCTTGCCTTATTTTCGGCCCGTAGTATTTCCGGTATATTATGCAGAGAGTTTTCGCAATATCGAAATGTCCGGCTGCGGGTGAATCGTGACATTCTCTTAGCACGTCCCGCTGTTCAAGTGTTGGTACACATTGCTTCTATTGTGCCTCGGCCTGTAACGGAGAGTATTGATTTGTATGAAATAAAACTAGTCAATTATCATGTTTGCTGATGATGTTGAACTGCTGCGTCCGCCACAAACTATGAGTATCGGTCAGTGTTTTTAGGTAGCTTTTGCGGTTTGGGCTTTATGAACCCCACGTTTAGGTAACATTTCTGTAAGGAACTTCTACCTACTAATTACGTTAATTAGTTAATGCAAGTTGGGTATAACCCTAATTTACTCTACCAACGGCTTAGATTAAATGTTGGTGACGGGGTGGTTCAAAGGTTGTCCTTGGCTATCTCTGATATTCACTAATTAAGGTTACTATATAAACTTGCTACCTATTTTACACCATCTGATAGACCAAGTCAGAATGGTTGTATACAATTTTATTTTTCTTATTTATTTACAATTCTAAGTAACTCATTATTTCAACTTACAAAACTATGACGGTCTAATTACATATCGATACACTTAGAAATGTGAAAAAAGGAAACAACAGAACTGGCGTTGTCTGGGTTTCTATAATGACGGTTGCGTTCAACTATTCGGCTTCAAATAACCGAGGGAAAATGTGTTAGTAATACAGTCAAAAATTATTTGCAAAAATTTTAGTTGAAAATAGATAAGGAATTTTCTTCATAGTATGGTTGGAGTTGCTGGAGACGGTAAATACCAGAATTAATTAATTCGGGATTAATCAGACAAAAGAAAACTACATTGTGGATAAATTCTGTCAAAATTACTTACGATATTGGGGTTTTGTAAACTGGTAGAGTAGAGATCACCTTAAGTACCTAATTTTGCAACAAGAATTGAATACAGAAAGTGACTAGCGGTTTCTGGAACTGGGTTAACTTTTGTACACGATTTCGCCCTCTACGTTTATTCTACCTTACGAGAGTGTGTAGCCACTAGTAAACAAGGGCAGATATCCCGTCCTAGGCGTATATCCTGTCATTCCGACGATCTTATGAAGCGGTTCTGGGCTTGCTTCCCTTCTTCGTGCTTCAGTTCATGTAGTATGTAGTGTGGGCGTTGTTTAAAAACTTACGTGTGGACAATATCGAGCATTAAGTAAAGTCTAGTTGGAAGAGCGGGTACAGTCACTGCTGAAAATGTGCAATCGTGAGGGAGAGTCGGTCAATGCTGGGTCGTTAGCTACTAGTGTGACGTAAGCCTCGTTGTTTTTTTCTGGGGCGATTCATGGATATTACGGAGCTTTGTTGCAGAAAAGCTTTTCGACGATTACTAACAATAGTGGGAATAAAATTAACTATTGATTATTTCTGGTCTCAACAATTAAAAAATCCTAAAACTTCTTGGACGATTTAAATACATGTACTCAAAAGATTGATTCCGGTATTACTAAGTTAGTAGAAAATTAACTACTGATAAGAGCATATAATTAAATATAAACGCTTTACAATCAGCACGAAATTAGATAAGTTATACAAATATTCTATTGAGGAATACACAAAACATTAATTTTACAGTTATCGTGTAAGAAAAGCAAAATCAATCATTTATTTACACTGGGTTTGCCCATTAACACCATAACTACTCACTCAAAACTCCATCGTGTGACACTACACGGGAGCATTCTACATTTTTCCACACGACAACCAAATTGTGAAATGCACTAGCTAGTTTCTGTTTTTAAGGTAGCCATTTATAAACATTTCTGGGCAGCCTAACAATATCCTTAAACACTTCCAGTGTTCCTAAGTGTTTTAGCACGTTGCAAATCTTAGCCTGTTCGGGAATACTACAAGTAAAAAAAATGATACTTTGTCGATAACCCCAAAAACAATGCAGGGTTCTTAATGAATAGAAGTAAAAATCATTTTATCACATTGTTTTGATTAATTATTGGATGTGCGTTATAACACTCGAAAAATAAACAAGCATCGGACAAATGTCAGCTTTAATCAACGAACAAACCAAAAATGAATCCAGTTCCCTTCTATCCGGTTGTGGTACTAACTTAAAAATTCGATAATTGCATTTAACTTAAATGTTATAGTGCATAATCACAAAAACTGTTCTTTTTATAAAATTGTTCAGGAGTAATTAAGCAAACGGCAATAAGGTATAATAATGTTCGCCATTCTTAGCTTTTAAATAGATATTATGGTAGTGTTACAAACGATGCCATTTAATACATTTTTATAATGTGAATAAAAGTTTAGTTATGGCAGGTTAATAAATTCGCCAAAAATTAATTTTAAAAATACATAGTGTTACGGGCAAAAATAAGCAATACTGTGAACATCTATTTAATACATAATTAGATGCCTGTTACATTATGTACATAAATTATATACAATTGGGAGCACGGAATACTTTATGCTTCCATTTATCTTGGTTGGCAAAATTAAAATTTTTGCACAGAGTAAAACGAATTTTTAATGCCAAAGTGACACCGAAAATCTGAATGATCTGAATGATTAGAACTTGATTTTCAATTAAATTAGGAAAATAAGGGTACAAACTATTTAGCAGTCCCAACTGTCTACGTACCAATAAAAATTAAACATTAAATTGCAACCTGGCAAATTAAAATATAAACAGATGAAGTGTAATACTCAACATGCTTGACCGGCAATTGAAAGGATTGAGGTTCGATTCTTTAACCAAGAAAAGTTTTTTTTGTATATTTTCTCAAAAAACACAGTTTTACAAAAAAATTATAATAAGCAACTTCAAACCCACAATACCTGAATTTGAGACATATCAGTTTTTAAACACGACAATCCCTCATTTTGAATTTTTTGATTTTGACAATTATACTTAGGGATTTTAAAAACCCCCAATACCCGACTTTCAAAAAAATAGGTTTATAACTTAGAAAATGCACAATCTTGCAAACTAAAAAGGGTGCATTAGCATTAGTTTGTTTTTCAAGTTTGTAACTCTTTAAAATTTAAAGAAATGTATTTTTTCATTGTTCTAAGTCCATAAAAATGCCCTGTACTGGTTGGATTTTGCTCACTAACGAACTTAAGTTAGATTTTATCGCAAACAATTTTTGTACCAATTTCATAACTTTAATGGCTCAAAAGATATCGTATATATATATATATATATATATATATATATTATATATATATATATATATATATATATATATATATATATATATATATATATAATATAAGACACACCACACCACACACACACACACACACACACACACACACACACACACATCACTGTTTTTGAAAACCTTAACAAAAAAATTGTAAATACGCTAAACGAGAGCAGGAAAGCACACAAAATCGATCGAGGCTTGTACCGATCATAAAAACAAATATGTTACATGGTAGCAGAACATACCGCTTAGGGGACATATATGTGACTACAGTTTAATTGAAGTGAGCGACAACCCAGTCTAAAATGATGGAGATTTTAGGGCGCTTTTGCGTTTTATAATTGATAGCGGCTTTGTCCAGCTTGAAGGGCACTTAAAATCAGCATTCCCAAATGCTTCTTATATCAGCAAGGTTACAGCTAATGAACTGATAAAATGTTGTTCAGATGAACTCGTTGAATGTACATGATAATGCTATAAGAGAAGACTTCCTTGGTTTCTCCACAACACAAACTATTGTGATGCTGACGTAGTCTGCTATAATAGGGGAAGTTTTAAGCCAGTCAGTGCTAAGGTTTATGTAGGAATTGGGATTGAACATGGATAACCGTGTGAGTATCGGTTGGGGTGGATGTACTGTGAACATGTCTGACATGCGAGGCGCAGCAACAGAAATAAAAAGTTGGCTTCTAGTTTTCAAAACATTTCCTCCCCGTGACCCCCGTTCCAATCGCATAACAGTATATTAAAAAACAAGTTTTATGAAACCAGTCCTGAAGCACAAATTCAAGTTTAAAAAAACTAGCGTAGCCACGAGTTTTTTAAAGAATGAGTGTTTCAATGTCTTATGAAACACGTTTTTTATGCTATTTTTTGTAATTTGCCATTTATTATTAAACAAAAATTTTTGCTTTAGTTGGTTTAGGGATTTTTGTACGGGTTGGTAATGTCTTAAGCTTAAAAGTGAAAGTTTGACATAGTCACCCATTGTTTTATCCAAATTCTGTTACAAAACACGAAAATGGAAGATAATCGGAGGTAATATAACAAAACCTCGATAAATAGTCGACTATTTGTATTGCATCTAAATTACGAGTGTTTTTTAAAATCAATTTGTCGAGACGTAATTTTGGCATTAATAATCTGATTAAAGCCCGAGAGCTTTAGCTCAGGAAATAATCTTATTAAATATAACACGACCTCGATAAATTAGCTACAATTTTTATTGCTACTAAATTTCTCGTGTATTTTACAATTTGTCTCAACGTAATGTTGGCATTAATAATCAAAGATTAAAGCCCTCGAGCAATTATTAAAGCGACAAATTGATTTTAAAATACACTATTTATCGAGGTCTTGTTATATTACCGTCGATAATCTTGCATGTACGGCGTACGCCCCTTGAAATTCGTCAAATTGCCAAAACTGCGGTCGCGAATTTGCTGACATCTAAGTTTGAAATTAGACCCATCCTGTTTTTGACACATTTTGTAAGAGTGATATGAATGGCATAATTCTGGATCAAGCTTTGACAACCTAAAAATTTTCGTAAAAAATTCCATGAATTAATGGCTATAGTGACATTCGAGATGATGACGTCGTGTTTCTTAATATGTCTATTATAGAAACAAAATGGAAGCAAATTACAAAAAGTTAATACGTGTTTTCTCAAACTTCATTGGATATTGAAATATCAAAGATAAAATGAAACATGATTTCTGATGTTGTTGAACAACTCCGACATTTAAATATAGCGTTCAATGTCAGACATAGAAATCTGATCGTTTTCCTAATGTAAACCATACTTTGTTATTGTAAGTGTAACTTTCAATGTTAACATTTCTAATTCTAATTTTGTAGGTTACGCTGTTGCTCACTCTGTTGCCATTTTTAACAAAAATGAGGTAATTCCAAGCTAACTTATTTCATGTCAGTACCGGAAACAACAAACTAGAGCTAGTACAAAAACATCCTAAATGCGTTAAAATTATGAAACCCGTTTTACGAAAAAAAAAAAAATTATGTTAGGCATGCTGTTAATTAAATTTTCAAATATGCTGTATCGGGTGTATTTATGTACTTCAATAAAAATATACTTTACATTATTGGCGTGCCGCCCTCAAAGACAGACGCACTCCTAACACCTCCGCTTGGCACGGCTCTATGACCGACTGACCCTGTTTCAGGCTCATTGTTTGAGTTAGAAGTATTTTTTAGTATATATATGAAGAGCGTGTACTTATACAATGTATACTGGTCCGTGGTTCAAATAATTAGTAAAAAGAGTTGTAACTATTAATTGTTAGGTAAAGAGATAAAACCTTATGCCCTTAGTTTCACTTCCGTCTCCTTATTTTCCTTTCGAATAATATTTTTCAGAAGCATTTAATCTAAACGCCCTACTGTATTAGTCTTCTCAGCGGGTATCCCGTGCCTCACGTCTTTCGAACATACTCCTTTACGTAACCATAAAACATAAAATGGCCTATTACCCAATTTTGTCTTCTAGTCGTGGAGATAACACACAGTCAACGTCGTATACAGCTGCCCCGAAACAACATTTTATGCATTTTCTAAATACCGTAATATTAAACATATGTTTTCCGTAATAAAGGTATGTCCCTAGACGTGTGAACTTTGTTTATATAGCGGCGAGGCGAGTTGGGCGCTTACGCGCATCTTACTTCAGCATTATATATTGACTCCAAATGCCATTTCTGATTCCGCATGACAGAACTGGAAAAGGTCGACTTTATTGTATGTAAAATTTAAGCAAACATTACCGTCCCACTTAACACATTTCAAAAAGATCCATGTCCGCATCGCGATTCAAACCCGAGACTGATTTATTCGTAGTCAATTAACCAACCCACTGGTCTAACTTGGCAGACATTTCCTCCACTAAACTCCTAGCAACGTACACTTTGTTTCGTTTTGGAAAGCAACTCTCCGGATGAAGCTTACCATTAAAAGCAAGTCAATTTTATGGTTTTTATTTCTATTCATTTACTGTGTATTAGGTTGCGTTGTTTGGCGAGCTATGAGCTAGAGGAAGATCATATTGCTCTCCTATCAAACTTAAAACGTTTGATCATATTAAATGCAATAAAACCGTGCACGTGGTTTATAAATACTACAAAAAAATTAAAAAAAGGTAGAAGACGTGGTGTAAGACAATAACTACTGTTCAAGATTTCACGAGTCTGCACGAGCTTACAATACCGATACTTCAATGTCACACGGTTTATGGTTCAAGGTTCGGTCAATGCCTTCTTTTCGAGAGAAGCTATTATTAACGCGGGCGTATCCCAAGGATCAGTGATAGCTCCCATACTTTTTCCTGCTATACATAAATGACCTCATTTCCTCAACAACTAACCCGATCCATTTCTTTGGAGACGACATCACTCTACATTGTAGTTCTTCTCAGTTTTCCCACAACAATAAGTCTAGTAGGGACGTTAAGGTGAAAATGGCAGTCTCAATCAACACTGACTTAGAACATGTCCTTGAATGGCGAAGGAATAATCTACTCACGCTCAACGACGACAAAACCCAGTGTTACCTTATGGCCGCCAAGAAAGACCGTTCATTTCCTGCTATAAATATGAATGGCTTAGATCTCAAGTCTTCAAACTCTATTTCTATGTAAGGGATGTCCATATCATCGAACCTTTCATGGGTTGACCACCTTTTGTCAGCCAGCAAAACAGCTGCCCGTAAACTGGGCTTTCTATACAGATCTGAACAGTACTTCACATCGCAACAACTGTAGAAGTCTCAAATTCGACCTCATCTGGAATACAATTCCCACCTCTGAGTCAGTGCTCCCCAATACGCCCTTGATATGGTAAAGCGCATCCAAACAAGAGCTATAAGGCTTATAAATGACCCATCTCTGACTTCTGACCTACAGTCTTTTGAGCATAGAAGAATAGTTTCGGTTTTTTCGCAATTACTACGACAAGTGTGCCTCCCCGGGCGCAATATACATTTTACCACTGGGCGACCAAATTGTGGAATGCACTACCCAGTTCCTGCTTTCCTCCAAACTTTGATTTAAGCAAATTTAAGGTAGCCATTCATAAACATTTATCGGCAGCGTAACAATATCACTAAACCGTCACAGTGTTCCTGAGTGCTTTAGCACATTACCCTGTTCGGGAATACTATAAGTAAAAAAATAATTTAGACCTATACCTACATATTAAGCTTCAGTTCTGGAATGTCCTTTCATATTATTCCTTTTCGTTCCAATGTTTTCCTTCTTTTTTTTCAAGGTTGTTACTTTGCTACATCTACGTTCTTTACTAGTTTGTCTTTATTATCGTCTTTCCTTCCATGTTGTATATCTCTGTTATATCATAACTGGCATAATGACCAAATGTTCTTTCTACTGTACAGTTCTAACTTTCTATGTATGTGTGTGGGGAAGGGAGCCAGTACGTGCATGAGTGAGCGAGTGTCTGCGTGCGTGCGTGCGCGTGCGTGTGGTGCAGGCGAACGTTTGTGTACGTGGACGTACGCACACCTACATAGATACAATGACTTTGAAAATACACAACAATAAAGTTTTATATTTACGGTTACAACCGAAATATCTCGGTTCTATCAAGTCCTTTTAAAACGTTTAAACGCCAATGTGTTATATAAAGGACGTTGAAGTACCTTTTGTGAATATCTCAAAAACTTCAGAGCAATACGTGACGCAACCTTCTTTAAGGATAACCTAATTTTTCCAATAAATTTTTTTAAATAGTACACAATGTCGAGACAAACTCTAAAGAGGTACTTCAAAATAAAATTGAGTTTTTCAGCTATGTCTGTGTGTATGTGTGTGTGCGTGTGTGTATGTGTGTGTGAGTGCGTGTGTGGGTGTGGGCGTGGAACTGGGTATAAAATAAAATAAGTCTAAAATTAATTAAATAGGACTGAGAATGCTTAAATTGTATTATATTTTTGTTTTTACAGTGTTGCCTATTTTCGTTATGAACGTATTACAAAACAAGTTGCATAATTATCCTAACGAATTATTAACATTAAAATTATTTGACTTCTTTTAATTTTCACTGTGTAGATTGGAAGGTTGTGTGTTCACACTAGATACCTTTTGCATGAAAGGTGACTTAATCTTAATCGCGTGTTTTTAGGTGTAATCTATGAAAATTTTTTAACTCCCGAAAAAAGTGGGGTGTTATAAGTTTAACGAGTGCACTTGTGAATCCGTGACTCCGTGCGTGGCATCGTAGCCCCCAAACGGATGAACCGGTTTTGATTTAGGTTTTTTTTGTTTGGAAGGTGACCTAATCGAGTGTGTTCTTAGTTCTAGTTCGAAAAAATGTTTAACGTCCATCGAAAAAAGAGGAGTGCTATAGCTTATAAGTTTATGGCGTATATCTGTGTATCTGTCTGTGGCATCGTAGCTCCTAATGGAGGATAGGTTTTTGTTTAGTTTTGTTTTTATTTCAAAAGCGACTTAATCGAGTGTGTTCTTAGCTATGATTAAAAAAAGATTCCCGAAAAAAAGAGAGGTATGATATGTTTAATGTGTGTCTGTCTGTGCCATCGTAGCTCCCAAACGGATGAAGCGATTTTTATTTAGTTTTTTTTTTGTTTGGAAGGTGAATTAGGCAAGTGTGTTCTTAGCTATAGTTCAAGAAACTTTTCTAACCCCCGACGAAAAAAGAGGGGTGTTGTAAGTTTAACGTTTAGGGATTCATGTGTAATCTTAGATATTTAAATAATGATTGCCACTCGCTGAATAACCAAATAACTTCTTCACAAGGTGTGTCTCAACCAGTATCGCTGTGTTTAATGAATTCTACGACAAAATGTAATGAAACTGTCCTTTCATCTCATGTCTCGAATTCATCGGTTGCGGTGACCCCTATAGCAGTCGTTTATGCTGTTAAGACTAAATGAATCAGAAAAACTGCTGAGATTTTATTCCCGAGTCAGGCAAAAGCTGTTTTCGCATTGGGAAAACCTGAACTGGGAGATAAAAGTTACTTTGGAAGTTAACTACTAGTTATACTGCAAGATAGTACTACTTGCTGGTAAATTATACTACAAGTTGGCGACTTAAACTTTTTTATTTGGTGTTATTTTCGACTTGATCTCGGTGCTATAGTTGGGGTTGCCGGTGTTTTAACTTCCGAGCTTTCAGCGGCAAGATTTACACTCTAGTGACAACAGGAAGCCACAAATTAGAGTTCAACCTAATATTCTGAACTGTATATATCGTTTTCAATTAATTCTCTTTATTTCATTCCAATTTTATTAGCTTTAACATTTGCATTTATCACTGTTTATACATTTTGTGCGGATGTAGTTTGTTTGTTAGCCTTGTAGAAAATTATTATTATTATTATATTATTATTAATTTTACCAGATATGCCACGAAGCCGATATTATATATATATATATATATATATATATATATATATATATATATATATATATATATATATGAAATTCCTTTAGTTCGCCGTAGTCGACCGCTGATGATGATAGCTTAGCTATTGAAACGCCTTCGTTGTTTTTAATTCTGTGTGGTACGTGGGTATATATTTTTTATTATTACTCTGATGCCCTCCCGTCGAAAGCCGTGACATCCTCCAGTAAGAGTCGTGTACATCACAATTTTAGAACTGCTGAAAAATGAAGGAAGGAAAAAATAATACAGTATCTTTTTATATGTACTTTGTATATTAATAAGCACAAAATTTTGACAATATTTCAAGTATTTTGTTTTTATTGTAATTGTATATATAATACGTTCTAAAACCACAATGTGCTATAAATAGTACTTTTAAATATAACATTATAGAGCATGGACACATTGCAACGCTAACAGGAAAAGTAAAATTTGTATTTGTCTTGTTTTTAATTAAAAAAACACAAATAAATATAAAGTAAAAATGAATTTCTTGGATTACATGAATCGTTCATCTTTAGCGTAAATTTTGTAATAAAACGCTAATGTATTTTTGGCACCTCTCGTAAAAAGTGTGATCACTACTTAAAATGTTAGGAGTTAATTGCAAAATATTTTCTTTTACTTATTTAGTGATGACTTAGCTGAAAACGTAAACGTTTGGCAACGTTCATGTTTGTAATAGATTGCTTATATGTATATAAAGGTCATTTTATTATTTTTTCAATGTTTTCACTGTCGTTTACGATTTATAATAATTCACGTGTTTTTATTATTCGGTGTTTCCACAGAAAACGGTAACGTTATCTATTAGTGACTAACTAAAGCTATACAATTTTTTCTGTGGAAGAAATAAAAAGAAACCAAACACCATAAAAGTTATCCCACTCTAGCCCATATTTAACGGAGGACAACATAAAAACCAAATCCCAGAAGTCGCAACAACTAACAAAAAAATGGCCCCGCTATCCAAAAACGATACCAACTCAACCCTATTACGACACAATAAATTATAGCGGTGCTACTAAGATCCAGTAGGAAAGAAAGTAAGAAATACCATTCTCGATAAAAGGTCCAAGTATGAGCAGAGCGATAGACGCTTCAATAGATATCGTATGGCAATACGGTAGTCGTACGAAAGAATCGTATGCGGAAATTTCAAATATTATACAGGATGTTTCATAAATGTTGCACCATAATTCAGAGACTGATTGAACATTGAAAAAAATGGTAAGTAGAAGAGAGGCGCCTTGCGCCATCTTGGATTTTTGGGGAAAACCCACCATTTTTTATATGCCCACGTGTGGGACGTGTTTTTCCACCCTTATCTTTATGGTTTCTTTTCGGAGGTCTTTTCAACCCTTGATCGAATTTTCATCCCTAACTACGGCCTCTATGTTTTTACTCACCCACGTGGGAGACCGTATTTTTCATCCTTATTTATGGCTTCTTTTCGGAGGCCTTTTTCAACCCTTGATGGGAATTTCAATGTTGTATTAAGAGCCTTTTTAACAGCAATTTTTTTGTACTTGCTCACGTGAAGGGTGTATTTAGGGTTTGGTCTTGGGGTTGGTGTTGGGCTTGGGGTTGGTCTTGGACTTGGTCTTGGATTTTGGTGCTGGGGCTGGGTGACGGCTTCTTTTCGGGGGGTATTTTTCAACCCTAATTAAGATCCTTTTGGTAATATTAAGAGCAGTACATCCCCTAGAGGTTAGGCGTATTCTTTTAATTTCTATCTACAGATTGTAACCTTACGAAATTTTATTTACACATTAGGGTTGTATTCTAATAAGGGGCCCTAATGCTAACTTGTAAGACAGGTGTAGGCCTTCGACCCCTGTCGCGGCCTTTTTGGTGTGTGAGCCCTAACCTAATTATATAAGACAAGTGTAGGCCTTCGTCCCCTGTTGTGGCCCCTTGGCGTAATTGTATGTGAGTCCTAACCTAATTTTATAAGATAAGTGTAGGCCTTCGCCCCTGTCGTTACCCCTGGTTGAAAATGGTATTAGTTTTTGTAGGTTATGACTGGTAATTTGAAGTTGTGCTCTAATAAGGAGCTCTAATGCTATCTTGTAAGACAGATGTAGGGCTTTGCAACTTACTGTTGGGACTTTGCCCCGTGACCCCTTGATGTAAAATTTGAATTTGTATTCTAATAAGCAGGCCCTATTGTTAACATGTAAGCCAGCACTTGTGTTAGGGTCTGACTAAGTTGACCATCCACGCCTCTCTCTCCCTCTCTCTTTGTTTTGGCTCTTTCTGTCTCTCACACACACACACACACACACACAAACACACACACACACACACACACACACACACACAATTAATTAATTAATTAAGCAGATCAATCTCAAACAAATCAAGAAACCTTGGTCACCCTGTTTAGAACCGTAAAATCCTGTTAGGGGTACTTAAGAGTATATTTCCAATATGCTCATAATTATGCAATCGAAAATCGCAAACACGCAATCACGAAAAACGAAAATCGCAAACACGAAAAACGAAAAGGAAAATTCGCACACACAAACTCGCAAACACGAAAAAACGAAAATTCGCAAACACGAAAAACGAAATCGAAAATCGCAAACGCGAAAAACGAAAACGAAAAATCGCTAACACAAACTCGTAAAAACGAAAAAACAAAATCGAAAATCGCAAACACGAAAAACGAAAACGAAAAAATCGCAAACACAAACTCACAAACATGAAAAAACGAAAACCAAAAATTCGCAAACACCAAAAATCGCAAACACGAAAAACGAAAACGAAAATTCGCAAACACGAAAAAACGAAATCGAAAAAGCAAACACGAAAAATCGCAAACACGAAAAACAGAAACGAAAAATTCACAAAGCATGAAAAACGTATAAAACGAAAATTCGCAAACACGAAAAACGAAAACGAAAATGGCAAACACGCAAATACGAAAACGCACAAAACGAAAACACGCAGGTACGCAAAGCTGCAGAGTCTAGTCTATAAATAAAATAATTCTTTTTTATATGCTTTTATTCATTCCTTATACCCAAATGTAAGAGTATCAAAGTTTTCAATTCTCCGTCGCTTAGAATAACTTATTCTATATTGTTTAGATTCAGGTCTACTTAATACACTGTAGCACCTATCTCTAACTAATCTTCTATCATTATATACAAAAAGAGAGTCTTTACTATTACTAAGCACCATATCCTTCATCACTTCAAAGTTTATAGCACGAGAGTTTTTATAGTTTAAGGTTCACTTTACACACGGATTTAATTGTTTGATCATCGGCTGAAAACACATTATAACTGTAGTGTTTCGGTCCTGCACTAACAAACTCAGCTATATAGCTTCCTTCACCGTACGCTTCCAGCTTGTCGGTCATCTGGCCAAGGAAATCTCCGCAAGTTGGATTCCAGTCGTCAGGTTTTGGGACAAATATGACACTGTCTATATCATAATACAGAACGCGGCGGTCTAGTTTCTCCAGGTACTATATAATTCTAAATGCAGATGAGCTATCGTGTAAGCGGCTATGGATACATTAATAGTTTTTTGTGATTCACTTTCACCTTCCGGTCTATCCCAATTTACCATTACTCTATTATCATTAATGGGGATAATGGATTGTACCTGAACCAGAGGATCCGTAAGCAATTTGGCTCAGATACAATACTGCACTGAGTTAAATTTTCGCGTAGACCAAACTTACCCCAAAGAGAATTCAGCATCAGTTTGGCCAAGTACCTTAAACCGGGGTTTTTCTTAATATTATTAGCGTCTAGGCGAATTCCCTCCTTCTCATAATATTCTGTTATGTACTGAGCCTTCTCGACTTCTGTCGTGCAATGGCTAGGCCACCCTGAGCATTCCTGCTTGAGTTTCAGGAAATTATCGATGTAACCACTAAACAATCCTTCCTGCTTCGTCACTTTATTATAAGTGGTTACCTCATACTCCCAAATCTCGAAAACGTCCAAAACTTTATAGTTTTTAGTGATAGCCTTACGCAGCTCGTCAGCTACAAACGTCTCAACGAAACTGCGTTCGATTTCACTATGCCCACACTCCCCTTGATTTAACTCAGAACCACAAGTTCTACATAACAAAAACATCAGAGGCGGTAGTACTCGACATTTAACTAAACCCTCCACCGTGTCTAATGAAATGTTCTTACAATCTAAACATACATGAATTCTCGGATGACCTACAGGATACTTATAATATTTATTTACATAGGGGTATAATGAGCACACGTCACAATACATGATTTTCTCACTAATACCGTCACATTCATGATACAGTTTACTGGCATTAGTGCGGCCACCGTAAAACGCGTTTCGTGGATTTAAAGGTTCGTCATCTTGGCCACCTAGATTCTGTATAAACGCCCTTAACTCATCTTTTTCAAGTATTTGTTTTTTAAATTCGCATTCACGCATTTCCACTAGGTTATACCCGCGCTCGCGTAGAAACCGGAACCTCGCCGCCGTGTTCTCGTTTCGGGCGAGCATGGAAGTATTTGCACCAAGCTTAGGATCAATATTAGCCTGGTTGGGAAAACATTCCTCGCAACCGTGCCAATAACACCCCTGAAATTCGTAAACGGTATTTGATCCTGCGCAATAACCGTCGACCGTAACGCCTTCAGGAGCTTTCCCTGCGTGCTGTATGCTCACTTGCTGTGAATGTTCAATCCAACGTAACAACTGTATTGCGACCTTTGATTGCAAGCGCTAGCAATTGTAGTAGCCTCCTCAAACGGATCGACTTTATTTTGGGTCGTGAAGGTGGCCCAGAAACTAATACAACCTTTAACGAGAATCTTAATATCCATTAGGTAATATTTCACAATCTCTTCACTCATCTTAAAACATGATTACTTTGAGTCGCGTGCCAACCTAAAAGTTTTTGCCTCTCTTTCTCAGACATCTCATCTGCACAATAATATTCAAGCGGTGGAAAAGGACCCTCGTAATTCTAATTCTCGGATGTGTTGAAGAGAAATAGGAAATACCCCTTGGACTCGGGGAAATTGAAAGTTTTCGGAAATGCCGAGAACAGTGATGGGATGAAATTAAGGGAGTCAATAAACATAATATCGTCGCACTGAATGGAAATTAGTTATTATCAGTTAACATGCATTTAAGCACAAAACACCCATCCTGCCCCTTCATGTTATGCGCAATGCATGCAACTTTAAATTTTCGCGCTCTCTCGGCAACATACGACAGAAACGATTCAACGGGATTTTCCCTGAAAATGTGCACTCTTTCACTACATGTACTACAAGTAGAACAAACATTCGCGGCCACGCATAGATTGGGCTCATGCAGAAATCGATCATTCGCCCCCTCACATACCTTCTCTTGCATGCACTCCAAATCGTAAAAGATAAACATAGATGGTTTACCATTACCACCGTTGCGTCGCACCTTGTTAACAGGCATGTAACAAAGATGACCAATAGTCTTTTCGTTCATGCACGTGGAGCAATAGCTGTATCCGCACCTATGTTTACCCTTTACTTCAGTGGTTTTCAGACACTTGAAACACCTACGCAATTTTTCACACAGTTTAGCATCCTTATGGTTTCTAAATGCTGAAGTGAGACTAGTAATTACGTTATAGTGCTCATCCTCAAGTATTAAATTTAAAACTACCCTACCCGGTTCCCTAGGACCTTCAAAATAAACTGAATCACCTACGCGCGAATTATAAACTACAATGGTATATGAAGCTAAACGATTTTGAAATGCTTGAATGTGTTCGTAAAATTACCAGCCTGACTAAGATCTACAGCGCTGTTTTGGATAACCCAATGCCATGCTATTCCGCATTGTATCGTTATAAACGCTATTGCTAGGACTATGGCTCGTGCTAAACAATTGTTTTCGTTGATTGCTGCGGGGACAAAATAATACCCTGCTTTTTAACCTTACAAACATCTTCAAATTTTAAATCCGTCAGATTTTTGCGTCCATAGCCTACAGGTACCGACACTATCCACGTTTAAAACTAAGAAGTCACTCGAGAAAAAACTAGCATTGCTCTACACTACCTTTTCAGGTAGCGCTATTATCACTTTCACCGACAGCTGGTCCACTCTTCTAAATGACAGACCATTTGGTTTGTCCGGGAAATTCGAATTTCTTAACGTAATCCCTACACGGCCTGACGGAGTTGCATCCTTGATAATGTATGCATACAACTCCTCGAATGCACTCTACAAAAATGTGTATTAGATAAATAAGATTTTTAGTAAATGGTATATTTTACCTGTAGCCATGTTAAGGGATTATCCTTGCACGTATCGTCATTGAAACTAAATCTTAATGTTTTACATGTGGTGCTAAATTTTTTTATGAATTTACTGTCTGACTCTCCTATTATATTAATATGATTGAACCCCGTTTGGGAGGAGGATGGTCCGGCCTGTTGCTGGGAATCTGAGCCCGATTGGTTTTGCGCCTGTAATGTACTCATTCAGTAAGCGAAACAATAGAAAATTAAAAGACATACCGTTATCAAATCCTTCGCATCTGCAGTTTCCATCATCTCATATCGTCAAATACATCCTCCATGTTTACCTGGGCAGGGCTTTAAAAAAAATTAAACTTAAAAATAAAAAAAAAGCATATACTTACACTCTACCAACCCGTTGTGCAGCCTCCACAAAATCTTTATAAACCTTTATCGAATCGATAGTGTCATTTTCACACATCTTATAAGTAACAATATTATAGGCATTTTTCAACCCCTCTTCGGTTAACGCACCAGCACTAAACAACTCAAGAATTTGGTTAACGTTTAAAGACTCCATAGCTAAGATAACGTAATGCTCTTCGAAACAGAACTAAATTAGCTAAACTAAGCGCACGCTTTTATAGTATTTTACAGAGCCAAAGGTCAAATTAAGTTGTTTTGAAATTCATAAGGCTAACTTCATGGCTGATTTCGTCTATGGCTAGCTTCAAGGCCAATGTCTTTCTCAAGGTAAATAAGTTTGTTGTAAAGAAATAAAAGATCACAACCTACAAATGGTAGTGTAATAATTTTAATTTTTCTTAGCATGATTAATTAATAGGTATAAATACAAGTTAACTGAAACAATTCCAAGGCTGAATTGAAGAATTCGCAAAGCTAACTTCAAGGCTGTCTTCGTCTATGGCTAACTTCAAGACCAATGACTTTCTCAAAGTAAAATAAGTATGATGTTTATCTTTTAATACCAAATGACCTTATTGTTGAAGGTGACGTTAGGTGATAATAACATAATTTGTATATACGAAGCCAAAATGGGCGTTAAAAGAAATGTAATGATTATAATAACGTTTTTATTTAGCTAAGCGCTTTTATAACATATTCATCACGACATAAACACTATAATTTTAATTAACTAAATGTAAAAATACGCGTCAACTTAAAATCTAAGACTTTTGTTTTAAAAGAACCCTTTTATCATTTTATTACAGACCAGTCTTCGGTAGTAATCTTTAAATACATCGGCACTTTTTATTCTTATATTATTTTAACAATTTATATGGACATAATTAAAAAAGCCTATTTTACATGTCTCGATTGACTCTCATAATACAGCGCTTGATTTTTAAATTGAAATAATATATATATATATATATATATATATATATATATATATATATATATATATATATATATATATATATATATATATTAATCATCTTTTCAATATCAAATGGCCTTATTGTTCTTCTTTTAATTGCATGATGCATTTACAGAAGTCCACTAGATAAACATTTCGAAATATCACCTGTACGTGACAAGGACGTGTTTTAACAACCTTGCAATTAGGAACAGTTGATAACCCGATTAAAACGATAATTTTATATGTTCTAGTCATTAAATACATAAGCGGCTCCATTGAATAGTGCTATTAACTATTGGAGATCGTTATTAATTCGTGTATAAGTTGAAGGTTGTGTAGGTGGAAGGTTACAACGGGCAATGAAAAAGAAAGTGTAATAACACATATTACAACTTATAATACAAGGTCCACTCTCATGCATTTTATATATATATATATATATATATATATATATATATATATATATATATTGAAACAATTACTTGAAATAACCGATAAACCGACTCTAGTAATATTTTACTATGAAAACTTGTAATCTATTTATCAGAATACAGACTTTAAGACAAGATCATCTTATAAGCTATCAGATTAGGTTAGGACTCGGATACAACTGTACCCTTCAGCGAAACGTGTCTTACAAGTTAACACCTAATCAATGTATAAATAAATTTCGTATCTTAAACAATTTGTAGATAGGAATTAAAATAAATGTAATAATTTTAATAACAATCTCATTTGATAAAAATACGCTAATAAAGTAATACAGTCAATTTTGTCGCGCACGTAATTATTACCTAATGAATCCTTTAAATAAGTTTTATATCATTCAAATATCTGATAAACAAGCTGTAATAAATGTTAATAGTAGACACAGATTAAATAAACCATCTTTTACATCTAATGATTATTTGCGCACCCTTATCAGAATAAAGATTTAAGATCATCTTATAGGGCAACAGATTAGGATCGAGAATTTCCCCGGGGTTAAAAAATAATTAATTAATAAAAAATAATTAATAAAAAATAATTAATAAAAAATGATCAACAAAAAACGACTCGTAGGCATGAAAAAAATCAAAAAGGCCTTAATCAGGGTTGAAATTCCCATCAAGGGTTGAAAATGACCACCGAAAAGAAACCATAAAATAAGGTTAAAAAATACGCCCCTCAAGTAAGCGAGTAAAAACAAAAAAGGCCTTAATTAGGGATGAAAATTTCATCAAGGGGTTGAAAAAGGCCTCCGAAAAGAAACCATAAAAAATAAGGGTGGAAAATACGGGCTCCCAGGTGGGGCATCCTTGTGACGTCAAAATCCAAAATGTCGCATGATGCCTCTCTTCTACTATGGTACTTATCCATTTAAACCATATTCAAATAATGCTTCGTTAAGAAGATATAGGGTATTAAAGTTTTAATAAAAAATCCAATTTTTATTCACCTTCAGTCTTCAAAACTATTCGAGATATTTAAATGAAATTTTGCATGTTTTTTTTAGTAAAAATAATGAGCTTATTTATAAAATCTAAGAAATTGTTCAAAATTGAGACCATTTTGTTCAATATGTAATTGAGCTCACCTATTTATTGATGATCGAACTCTTGAAAAACGCCATGTGTGTTTTGCATTTGAGTGCAAGCGGATATCCCCCTTGCTAGCAGCTCTTTGTCATTGTTGATCGGTCAGAGTAGTGGTGCCCCTCGGCCTCCGCTTATTAGGAAAAACCTTATTTAGGTATTACCGTGCTAGCAAAGAAAAATGCCCCATCGTGCTGGAACCACATGCTTTCTCTGATATGCAGTGGCACATCCTCTAATAACATTGCCAAAACGTCTTCCAAAACTGGTTCATTTAAGTAGTCAGTCAGGCGAGAAGGAAACGAATAAGGGACAATTAAATTGTCACCCACAATGTTGGCCCAAATATTAATGGTAAACTGATGTTGATTGTTATGAGTTTTTTAATCCCCATATGCGGCTATTATGATTATTAAAAAAACTTTGTCTCGTAAAGCAGGCCTTATTCGAAAAGGGAACTAGTTCACTAAAGTCCTATTGCCTTAAGTGCTTTTGTAACAACCAGCGACAAAAACCTAGTCGATATCGCTAATCTTATGGGGTTGTAGTTGGTTTCCGCGCAGAATAAGCCAAACTGTTACGTGTGTAGTACCTATATCACGAGCAATATCCCGAACACTAATGGAAAGATTGACTTTTATTTGTTGAAGCAGGGTATCTTTGAGCTTCACAGTACGCGCTGAAAATGGACTACCTGGACGTCCGTGATGTCGTAGACGGCCAGTTTCTTTAAGGTGACTGTGAATTCTATGGAAGATACTTCGATACGGAACGGCTCATCTTGGAAATTTTTCTGCATACAATTGCGTAGTTCTTCCAGTACACACTGCTTTTCCGTAAACAAGATGCATATTCGCAAGTTTTGCTAATAAAAATTGAGCCATTATAACTAATTTAACAACTTAATTGATAAAATTAATACCTTCAATAATAAATGCGTGAGAAAGGTTGTAATGGAAGAAGAGTTTGCAGACAAATTTCCAAGGCGAGTGTTTCCATATGAAAGTATCTTCCCTAGGATATACCATCTTCAAATAGTACAAACTGCAAGTCTTCTGGACTACCTATATTGACGACGTTTTTAGATATGGGAATACGAAAGCCCTCATGGTATTGAATTGTGGGTGACAATTTAATTGGCCATTATCTGCTTCCAATTCGTCTACCTGGTCACGCATATGAACATTTTTTGGAAGACTATGATTAAAGAATATTATTAAAATTACATGTACACAGTTTTTTTTAACATGAACACGAAGCATCAGATAAAATGAGCCTTTTTTTTCTAAATTGAACGAAAACTCCAATAATAATATTTTTATTTTGAGAAAAAAGCAGTGGTGCACAATTTTTCTTTAAACATGTGTTGTGATGTGACCGTACGCACGCCACTGGTAAAATTAAAAATTACATTTCTATATAAAAAATGCGCCTATATAAATTGTCAAAAAGTGCAAAATTTTATTTAAACGCTGAAACGGTTTTAAAGACATGAATAAAAATTTAATTTTTTACTAAACCATAACAGCCTATATCTTCTTAATGAAGCCTTATTGGAATATGGTTTATCTAGATATCTACCATTATTTTTCAATGTACCCTGCATAATATTTACTATATACACTGTGGACCACATGTGATGAATAAATTCCTTTTCTCAGTTAATGTCTGTAGAATGAAAAAATCCTGAAAGACGTCCATTTTTTTTTCAAATTAAGCTTAGTAGTATAAAAAGTTTCCCCCTCACTTCAACTACCTTATTTGAAAGGCATTTTTATTCTCCATTCGAGTGTCAATTTCTTTCGAATCTGCTACCTAGTTACGGAGATAATGACAATTGAAATTTTACGTGAATCTTTTATATTTAAAAATAGGATTATTAAAAGAACTACAAATGCAACCGAACATAATTCTATAGTAAATTTTCAAACTGTAAACCATTCGCTTTCTGACAATGTGCAAGCCAGTCTCTAAACTCCCTAAGAACGTTTTGATTAATCTGAGGACTTATTTGTTCAACTTCTTGCCGTGTCTTACGTTTTAAATCTTCCAAGCTCTATGGTCTGTTGGTATAGACTTTCGACTTCAAATAGTCCCACAGAAAGAAATCTAATAGGTTTAAATCAGGAAAACGGGCTGGCCACTCTACTGCACCACGCCAACCAATCCATCTGACGGGAAATACAGCATTTAAATAGGTCCTAACACCATGTACGAAATGCGGTGGCGCTTCATCCTGCTGAAACCAAATATTCCGATAGATTTGATTTGGATTGCCATCATCAGGGTATAGTCGCTTCAGTGTTGATACTAAAAAAATTTCCAAAAACCTTAGGTAGTCTTCCACGTTTAAGGAGCTATCGAAGAAACAAGGAGCGATTATTCGATTTTCAACAATCCGAATCCACACGTTCAATTTCTTGGAACATTGAGTTTTGGCCTCCATCATCCAATGAGGACTTTGGCTGCTCCACTACCGATAATTGTGTCTATTGACGATGCTATTTAAACAAAATGTCGGTCGGTCAGGAATAAAAATTCTGTTTGTAAACTGAGGGTTTGCCTGACATAGATTCATTATTATTTCGGAGAACTCGATCCTACGATCACCATCAGCCTCATTCAACTCGTGCACCAGGATAATTTTGTCTCTTGAAAACACATAACACCGATATCTTGCTTACATTATGTTCGCTAGCAATTTGTCTACTCGATGCATGCGGATTTCCTTCTACACAAGTAATCAACTGGGTTGCTTCATTAATTTGGACATTTGGACCTACTTAGGATTATCTCGAACTACCCAGCTTCACGAAATTTTCGCATTGACCATTTCACATGTTTGAGTTCTGGTGCTGTCACGACCACCAATCATTACTAGAATATCTGTTCGTTGTCTTTCACTTAAATGACGAACCATAATTAAGTGACACCTATTTGTGTTCACACTGTCACGAAGTGAAAACTACGCAAAATGCATCGTTTATTATCGAAAAATACGAATTGTTATTGCTTTATTTATGAGTAATAAGTTCTGTTCTCAATCTTATCGCGTTAATTTAACACCAATGGAAAGGTGAAAAGTCAAACTTCAAAAGACAAAGAATCTCATTAACAACAAAAAGCGGAAGAAAGAAAGAAACATACATAATACACCACCAGGATACACCATGGAACGTAACAAAACGAAGTAAAGGATCAGTAAACCGAAAACCCAGAAAATCCAACTCCTTGCTATAACAAAAAGTTTTCCCAAAAAAGAAACTCAGAACAAAGTAGCTTCAAAAGATTGAACATATCTTATGAAATTACGACAGCAAAAAGGGTGTAGTGAGAACTAGACCTGCTCTATTCATTGCCACAAAATACAAACATAACTGAGTTGCACTACCACGAACACGTCACAGCTGAGGGACATAGAGCCACAAAACCTAAACCGAGGTGGGAGTTTCTCTTCCGAGAAACGCACCGGATCAAAAGGAACCGACATGTAACAATACGAGTCCGAATCAACTGTTGAAGTAGCGCACGTAAATACCGAGCTACCCTCCGCGAGTGGAGGGCCAAAGCATTACCAATCACTACTAAAGACACATTTACACACCACGCGAAGGACAGTACCCATTGATGTCGCTAGGTCCAATAACCGCACTATAATGGCACTTTTCCATCCCAACGCCCACCTCCTGATTTCGAAATCATTGACATAAACAAAAAAGAACTCATTCAACCCAAATAAAAAACATACGTCAAAATTGTTGAAAACATGTTGGGAAAATAAGTAGTCAAAGCCAGTTAAAAAAAACTCAAAAGGAATCATTTATGTAAGTACACAAATGATTAAACAATTTTAAATTAGAAGAGCTCGAATTTCTGTTACGAATTTAGCCAAAATATATAGAATATGTAGGACACACAGAACATATAGGATATATAGAATATATAGAAAATATGGAATATATAAAATATATAGAATATGTAGAATATAAGGAATATATAGAGTATATAGAATATATAGAATGTATAGAATGTATAGAATACATAGAATATATAGAATATGGAATATATAGAATATATAAAATATATAGAATATATAGAATATATAGAATATATAGAATATATAGAATATATAGAATATATAGAATATATAGAATATATAGAATATATAGAATATATAGAATATATAGAATATATAGAATATATAGAATATATAGAATATATAGAATATATAGAATATATAGAATATATAGAATATATAGAATATGTAGAATATATAGAATATACAGAACATACAGAATATATAGACTATATAGGATATAGAAAATAATGAAATATGCTTGCAATCTTAATAATACACATCAACCTGTATAAATGTGATTAAATTTGCATTGATGTTGTTACTTCAGTACCAAATAAATAAACATAACTAGGAATAAATTCATGACTGGTAATTAATGTAAACAAGTCAAGTAATCAACGTAGGGCAATAAAACAATTTTCACTAAAGTATCTTCAAATGTGTTCAAACCAAAGCACTTCAATCCAATACCCCTTTCGGTTAAAATATCTTCTTTACTGTATTTCGAGTAAATATGAGAATATTTCCAATTAAGATAAACTCGAAGTACTTAAATTATATATTGTAATTAAAGTATTTCCAAGTAAGTTACTGTAATTAGAGCATTAGGTTAGCAGGTAATAATTTTTTTTGGCAGTACGTGCGTAACGAGGCTGCTTGAAAAAATTGTCCAACCTTGAATAATTATTGAAATCAATTAAACACAAAGAACAGAGATGTTCATTTTCAATGACTTGTTGTTTGTTCTGAAGAGGTGCACTTTAGCAGCGTTGGTATATTTCATTGCCAGTATAATGGATTTTGGTCCACATGCTTTTTCCTCTGGAACGACAAGGAACGTTTGGCTTTAATGTATCTTGTTTCACATTGAGTAGTAGTATTGCTTATCAAGCTATTGGCGGAAGCCTTTCTGCCAGTAACTATTTACAAATTTTGGAAAATAGTGTACCCGTAATAGAAGATTATGTGCAGTTAGCATATTTAAATCAATTATATTTATAACAAGACGGTGCTCCTACCTATAACACTGACATTGTTAGAACTATCTAGATAACAACTTTCCAGACCGCTAGATAGGGATAAATGGACCTGCAACATGGCCGCCCAGATCACCACATTTATTTATGTGGGGATATCCTAAGAATAAAATTTATAGAACCCAATATCAAACTCTGACGGATCTATACAACATTGTTGCAGGGCTTTTATGGAACTACGCTGAAGTCTGTTGTTATTTTAAATGCAATAAGGAGTATCAGAACAATGGGTGAAACTTGTTTGAAGCACAACGCCATCGATTTGGACATTTTTTATGAGTTAGTTTTATAATTTTACTATGTTGTCGTATAAAATTTTGAAAAAAAAATTTCCGCCCGGCCAAACCTGACAAGTTTAAGTCTGTAATAACGTAAATTTTGAGCTTAATATTAAAAAGAACTATGGAGTATTGTATATTTTCGGAAAGCTCAGGACAAATAGAATCCGATTTTAAAAAAATATACAGATACAGGTTGTCCCATTAAAAAAAAGGTAGGTTTAGGTTATTTTGAAGAAATAATTATAGAAAACGTCACTTGATTCTACGTAAAGATTTGTACACACGGTACGTTCTTTGTAAATTGAAGGTACAAATTGATATTTATCTTTCCCACATACTTTAGAATAATAGCGGAAACAAAATGAAACAGTAACTCAATTGGTAGTAAAGTGTTTATTAATTTATTAATATCTCAGCCATATATTTAAGTAACGTGGTTTTAATTTTGATGAAATTTTCCTTTAGTGTTATGTTGAACGTTGAAGTATAAGATTGTCTGGAAGAAAAAATTAGTACACCCGAAGCACAAAATTAGGTTAAATTTATATTCTTTAACCTTACTTCGTGGAATTCCATATTTAATAGCACTAATATTTTAAATACTATATAATTCCACAATATCTTTCTATAATGATTTATTTCTCAACGCGTTTCCTACATGTATCATTATCGACAGAAAATATAAGTAAAGTAATAAGTAGCTATGGTAACAAATTTTATGAATGCTTCCAAAACATTTTATTATTTTTTTATTACAAAAATGGGAGCAACAGGAATAACAGTCTATCAAAAACATTTACCCAGTTAACACAGAACCGACAGAAAATAAATACATATCAATTTCATATTTTGTAAAATATCAGAAAAAGTAACTTACATGTTAGAAAAGAACAAGAAGTACAAAGCAAAGTTTTCGAAACTAATACCAATGTTCATAAATGTTAATGGAACGCTGAAGATTCAACTAACGACATTATGAAGTCGGGTATTTATAAATTGAACTGCACATTCTGTAATTCTGTTTATATTGGATGAACACTTAGGAACGTTGATATTATATACAATGAAAAAATTACATGTTACAAAAGTAAACACAGAGACAAACATCTAATAGGAAATAATCACCTTATGACTTCACAAAACAAGGACAAATTAGATGTTTTGGAAGCATTCGAAATTTTTAAACAGAAACAATAAGTACGGCAGGTGGGCAGATTTAGAAAATTCAAATTTCCCGCCATTGAGAAGTTGAGGAAGTTATTGTCCGCAGTCAAGTCAGGTGCAGTTTGTATTACGCGATATCTTAATTGGTTTTTAATTTTTTTTTAGAAACGATAACATGGTGCGTGTATATAAACGCAAAACAGATAGGGCGAATATTGCACAAGAAGACTTAAGCAATACTATAATAGAAGTTAATAAGTTATAACAGAGAAAAATTAGAGATGCAGCAGCAATGTACAATATAAACAAGTTTTCAGTACCACAGAATAATTACAGTTGGAAAGAGATTTGCAAAAGGCATCTTTAATGAATTTCGGGCTAACATATAAGCTTTTCAATGCGAAAACATTTGATGTGTGCAACACATGACCTCGCAATACAATGTAATTGATCATTTAAACAAGCACAAGTAAAATTGAAAGAATTTGATGTGTTTTATAACTAGTGTACTGTGTTTTTTTGGCTACTAAACATTTTTTACAGTTTTTTCATATGATTAAATTGTTAAATTGTTTTATTAAAGAAACCGTAAGACTTCGACAGAAACAATTAAATATGACGACCAAGACACATTATCTTAAATTTAATTTATTATTTAAATAATACCTATAAAGCTTGACGTACCAAAGAAAAATGATCACGATTGAAAAAGTTGATCAGAGAAAGTAAATAATCATAATAACCCCGTATACATTTATTTAGTTCTTAAATTGAAAACGTGTAAATATGTGCATAAAAGTACAGTTTTTATAAACATATAAATCCAGTTGTTACCCATGTTTCTATTGATTGCGATTATCATTTTTACATTTATTCCATAGTTAACTTTCGTTGTTGCGAAAACAACAGTTGATTACATAATTCCTAAATGACATAAATTCTACTTAGTAATAAAAAAAAGTAATCAGAATTCTGACATTTTAAAATTTATCATAACGTGTAAAAAAAATCATCTGAAATGGTCAGAAATGGCTCAAAACGATTAAAAATCCAAAAAAAGTTTCGAAAAATTTTGATCTAAGTGCCAAAAAATTTGTTTTTCCAAAAATCATCTCAAATGGTCAGAAATGGCTCAAAACGTATAAAAATGAAACAAAATTTCGAAAATTTTTTTAGCAAAATTTTTTTTTCAAAAATCGTTTCAAATATAAGTTTTTTTTTTATGATTGTGGACCTGAACAGGCTAAATTAGGCCTAACGTGCTAAAGCACTCAGAAACACTTAGGAGGATGGATTGAGGGATAATGAATTGCCAATAGACGCCTATGAACAGCTACCTTAAATTTTCTCATATCATAAGTGAGAGGAAAGCAGAATCTAAGGAGATCATTCCAGAGTTTAGAAGCCGTGTAGAAAAATGTGGATTGCGCCCGTTTGGTACGACAAGTGGAGATTTGTACTGCATACTGATGATGTGAATGAGCGAACCGAGTGTTTCTCGAAAAGATAGCCCGAGATGGTATCAAAGAATGTTGAAACTTTCTTCCTAAACTATAACGAGGTTATGGGAAAATATGATTCTTCATCACACAAAATCGTAAATACAGATGAAACGGGTACATCTGCGGTGATGTAGGCACCAAAAATTATAGCAGAAACAAACAATAAGCAAGTCGGTCAAACTGTTCCTTTAGAAAGAGGAACACTCGTCACTTTCTGCGGAATTATTACTGCTACTGGAGTAGCAGTTCCACCGATTTATGTGTTTCCTCGCGTAAGGAAGAAGGATTATTATTTACATGGCAATGAACCTGGTGCAAGTAGTTATGCAACAAAATCCCGATGGATGTCAGCAGACGTATTCGTCAAGTCACTGCAATATACTCATGAAAACCCGGTTCTTTTACTTTTGGACAACCATGAGACTCACGTTTTACTTGATGCATTAATTATTATAGAGATAACAGCATAGTAATACTGCCCTTTCACCTTACCGCACTATAGAATGCAGTCGCTGGATATTGGGCTTTATAGCCCGTCCACTAAAACTCCATTATACAGAGTCATTGTACAGGGTGATTCATAAAGAAGGTACTATGTCAAACTTTTGATTTTTAAATCTAGTTCTATGTCATTTTTTGCTCCTTCTTCAACCGTTTTGATTGTGTTTGCGTTTTTATACCTCAAATAGCATTGTATTATCGATAGGTTAAGTTTATACTTTTTTTGAATTTAAACCGAACTGCTATCATTATTATAAAATTTTCCATTCGAGAAAGGGTAAAAATAACAAAACTTTATTTTGAAAATGGATGTTCCGCCAGGGCTACCGCCCGATTATTTAATCAGTTACATGCAAACAGAACTATTAATCATAAGTATGTGGGAAGATTAACAAGGAAATTTGAAGGCACTGGATCTATGATTAATATTCAGCGCTATACAAATCGAACGGTGGGAAACAATGCCACAAAAACAACGGTTTTGGAATACGTAGCACTTGACAATACCCAAAGTACTCGTCAATTAGTTATATGTCCAGGAGTTTCTCGCACATCGATACAAAGGAGATTGCAATATCATAAATTTCATCCTTAGAAGATAAGACTTGTACAACACGATTATTATAACAGGTTGGAGTTCTGCAAAGAAATGAGCCAGCGGTTAATCAACAATCGACATTGGCTGTTCAATATTTGTTTTTGGACATGTTGGGAAATACAATAGACCAGTTAATTACGGAACAGCCTTAAATACAATATTCTCCATTTCCAACATGACGGAGAACCACCTCCCCACTGCAAGGCACTTTTTGAATACTCACTTTCCTGATCAGTGTATTGATAGACGAGGTCCAATTGAATGGCCACCGAGGTACCCGCACTTAAGTCGTTTGGACTTTTTTCTTTGGGGACATTTAAAAAACAAAATTTGCGAAACGAAACCGGAGTCAAATTGCACACCGAGTTACAGATGAATGTAGAAGAATAACTCCAGATATGCTGGTAAATGTTCGCAACAGGTGTGAGCAGAATCTTTATTACTGCATGGAGGAAAACGGACACCATTTTCAACACTTATTACTATTTGAGTTATTTAATTTTAAGGCAATTATTAAAAGTTACATTTTCTTTATGAATCATCGTCTACAAAGAAATATTAACAGTACGGATTATGCAAAAGAATTACTAGCTCGAAGGTATCCATAGAAACGATAGTGCTTATTATAAGAGATAGGATATAGGTCTAAATTCGGCACTTTTGCTAAATTCGATGCCGAGTAATAATCTGAAAAGAAATTTGAGCTAACTCGAATGGATTTGGTTTTATGCTCAAAAAACTAAAAATTTCGATTTTCGTTTTTCGCGTTTGGCCACCTTATTATTAGGAATTTTCAAAATTATTAAGGCACCTTTTTACGCACAATACTAATACGGTATTAAAAATATTATGTGACGTTTCGTTTATTCTGAACCATCATCAGGGTTATTTTTTCTTATGGGGGTTAAGATATATTTTATGTCGTTGGATGGAGAATGTTATGCTGATTTTACCAATATATAACACTTTATGGTTTGATCGACTGCGAACTAAAATAATGAGAAAAATACGAAGAACAAGATTCCGCCTTCTTGGATCCAGCAAGGAATAATTACAGTAGTTCTACTTATTTAATTTGTTAAACTCGTTAGAACATCAAAAAAAAAACATAAAAACATTTAAACAATTAAAAAAAAAAAACATTAACAAACAACTGAAACAAGTATGTCTATGTAACACGGTCATAATAGCGGCAACGCAAATTTATCGATAGGTAACGACAAAATAATTACACAGACAAACAAACAAAAATTATTATAATAAATGTTCGAACAAGTTTCCTCCTTCTTGAATACAGTAACCAATTCTTCTTCTACAATTGTTTACGCTTCTTTGAATGGTTCGCCTGGGAATTTGACGAAGTTCATTAACAACCCCATTCTGGAGTTCTTCTATATTTTGCGGTGGCGTCTTATAAATCATATTTTTTAAATAGCCCCAGAGGAAGTAATCTAAAGGGGTTAAATCTGGACTTCTTGCTGGCCACCTAAGTGGTCCCCTATTTCCCATCCATTTATCAGGAAATTCGCCGTTAAGATATTCAACTATTATCGCAGCATTATGAGGAGGAGCTCCGTCCATTTGCAACCAGAGAGTCCATCTTTCGTTTAGCGGAACATCATCCAAAAGGTCTGATATTTCGTGTGTTAGAAATGCGAGGTAGCGTTGAGACGTTAGGATATCTTCGTAAATAATTGATTTTTGATTTTTAATAGCGTACGTGAAGGACCGTATTTATTACCCTTATTTTGAGATGGTGATCTTTTAATTATTTTTATTAATATAAGATGATGATGATCTTTAATTATTTTTATTAATTAATTATCCTAGGGGAAATTCTTAAGCTGATAGCTTTAAGATGATGATCTTTAATTATTTTTATTAATTAATTATTTTTTAGCCCCTGTAAATGATGTAAAAGATAGTTTATTTAATTTTGTGTTTTACTATTAACATTTATTAGAACTTGTTTTATCAGATATTATTTAAAGAATTGATTAGATAATAATAATCACGTACACATTGACTGTATTTCCCCATTTTATTTTATTAGCGTATTTTTTACCAATGAGATTGTTATTACATTTATTTTAATGCCTATCTACACGTTGTTTAACATACGAAATTTATTTATACACTGATTACATGTTAACACGTTTCGCCGAAGAGTGCAATTGTATGCGTGTCCCAATATACTGTAACTTATAAGATGATCTTAAAGCTGTAATCTGATAGATTACAAGCTTTTATAATAATAATTTAAAAAAACATTATTAGAGTTGATATGCCGTTTTATTTCAAGTAATTGTTTCAATATATATAAAATGTGTAAGTGGACCTGTATTATTTGTTGTAATATGTGTTATTACACTTTCTTTTTAATTACCGGTTGTAACCTTCTACTTACATAACTTCAACTTATACACGAATTAATAACGACCTCCAGAAGTTTATAACACAATCGCTATGTAGCGTGTTTTTTATTTACACCCGTACTTCTATAAACTATTAACGCTCCATTTTAATGGGGCGATCAACTATCTGAAAAAGGTTAACTGCTAAAGTATACGATGAAGATCGTTTAAAGCAAACCTTTTATTATTCTTATATACGAATGATATTTCAAAAATACTAGTATAATTAACATGAAGGTGTATAAATCTACATCCAGAACAAGGAAACAGTTTTAAACACAAAGAATTTATCTGTAAGGGCAGACAATGCTATTACATAAGACGTCTTTACAAAACGTGGTTATTCCACATTGAGAAAATTGTTAGTCATGAGAAACAAGTTGGTCTTGAAGTTAGCCTTGAAGTTAGCTAGTCATAGGTTTTAAAGTTTACCTTGAAGTTAGACTTGCGAGCAACTTTTATAAAAAATGTACACTTGAGTTTAAGCTGACGTATATTGGTTTATGTCTATTTTTATTATGCTAAGGAAAAATGTTATTAAAAAATGTTTTTTATTAATTACCATTTGTAGACTATATGTTTTATCTATACACGAAATTTTATTTCACAACAGCATACTCATTCTACCTTGAGAAAATTGTTCACCTTGAGAAACAAGTAGGCTTGAAACTCAAAAAAACTCCCTGTTACCATTCTCGTCAATGTAGATAGAGGTCCAATGCTGGTCTGGTTTGTTTGCAGGATCCGTGTTTACGATAATCGCACACGGTCGAGGTGCGTGTCTGGGTAGTTGATTAGAAGCACATACAAGTCGAAAACACATTCTTCTTGTGGCTGGGGATCGTTTTCAAGCATCTCAACACTTGTGCCGCATACATCTTTGTAGATTTTTTATCAGATGGGATTAATAGCAACGTCAACTAAACGTTTTTAAAAAATTTCTAATCTGAAAATAAGAGTGACGTAATCTATTTTATTTTGAAATTTCATAGAGAGCATCACCATCATCGAGATTTTGAGATACTATCATCTCATCGTCTTCACCTTGAACGATTATATTGTAACAACCTATAAAAGTAGCAAATAATCTCTGACAGTTTTTATCAGACATTATTACATGGACATGAGGTTAGGCCTAAATTAAATGGTTTCAACGCTGTTCTGGGAATGCTGTACACACTAAAAACCTTTAAGTCTGCTCGCAGAAGTTGTACCGTATTCACTTTCTTCAATTTTTATCTGCACTCTGTTTCGAGGCTGTAGTACGTTTTTCTAATACATAAACAGAATCTTCAATACTGTGATACGTGTAGCAGCAAAACACATTAGCTAGTTAGTTTCACCTCTATATTACTTTACATACAAGCCCGATCTTATCATAAATAAATACATCTGTCAAAAAAAGCTAATTAAACATAACTCCACGGCCAGGGTATATCAAGCAACGCTCCCAATTATAGCTTTTAGTCAACACAATAGGGCCTACAACTACATACAATCGACTAGCACTGCTTTAGCACGAGGATCAAACGAAAAACACGCATGCACGCACGCACGTACACACGCACGCACGCACGCACGTACACACGCACGCACGCACGCAAGCTCGCACGCTCGCACGTACGCACGCACGTAAGCACACACGTTCGCACGCACGCAAGCTCGCAGGTACGCTCGCACGTACGCACGCACGTACGCACGCTCGTACGTACGCACGCTCGTACGTACGCACGCTCGTACGTACGCACGCACGCTCGCACGTACGCTCGCACGTACGCACGAACGTACGCACGCTCGCACGTACGTACGCTCACACGTACGCGCGTTCGCACGCCCGTACGTACGCTCGCACGCACGCACGTATGTGCACACACACACACACACAACACACACACACACACACACACACACACACACACACACGAGAAAGCGGAAACACGCAAACGCGAAAAAACACACTAACACAAAAAATACGCAAACACGCTAACACACAAACGAAAAAACGCTAACACAAAATACGCAAACGCAAAGACATACAAATGCGAAAACACGCAAATACGAAAACATACAAACGAAAACACGCCAACACAAAAAAACACGCAAAACGAGAACACGCTAAAGCGAAAAACTTGTAAACTTGCAAACATGAATCAAGACGGTGGAGCACAGCTAGGAAAAAAACAGGTTTATTAACAAAATCGAAGGAAAGCTTAACGTTTTGAAAATATATTATTATTATTATTATAAACAACAATACATCATTATTATTTAATAACATGCTTTATCGGTTTTCTTCTTCTTGAACCGTGAGTCGTCCTCATCATCATCATGATTTTGAGATTTGCCCTTCCCCCCTACCTCTTCGCTCTTCTTTCTCTTCTGTGAACCATCACCATCATCTTGGATGTGAGATACACCCAGCTCAACCACGTCATCGCTTTCATCATTATCTTGAACGGTTATGTTGTAATAGTTTATTAACAAGTCAGTAAAATCTCTAATGTCCGCTGATGTTGGCTCATAAACAGGAGAATACATTATAGTAATGCTCACTCGATGACAGTTACACTTTAAAGAGCGAAACACACGAGAAACGAGAACGCAGCTAGCCTTGGGTCTTGTGCGCAAGCGTGCTCGTCAATGTTAGGGTAGAATCGGACATCTTCGGAGGATGTCTGAAGTATTGACCTAACCACACTCTAACATAGCGCCTGGGGACATGTTTATAAATCTAAACGCCTCTTTTATTTTCGAGGTATTTTCTCCTAAGACGCAAGAACGCAGCTAGCCTTGGGTCTTGTGCGCAAGCGTGCTCGTCAATGTTCGGGTAGAATCGGACATCTTCGGGAATGTCTGAAGTATTGACCTAACCACACTCTAACATAGCCCCTGGGGATATGTTTATAAATCTAAACGCCTCTTTTATGGTCGAGGTATTTTCTTCTAAGACGGCTACTTTTATAGGTTGTTACAATATAATCGTTCAAGGTGAAGGCGATGAGATGAAGGTATCTCAAAATCTCGATGATGGTGATGCTCTCTATGAAATTTCAAAATAAAATAGATTACGTCACTCTTATTTTCAGATTAGAAATTTTTTAAAAACGTTTAGTTGACGTTGCTATTAATCCCATCTGATAAAAAATCCACAAAGATGTATGCGGCACAAGTGTTGAGATGCTTGAAATCGATCCCCCCCCCCCAGCCACAAGAAGAATGTGTTTTCGACTTGTATGTGCTTCTAATCAACTACCCAGACACTCACCTCGACCGTGTGCGATTATCGTAAACACGGATCCTGCAAACAAACCAGACCAGCATTGGACC
The DNA here is from genome assembly GCA_036346205.1 of Vesta saturnalis. Taxonomy (NCBI): domain Eukaryota; kingdom Metazoa; phylum Arthropoda; class Insecta; order Coleoptera; family Lampyridae; genus Vesta; species Vesta saturnalis. The sequence goes on along the minus strand of JARFJB010002466.1, from coordinate 207,539 downwards.
ACTATCTACATTGACGAGAATGGTAACAGGAGTTTTTGAGTTTCAAGCCTACTTGTTTCTCAAGGTTAACAATTTTCTCAAGGTAGAATGAGTATGCTGTTGTGAAATAAAATTTCGTGTATAGATAAAACATATAGTCTATAAATGGTAATTAATAGAAAACATTTTTTAATAACATTTTTTCTTAGCATAATAAAAATAGACATAAACCAATATACGTCAGCTTAAACTCAAGTGTACATTTTTTATAAAAGTTGCTCGCAAGTCTAACTTCAAGGTAAACTTTAAAACCTATGACTAGCTAACTTCAAGGCTAACTTCAAGACCAACTTGTTTCTCATGACTAACAATTTTCTCAATGTGGAATAACCACGTTTTTGTAAAGACGTCTTATGTAATAGCATTGTCTGCCCCTTACATATAAATTCTTTGTGTTTAAAACTGTTTCCTTGTTCTGGATGTAGATTTATACACCTTCATGTTAATTATACTAGTATTTTTGAAATATCATTCGTATATAAGAATAATAAAAGGTTTGCTTTAAACGATCTTCATCGTATACTTTAGCAGTTAACCTTTTTCAGATAGTTGATCGCCCCATTAAAATGGAGCGTTAATAGTTTATAGAAGTACGGGTGTAAATAAAAAACACGCTACATAGCGATTGTGTTATAAACTTCTGGAGGTCGTTATTAATTCGTGTATAAGTTGAAGTTATGTAAGTAGAAGGTTACAACCGGTAATTAAAAAGAAAGTGTAATAACACATATTACAACAAATAATACAGGTCCACTTACACATTTTATATATATTGAAACAATTACTTGAAATAAAACGGCATATCAACTCTAATAATGTTTTTTTTAATTATTATTATAAAAGCATGTAATCTATCAGATTACAGCTTTAAGATCATCTTATAAGTTACATTATGTTGGGACACGCATACAATTGCACTCTTCGGCGAAACGTGTTAACATGTAATCAGTGTATAAATAAATTTCGTATGTTAAACAACCTGTAGATAGGCATTAAAATAAATGTAATAACAATCTCATTGGTAAAAAATACGCTAATAAAATAAAATGGGAAATACAGTCAATGTGTACGTGATTATTATTATCTAATCAATTCTTTAAATAATATCTGATAAAACAAGTTCTAATAAATGTTAATAGTAAAACACAAAATTAAATAAACTATCTTTTACATCATTTACAGGGGCTAAAAAATAATTAATTAATAAAAATAATTAAAGATCATCATCTTAAAGCTATCAGCTTAAGAATTTCCCCTAGGATAATTAATTAATAAAAATAATTAAAGATCATCACCATCTTATATTAATAAAAATAATTAAAAGATCACCATCTCAAAATAAGGGTAATAAATACGGTCCTTCACGTACGCCATTAAAAATCAAAAACTTTAATTAGGGTTGAAAACACGGTCTCACACGGATGTATGTAAAAAAAACAAATTAGGGGTTGAAAACACGGTCTCACACGTGGGTGTGTAAAAAATTAGGGTTGAAAAAGGCCTTCGAAAAGAAACCATAAAAATGAAGGGTGAAAAAACACGTCCTACACGTAAGCGAGTAAAAATAAGGGTGGAAAATCCGGCCCCCCACGTGGGTATATAAAAAAGTGAAAGGGGCGGGGCTTGTGACGTAAAAAAAGGAGTGGGGATAGTGCCCGTCTTCTACTCTTACATTTGTCTGTTAATTCGTGGATTTTCAACGGACCAGTAGTGCTCGTTATTACGATTAAACATTCCATTAGTGGAAAAATTGCACTCATCCGTCCAAATTATTTGATTGAGAAAGTTGCGATTTTCCAGCATTTTGGTATTAAGTTGGTTACAAAAGTCCAACCGACTCATATCGTCCCCAGGCCGAAGAGTTTGACTAACGTGTAACTTAAATGGTTTATAACGGTGTTGCTTTAACACTCGCCAAACTGTCGTTTTTGGCACTTCATTAGTTTGCTCTATTTCTCTGGTAGATGTTGAAGGATTTTCTTGAACCTAAGATGGATAACATAAAGTCATAACTCTCCAAAATAAATGTCTGCTGAAATTAGCGGTGAAGTGAGTGGAAATTCTAATAATTAGTATAATACTAACAAATAGTACCTGATGTAATATTTCTTCTTCGGCATCTCTGTCTAGTCTGCTACCATATGTATTTCGAGGTTTCTGAAAACATCCAAATTCTCGCAAATTTTGGTCTAATTTTAAAAAATATCTCTGGTTTGGTTGCTGCCTCTCCGGGTATTCCTCCAAATATCTTTGTTCTGCTCTGACACTATTTCTATTGCAGCTATAAAATATCCTTATCATGTCTCGTTTTTCTGAATTTGAAAAAATTCTAAAGAAACTTGCAAATTTTAAAGCACTAACACGAAGGATCTTGCAGTTATTACCTTTTTTACAATTAGAAAATGACATGACAAAAGCCAACTCCTGAGTTTTGTTTGATTCATGGGTATCGTGATAATGTAATATTTAGTTTTTAATTTAAGAGTATTTTAGTTCGCAGTCGATCAAACCATGTAGTGTTATATATTGCTAAAATCAGCATAACATTCTCCATCCAACGCCATAAAAATATGTCTTAACCCGATAAGAAAAATAAACCTGATGATGGTTCAGAATAACCAAAACGTCGCATAATATTTTTAATACCGTATTAATATTGTGCGTAAAAGTTCTTAATAATGTTTAATCGAATTTTGAAAATTCCTAATAATAAGGTAGCCAAACGCGAAAAACGAAAATCGAAATTTTTAGTTTTTTGAGCATAAAACCAAATCCATTCGAGTTAGCTCAAATTTCTTTTCAGATTATTACTCGGCATCAAATTTAGCAAAAGTGCCGAGTTTAAACATATACCTATCTCTTATAATAAGCGAGATCCCCATGCTTGCCCTCGAATTTGGGACAGCCTGTACATAGTTACCTTAACACAATGCTATCTGAGTTATAAAAACGCAAATAAAATTAAAACGGTTGAAGATAGGTATAGGACATGTTATACTCAATTTACTACAAACTTCTAGAAGGAGCAAAACATGACATAAAGCTAGTAGGTTTCCATTTAAAAATAAAAAATGTGACGTAGTATCTTCTTTATGAATCATCCTGTATAATGGGGTTTTAGTGGACAAAATGTTCTCTTAGAAATCAAAGTTGACGTGCCCGAACGTTTTTTTTCTAATTCTGACAGGAAAGTCATAAAGAGGGATGGGAACTTCTCGTTGAACCACCCTGTATATTTTCTCTTGATAATGATACATTATATAAAAGAAATTGTGGAATAATATTGTGTTTAAAACGTTAGGGCCACAAAAGTAGATAAATTAATATCAGGTTATGCGATGGTGCCTAGCCATTAGGCGTAACTATAAATTCATTAATATCTCCGTTATAGTTTTAACAAGAAATTTATACCAGATTCAAAAATTGGTGTAAAATTATAATTGTAAATTGTAGACCACAAATTCAGTTCATCGGAAGTTGACCTATATCAAATTTAGGTCACTTTTAGTAAGGTGAAGGTTGAGAGACTTTCGTACACCTTTTGAGGATACTGATAACCATTAGGTAAGTATGGTGTCTCGCTTGATGTTCTTAATTGCCACAATTTTATAAAAGACAAATACACAAAAAAAGTTTCTCAAATTTTAAAAACGTGATGAATTTGTATATTTGACATAGCAATGTTGTTTTCCTTTTTATTAATGGAAAACACGTGTTCATTATGAGCCAAAAACGATGTTGAAGAATATAAACCTATTAACTGGCAGTCTACTTCACAAATATATGTAAATAATATATATTCTAATAAAAAATTAGTAAATTAACCTATATATTTCGACACTCTGATGAAATTCATTTTTGTCTGCTTTAATGCACACTTAATCTAAGAGTATTAAAAAAAGTAAAATCGCGTTTCCACCTGCTGAAAAAAATAGGTTAAAGCAACAATTATTTGCTCTCAAACAAATATTACAAAATATGTTATTTTACAATCAAAGAATATTTTGAATTTATGAGTTTTTTGCCAAACCTTAATCCGCGTGTCATAATAAAACTAAAATATTACCCCGGGTGGAAACACGCCTATAATCATGTTATATTTTATAAATATTTTTTACCTTGTCTGTGTATGTCGTCCGCTGATGAAGCCGATGACAATGATCCTGGTGTAGAACCGTCTGCCGCACCTGAATCCGCCGGACTAACACCGGGGTCTTCAGTAGTTGATGGCACACGTAAATATCTTGCGACTTCATAATTATTCGGCAGAATTCCCCCAATTCCACTATCTTGAGATTTAGCACCCGTAACACTAGGAGATGCCTTTTCCCATCTAAATGCTGCTTTTACTTTAGTCCACTTTGACACTTTAGAAGACTTATCTCTATCACTATTCCCAGAAAAGCGCCTTCGTTCTTCAAAATTATTCATATCAATAGACGTACTCCTATTCCGTTGTTTCTTCAAAAGTGATTGCCTTAACTTCGGCTTTGTCCACGGTTTAGTTTTCACTTCCTTTTTACTTCCAATTAACATCGTATCTAACAAACTTTCCGCAAACAACGAATCATCATCCAATTCCGGAATATCTTCAAACGGAGTTACTGGAACGTTAGAATGAGAATGCATCGACTGTAAATTTTTAAGATGCTCCAAATCGTGAATTCGCCTTTGTAATTTAGCGTTTTGTTGTCGTAAATTGAGCATTTGTTCCATAAGTTTATATAGTTTATCCAAATGATCAAAAGCATCTTCAGTAACACTGACTGGAGACATTTGTATTTTAGGGTACGAGTTGATAAATTCAAAGAAATGCACATCTTTATCTAGAGAAAGTGGACTTTCAGGTGTATCGAGTATTTCAGGAAATAAGGTTGGATCTGGTGGTGGTGTTGGTAAACGAGTTCGATTAAATTTACGTTTGATTTTGTTACGATGCGAATCTCGAACTTTGCTGGATAAAGTTGATGGTTCGGGGTGTTCACTCATTTTTCTTTAATTAATAATTACATTGTGTTTATTGTATTACACCTTAACCTTTAATTTATTTAAATTATTAGAGAAATAAAAATTTGGATTAATAATCATTTTCTGTCACTATTAATTAACCAAAAAATCGATGTATCGATCGCGAATCAATGTTTAACACGCTGCGATTCCGTCTTGATGTTCGAGACTGGCTGGGATTAGAGACGCGACGTCGAGCGTCGTATATACCGATTTAGCATTGGCACACGGTACCACTTACCATTTACATGCACCAATATTTTAAACACGTTTAAGATGTATTCTTTCTTAAAATTTAATTGTATTTTCGGAGAATTTTTCACACCCATGATCGACAGAAAATTGCAATAAACGATTTTCGAAAATATTCCAACTGCTTGCTCCGAACTATTTATAAATTTCGAGAATGTGCTTGTTTACATAATAATATATCAAGCAATTTATCGCTGTTGACAAGCTTCATTAAAAAAGTATCGCAGGATTTTTTGGCTGATAGCAAAATTGGCCCCCGAATAAAATATAGTGCACATTGCATGTTATTGAATAGCCATGTGTTTAATATTACTTAAAAGTTTATTTTATGTACACGAATTAAGACATTTCACGATTAAGGTACTTGTTGATACTCAATTCTAAATAAATCACAATTTTTTGTTTCAATTTACAAAAAATGAACAAACTTTCTCTTAACTTTTTATATTTAGATACACCAAAAGACAATTTAATTTATCGAAAATTATGTAAACAAATTTATTCCACCAATGGCTTTCTACGTTGTTCTGGAAGAAAATAGCAAAGAACAGCAGTTGCTAAAATACAATTTTTATGTTAACTTTAAAATTTTAGTAATCGTACCTGATACAAGCGATCCCATAAAAATAAGAGACGTCTGGCAGGGTAAATGTAAAAGCTTTTTAAGGAGTGCACCTGTAAATCTTGAAAATAATTGTACAATACCTGCCGCTGTACCTCTAAAATTTAAATTAGAAATTTAGATTTTTTTGGTAATTACTTACCTGAAAGCTGTTGGGTAAGATTCGATTACGACAATGTTTAAGGTTGAATCAATGATGCTGTATCCAGCCAGTATTGCGAAGGATGTTACGAATTTTGCTGCATATGTGTTATTGAGGAATGCTAAAACGTAATGTGATATTCCACATGTCAAACACCCACAGACTGAAAAAAAGAAGTGATGTTCACATTAACAAAACAATGAGTTAGTTCCCTTTAGGATAAAGAAAACTATAAAATTGCAAAGTAAAAAGCATTAACACTGACGTTCCCCTCAAGTTCAAATGACCTACATTAAAATTGAGACCTGTTTTAGAAAAACTGCATAAATCCAAATTTAACGAAATTGAGTACAATTGTACAGGGTGAGTCAACTATAGAGTAAAGTAAGCTGGTGCTGCATGCATATTGCTAAACAACCGTCAATCTATCCATTCTACTGCGACCGAACTTAGCCGAATGCAAAATACTAAACAACAGTCAATCCGTCAGCCCCGTTTTCCGGCACGTCGGTTATTTAGTAAGTAAATTAAATCCTCCCAATACTTTTTCCCTCCAATTATTAACGTTTTTATTATTTTGTGATTGTAGCAACTAGTTGTAGGTACCTAATAGTAATTAAAAATGGATAGTCTACCAGAAACCGTAGACTACCTTCAAATCTCAATGAATTCGTATAAATTGAAAATCTATACACAAGCAGAAGCTGAGGTAAATATTAACATGATTATTATGTATTGTTAGATATTAGGTACTTTGCTATTTCGAGGTTAGGTTTGGTAGATATTTCAACCATAACTAGCAAGTATATTAGTTTAGTTTTCTTTCTATTACCGTATAATATTATATCAATAGAATAAACTTTTAAGGCGATTTTTTTAATTAGTCATTTGTTCTTCAACAAGCAATATTGTTATTCATTATATTTTGACACCCACCTACAGCTTTAATTATTATATATATGTATTACCTTTTAGAGATATTGGAACAAAAAACAAACGCGCATCTCATATTATGAAAAATATACAAGTACTCCTGTCCCAAAAAAAGATGTCATATGTCTATATTCACTTCAGCCACTTTCGAAATATTAAAGTATGAAATCGCATTAAGTACTGGCAAATCTAGTTGCCTTAATAACTCGTAAGGTTGAAATGTACAGGGTGTCCCAACGATATAGTAAAGTAAGTTTATGCTTAACTAGAATTATTTGTGTAAATATTGTATGGACCATGGGGTAGAGGTAAGAAGTGTGCATTTTTTTAAAATATTGGAAGTTATACAGGGTGTGCCAGAAAAGCATGATTTTTTAAATAGAACACCCCGTATTTGATTTTAGTTTTTAATTCTACGTGTCCATACAAACATATTTTGTCATACAAAAGATTGGCTGAAAGTTTTTAGTTCTTGAGATATTCGCGTTTAAAGATTATTAAGGTCATTTTCGTGGGGTTGATGAATGGGCAATTGTTCCGTTATTTCTCAATAAAAAAAATTGATATTTCGTGTGAAAAATGAGTGATATTATACTAACGTTTAGACCGAGTAGTATTTCTAATTTTCTCAACAGGGTGTTTGTTATAACCATTCAAATTTGAAAATTCTCAAATTAAAAAAATCAGTTTTTTAATTGCACACCCTATATATTTTATTTCATTTTATTCGGGATTAAAAATCTATCATTTTGTCAAATATATCCTATATCTATCTTTGATAGTTTTCGAGTAATTTCGATTTTTCACACTAGCTACTTTATTTTCGATAACATTGCATTGCATGGATCTTGGTAGCCATGGAAAATTATAATTGCGTTACTAAGATACAAAGGTTTCCTACTTGTCAAAATAAACACATATTAAATTTGTCGTTTTCGCATTTAACTTGTTATCAATTCTTGTACCAATTATGGATTATTCGACAAATGAATTAATTGATATGATATACGTGTTGGGCGAGGCTGAAAAAAACCCTTTATTGGCACAACGAATCTACAAAATGAAATATCCTGAACGTCGAATACCTACTACTGTTGGCTTGGAAAATTTGATGGATAGATTTGATTCTAGCGGTAGTGTTAAATACTTCAAACGTAAAGTTGTTAATAAAAGGGCAGCTAATGAAGAAAAAGAACTTGAAATATTATTATATATTCAAGAAAATCCCCAAGTGAGTTCTAGAACATTAGCGACGATATGTGGTACCTCCAAATCAAACGTGAATCGAACAACGCTGAAGTATAAGTACCATCCCTATCACATTGAGCTTCATCAAGAATTGCGAGAAGAGGATTTTGCAAGACGAATTGAATTCTGCAATATCATTAATCAACGGCTGCAATTAAATAACAACTTTTGTGCTCCATAATTTTTCCGATGAGGCGACGTTTAAAAGTAATGGGCTGTAAATCGGCATAATATGCACTATTACGCCATTGATAATCCATTTTGGCTACGAGAAGTTCAAAACCAAAATCATTGGTCACTAAATGTGTGGTGTGGTATACTTAATGACCAAATTATCGGTCCCTATTTTTTTGATGATCCATTAACGGGCCGCAGCTATTTGCATTTCTTACGTGAAGAGTTGCCTGTGTTACTTGAGGATATCAATTTAGAAGGACGACTAAATATGTGGTTGCAAGTGGATGGTGCATCTCCACATTTTTATCGGGACATAAGGGAATTCTTGAACCAGCAATACCCGGAGAAATGGATAGGACGTAATGGCTTTATATTATGGCCACCCAGGTCATGCGATTTAACTCCACTGGATTTTTCCTATGGGGATACATAAAAGATCGGGTGTATATTATTAAACCTACAACAAGGGAGGACATGAAAATAGAATTCGCAAGCTTGTCGCACAGTGACCCCTCTTATGTTATCCGAAGTGAGACAGAACATGAGAAAAGGCTCAATATGTGTATTCAGCAAGAAGGCCGTCTATTTGAGCATTTACTAAGACGCAATGTTGAATAATTATTGAATTACTGTTTCTCATTAATAAAAACTGTTAATATTCTCGCTTAGGTGGTTTGTTTTATTTCGTCGCAATTGTTTTCCATGGCTACCACGATCCACAATAATGTTATAGTATCGTATGTAACGTAGCTAGTGAGAAAATCGAAATTCCTCGAAAACTATCAAAGATAGATATAGGATATATTTGACAAAAATGATAGATTTTTAATCCCGAATAAAATGAAATAAAATATATAGGGTGTGCAATTAAAAAAACTGATTTTTTTAATTTTAGAATTTTCAAATTTGAATGGTTATAACAAACACCCTGTTGAGAAAATTAGAAATACTACTCGGTCTAAACGTTAGTATAATATCACTCATTTTTCACACGAAATATCAATTTTTTTTATTGTGAAATAACGGAACAATTGCCCATTCATCAACCCCACGAAAATGACCATAATAATCTTTAAACGCGAATATCTCAAGAACTAAAAACTTTCAGCCAATATTTTGTATGACAAAATATGTTTGTATGGACACGTAGAATTAAAAACTAAAATCAAATACGGGGTGTTCTATTTAAAAAAATCATACTTTTTCACGTCCTGCTTTTCTGGCACACCCTGTATAACTTCCAATATTTTAAAAAAATGCACACTTCTTACCTCTACCCCATGGTCCATACAATATTTACACAAATAATTCTAGTTAAGCATAAACTTACTTTACTCTATCGTTGGGACACCCTGTATGTATTGCACTTTATGTGAGTTACAAACTCAAATGTTTCAAAAACGACTAAAGTGAATATCGACATATGATATATTTTTGGAATCAGGAGAAAAAGATCTTTCAAAATATGAAAATATATATGGATGTGCCATTAAAAAAAAAACTGTATTTGTATATTTCTCTTAATATGAGATGCACATTTCTGTTGTTCGATTTCTCTAAAAGATAATACATGTAAAACCCTAAAACTTTTGTATTTCAAGTATTTCTCTACTACTTATAACCTATAATTACTGCTGTAGGTGGGTGTCAAAATATAATGAATAACCCTGTATACAGGGTGAGGATTTTAAAGTGTTACATGGTGATATCTGAAAATTGGCAAATTCAATAATTTTGGGAGTTCTTACGTAGTTTTTGTCAAAGAGTCGAATTTATGAAAAAAATAATACCATTCCATTTGACAGTCGCCATTGAAAATGTTGGGGGGGGGGGGTAACTGTCAAAAATATCTTAAAATCTGTCCCCCTGCCGCCCTTTGAGCTTACCGAATTTTCATTACAATATTCCTAACCATTTTTGAGATATCGGCTGGTAACACTTTAAAATCCTCACCCTGTATATGAAGGTGAAACAAACTTCTTGTCTCAAAGGTTTCTCTTTATTATTCATAGAAAAGGAGATACTTCGTGTCCATACCTTGTGGTACGCTCTTTAGAATAATAATGTTAAAGCTTAGGTTATAATCGTTTTTATGAGAAAGGTCACTATTTTAATACATCACTTTTGTTTTAGAGGTGGATCGTGGAATTGTAAGAAAAAAGTAAAGTGACGTGAGGTATAACTAAAACATTTAAGTGTAATGAACGGACCCGCAATTGTTTTAAACGTTATTTTTACTGTCATTTCAATACCAGACATTTGAAAAAAATCCAGAAACGTAAATTGTCCTGCTACTTTAATTATAAAAATTCAGCGTCATTTTGACAAGTCTAAGTTCAAAAACCCTGTTGACAAAGAATATCCATGCATAGTAAATTCACAATCACAGACATGACGTGGCGGAAGCCTTAAGAGAACGACCCTTAACCATGGCCGTAAGACAAGAAATAGAAAGTTTGTTTGAAAAAGGCCATTCCGCATCATCTGTGTATCATACTTTCTATATGAAAAAAATGTCGGAACTTGGTCCTAAATACATGGAGGTAATTTTCGATCGTTCACATTTTCCCACAAAAAAAGATGTTGCAAATATCTGGCAACAAAAATTCAAGAGACTTTATGGACAGCGAACTGGAATTGATATGTTAAATAGACTAGAAGACTTATTATCTTCACAAGGTGGAACTTTGTTTAAAATTGTACAAATACAAAATCACTATGCGGTGGCCATATGTACCCAGCTAATCCAAAGAGCCCAGAAACTTCAGCAGGCATCCGAAATGATGTTTGTTGACTCTACGGGGAATTGTGATACTCAGGATCACAAAGTTTATTTTTTTGCTACACAATCAGAAGTAGGAGGTGTTCCAGTAGGATGTATATTAAGCAGCAGCCAGAAGTTTGAAGTATTTGATGCAGCAGTTCAAGCATTATGTGATATAATGCCTTTTAAACTTCAACCTAGGGTAATAATGACTGACGATGATCTCAACGAACGAAATGTATTAAAAAAGTATTTTCCTACGTCGAAGTTACTATTATGCGTTTTTCATGTCTTAAAAGCGTGTTGGCTTTGGTTAAATACTTTTAAGAATGGTGTTTTAAAACTTTTTCGAAATATTGTTTATGCAAACAATGACGTTAGTCTCAGTCTGGCAAAAGAGTCCCTAGTAAAAAATTGTCAAAATAATAAATTTAGGGAATACGTTGAAAAAATGTTCTTGCGTATAACCGAATGGTGCATCTTCTTTAGACGAATTTTGCTGTTAAGGGGGTCGCATAGAAACAATTATGCTGAAATTATGTTTAGATTGTTTAAGGACATACCACTGGAAAGAACCAAGGCCTTCCATTTACCCCAATTAGCCGATTTTATATGTACAAGTTTTGAGAGTTTTTATGAGCAAGGAATTCTCGATATTCTTTTAAAAAGAGTCGATAAAGTTGTCCTAAAGAGATATATGCCCAAAGAGGTTAATAATTCATCCAACATAGAAGAACTAGGAAATCAGCAGTATCGAGTGCAAAGTTTTTCCAATGTAAATATTTTTTATGATGTAGATATGACTATAAATATTTGCACTTGTGCCGTTGGATATAATGGCAAGCACTGTAAGCATCAAGGGGCAGTTATTTCTAAATTTAACATACTTTCAGCAGTTAATGTAATTTCCCCTCAAAATAAGGCATCACTTTTCCAATTAGCCACAGGAGTTTCTCCAAAAGAAAATGCATTTCTTCCACTTTTAACAACCCAAACTAGTGCAGTGCAAAACAGTGATGTTACTGATGCTCCTTGTAGTTCAAATTTAACAATAATAAGTGAAAATGATTCTTATGATACCCAAACTTCTGACTACATAGAGTCAATTGAAATTTTAAAAGCAAAATGGAATAGACACACGGAAACTATTTTTAATAATCTACATAACGACCCAGTAAACTTTGTGCCAGCAGTTACAACATATTTGGAAAACGCTGAAAAATATGGTGCTTCCATTCCAGCTCTTTTAAGTGGGCTACATACCTCTTTTAAATATAAAGGCTCTTTACCTCTTTCACACAGAAAAACGACACGGAAAGGCATTAAAATTGGAGTTCAGCCTACAGCCATAAGTCGCCGAAAGTGTAAAATTAGTGGAAAAAGAGAGTTAGTAGGGAGACCATCCATAGGCGATAAGATTCTTCCGAAAAAAGCGGCTCACTCGTTAATGCATTGTGTTTTCCAAAACAAGGGTTTGGGAGGTACCAAACAAAAAAAATAGAATATAAAAAAATTGTACTCCAGTTTACGCAATAATAATTTCTTCTATTTAATTTTGTTTCAGTTATCTCACCATTTAATAGTTAAAATAATGTTATATTGTACAAGATGTCCTAAATTTTAGGGCAACCATTGAAATTTCGGAAACAGTAAGATATAGAAAATAGGTTAAATGGGGCAAGTTGATCCTTTTTATGGCATAGTTTAATCGACTTCGTATCGTATCGGTTTTCAGAATGGTCGTTTGCGAATTTGGGACACTTTGTACAGTCTTGAATGATTTTTTTTCTTGCGAAATAAAAAATCTTTTTATTGTCAACGAAATGGGATAACCTCTTCATCAAAAGATTGCCTTTCTTGCAAAAATCTCATAAGACCATATAATTATTTATTCAATTTAATATCAAATGTTATAAAAAACATAAATAAAGTTACAATATAATAATTATAACCCATAGTTTGTTACATGACGAAATATTATTTTGCCAAAAAATAGGTAGGTAATTATGCAACATTTGAATAAATTTTGCTATATATAAATTAGATTGTTCCTATACCTATACATTCATATCTACATAACCGACGTGTCACTATAAGCACGCGACGAATCGTCGGTTGTTAAGCATTCTTCTTTCGGTCTCGCCGAGTGGATGGACTGACGGCTATTTAGCAATATGCGTGCTGCATGGGTAAACTTTGGCAATAAAATGTATTTGTCAGATTATCTGGCTAATAAGTTTGCGCATTTAAAAATTGTTCTTGACTATACATGTTCCACAAAGAGCCGGGCACGACAAAGTTAGTATTTTTGTAATAGAACACTCTGTATATGATTCAATTTTTCGATTCGACGTGCAATTATAAAACATTACTTATGAATTCAGCAGGAGGGGCTCCTTTTCGAACATAATTATCCAAAATTGAGAATGTTCATTTATACAAGGTGATTCTAAAATAGGTGGTCAAAATTAGGGTGCTGATGGACGATAGCAATGCAAACAAAAAAGTTCCCATCAACTTGGGTAGTAAAACGCACCATTACGGAGATACAGGGTGTTTAGTTTCCAATTTTTCCAATATTTAATATTTCCGTTAGTTTTCAATAAATAGCTTTCAAATTTGTAGCAGTGCCTATAATTCTTATGCCGATTAACGTGATTTATCTAATTTAAATGTATCGTGAGTAGTACAGGGGCACTTGCCCCACTCCTTTTTTTTTTTACGTCACAAGACTGCCTACGTGGGAGACCGGTTTTTCCACCCTTATTTTTACACGCTCACGTGTGAGACCGGATTTTCCACCCTTATTTTTGCACATCCACGTGTGAGACAGGATTTTCCACCCTTATTTTTACTCGCTTACTTGTGAGACCGGGTTTTTCACCCCAATTTTTTATATATCCTCGTGTGAGACCGTATTTTCAACCCTAATTTTTACACGCTTACGTGTGAGGCCGGATTTTCCACCCTTATTTTTACTCGCTTACGTGTGAGACCGTATTTTCAACCCTTTTTCAACCCTAATTATTTTCGCTTTTTGATTCGTCCACGTGTAGGACGCGTTTTTCAACCCTTTGCATTCTTAATTAAGGCCTTTTTTGTATTTATCAGATCCGTGTGGGGGATATATTTTTCAACCCTTGATGAAATTTTTAACTGTTTTGTTTGTATTAAGGGCCTTTTGACAGCAATTTTGTGTTCACTAGCGTGAGCGACGTACATTTCAACCCTGACAGTATTTTCAACCTTTTGTTTGTATTAAGAGCCCTTTTGGGGGAGCCCCTAAAGGATAGGCAAATGGATGTGCACGTAGGATCGTATTTTTTACCTATTTTTAAGGGTTAATAAACGGTAGAATATTTTTTTGGTATTAAAAGAAGCTAATCAAGGTAAAGGTAACGTATACGTTTGATTTTAAATACACTATTAAATTCTATAACGATAATAAACAGTTAATGGCATTGCATAATCAGCTAATTACCCTGTTGTTGTCATACAATGTGAATGTACGGTTTAGCGACTATTTAATATGAATTGAATTTTATCAAATGAGATTGCATAATTGTTGTTATTATTAAAATCATTATTAGATTTCTTTTAAACCCCATCTACAGATTGTGATCCTCTACCTGGTTTAAAATTCACTTGAATATATTTTAAAATGAAATTACTTTAAAAAATAAAACGTGTAATTAACTAATTGATTAACCTGCTTACAGCAATAGTAATCACTGAAAATTAAGGAATGTCGCTTTTATTTATTTACCTTTTAATACGTATCACAATGTATCGCAATGCTTTCTGCTTTAATTATAGGTCATAATTAAATCTAGTTGTCGCTCAAGGTAATCACTACCAAATTAATCTCATCTACAACAAGAAACTTAATATCAATAATGTTAACAAAGTATTTTTATAATGCCATTTCTCGCATAGTTTAATGTCCATGTATGGTCATATTTTAGTCTTGGGAGATCGGATTTTGTCACAAAATACAAGCACAGGAACAATTACAAGTACAAGCACAAGCGCAAGCACAGATACATACAAACACACAAACACGAAAAACGAAAATCGCAAACACGAAAACGAAAATTCGCAAACACGAAAATTCGTAAACACACAAACTCACAAACACAAAAACGAAAACGAAAATTGCAAACACGAAAATAACAAACACACAAACGCGCAGAGTACGAAAAACGCAAACACGAAAAATCGTAAACACAAAATTCTCAAACACGAAAACCGCAAACATACAAACGCACAAACACGAAAAACGAAAACACAAAACGAAAAACACGCAAAGCTGCCGAATGAATTAAGACTGGGATTTGGAGTCTATAAACAAAATGATTCTCTCTGTCTCTGTCTCTGTCCCTGTCTCTCTCTCTGTCTCTGTCTCTGTCTCTGTCTCTGTCTCTGTCTCTGTCTCTGTCTCTGTCTCTGTCTCTGTCTCTGTCTCTGTCTCTGTCTCTGTCTCTGTCTCTGTCTCTGTCTCTGTCTCTGTCTCTGTCTCTGTCTCTGTCTCTGTCTCTGTCTCTGTCTCTGTCTCTGTCTCTGTCTCTGTCTCTGTCTCTGTCTCTGTCTCTGTCTCTGTCTCTGTCTCTGTCTCTGTCTCTGTCTCTGTCTCTGTCTCTGTCTCTGTCTCTGTCTCTGTCTCTGTCTCTGTCTCTGTCTCTGTCTCTGTCTCTGTCTCTGTCTCTGTCTCTGTCTCTGTCTCTGTCTCTGTCTCTGTCTCTGTCTCTGTCTCTGTCTCTGTCTCTGTCTCTGTCTCTGTCTCTGTCTCTGTCTCTGTCTCTGTCTCTGTCTCTGTCTCTGTCTCTTGTCTCTGTCTCTGTCTCTGTCTCTGTCCCTGTCTCTGTCTCTGTCTCTGTCTCTGTCTCTGTCTCTGTCTCTGTCTCTGTCTCTGTCTCTGTCTCTGTCTCTGTCTCTGTCTCTGTCTCTGTCTCTGTCTCTGTCTCTGTCTCTGTCTCTGTCTCTGTCTCTGTCTCTGTCTCTGTCTCTGTCTCTGTTCTGTGTCTGTCTCTGTCTCTGTCTCTGTCTCAGTCTCTGTCTCAGTCTCTGTCTCAGTCTCTGTCTCTGCCTCTGTCTCTGTCTCTGTCTCTGTCTCTGTCTCTGTTCTGTTCTGTCTCTGCTCTTCTGTCTCTGTCTCTGTCTCTGTCTCTGTCTCAGTCTCCGTCTCCGTCTGTGTCTCTGTCTCTGTCTCTTAATCACATACGGTCGAGGTGCGTGTCTGGGTAGTTGATTAGAAGCACATACAAGTCGAAAACACATTCTTATTGTGGCTGGGGGGTCGATTTCAAGCATCTCAACACTTGTGCCGCATACATCTTTCTTCAATTTTTATCTGAACTCTGTTTTGAGGCTGTAGTACGTTTTTCTAATACATAAACAGAATCTTCAATACTGTGATACGTGTAGCAGCAAAACACATTAGCTAGTTAGTTTCACCTCTATATTACTTTACATGCAAGCCTGATCTAATCATAAATAAATACATCTGTTAAAAAAGCTAATTAAACATAACCCACGGCCTGGGTATAGCAAGCAACGCTTCCAATTATAGCTTTTAGACAACACAATAGGGCCTACAACTAAATACAATCGACTAGCACTGCTTTAGTACGAGGATCAAACGAAAAACGCGCATGCACGCACGCACGCACGTACACGTGCGCACGCACGCACGTACATGTACGCACGCACGCACGTACACACGTACGCACGCACGCAAGCTAGCACGCTCGCACGTATGCGCGCGAGCGCTCGCTCGACCGTTCGTTCGCTCGCTCGCTCGCTCGTTTGTGCACACACACACACACACACACACACACACACACACACACACACACACACACACACACACACGAGAGAGCGCGAAAACACGCTAAAGCGAAAAACTTGTAAACTTGCAAACATGAATCAAGACGGTGGAGCACCGCTAGAAAAACAGGTTTATTAACAAAACCGAAGGAAAGCTTAACGTTTTGAAAATATATTATTATTATTATTATAACAACAATACATTATTATTATGATTTAATAACATGCTTTATCGGTTTTCTTCTTCTTGAACCGTGAGTCGTCCTCATCATCATCATCATGATTTTGAGATTCGCCCTTCTCCCTACCTCATAGCTCTTCTTTCTCTCGTGAACCATCATCTTGGATGTGAGATACACCCAGCTCAACCACCTCATCGCTTTCATCATTATCTTGAACGGTTATGTTGTAATAGTTTATTAACAACGTAAAACTTAAGTCTATTAAAACATCATTATGTACTCCTGATGATTACCTAACATAACACAGGAGAATACGATTATAGTAATGCTCACCTCGATGACAGTCTATCACGTTTAAAGATGTCTGAAATACAACTCGAGTTTGAACCACGTTTGTTAATCGTACTTGTTTTTGTATCGAGCAGTTATTCCCTAAGACGCGGCGTCTTAGGCGAAAATGCCTCGACCATAAAAGAGGCGTTTAGATTTATAAACATATCCCAGGGTCTATGTTAGAGTGTGGTTAGTCAATACTCAGACGTCCCGAAGATGTCCGATTCTACCTGAACATTGACGAGCACGCTTACGCACAAGACCAAAGGCTAGCTCGTTCTGGCGTCTTAGGAGAAAACAGCTCTATCATAAAAGAGGCGTTTAGATTTATAAACATCAGTGTGTTAGATGTGTTAGGTCAATACTCAGACATCCCCGAAGATGTCCGATTCTACCTGAACATGGACGAGCACGCTTGCGCATAGGACCAAAGACTAGCTGCGTTCTGTGTCTTAGGAGAAAATATCTCGACCATAAAAGAGGCATTTAGATTTTATAAACATGCCCAGGGGCTATGTTAGAGTGTGGTTAGGTCAATACTTCAGACATCCCCGAAGATGTCCGATTCTACCGAACATTGACGAGCACGCTTACGCACAAGACCAAAGGCTAGCTGCGTTCTGGCGTCTTAGGAGAAAACAGCTCTATCATAAAAGAGGCGTTTAGATTTATAAACATGCCCCCAGGGGTGTGTTAGAGTGTGGTTAGGTCAATACTTCAGACATCCCCCGAAGATGTCCGATTCTACCCGAACATGGACGAGCACGCTTGCGCATAGGACCAAAGACTAGCTGCGTTCTGGCGTCTTAGGAGAAAATATCTCGACCATAAAAGAGGCATTTAGATTTTATAAACATGCCCCCGGGGCTTTGTTAGAGTGTGGTTAGGTCAATACTTCAGACATCCCCCGAAGATGTCCGATTCTACCCGAACATTGACGAGCACGCTTACGCACAAGACCAAAGGCTAGCTGCGTTCTGGCGTCTTAGGAGAAAACAGCTCTATCATAAAAGAGGCGTTTAGATTTATAAACATGCCCCAGGGCTGTGTTAGAGTGTGGTTAGGTCAATACTTCAGACATCCCCCGAAGATGTCCGATTCTACCCGAACATGGGCGAGCACGCTTGCGCATAGGACCAAAGGCTAGCTGCGTTCTGGCGTCTTAGGAGAAAATATCTCGACCATAAAAGAGGCATTTAGATTTTATAAACATGCCCCCTGGGGCTATGTTAGAGTGTGGTTAGGTCAATACTTGAGACATCCCCCGAAGATGTCCGATTCTACCCGAACGTTGACGAGTACGCTAGCGCACAAGACCCAAGGCTAGCTGCGTTCTCGTTTCTCGTGTGTTTCGCTCTTTAAAGTGTAACTGTCATCGAGTGAGCATTACTATAATGTATTCTCCTGTTTATGAGCCAACATCAGCGGACATTAGAGATTTTACTGACTTGTTAATAAACTATTACAACATAACCGTTCAAGATAATGATGAAAGCGATGAGGTGGTTGAGCTGGGTGTATCTCACATCCAAGATGATGGTTCACAGAAGAGAAAGAAGAGCTATGAGGTAGGGGAGAAGGGCAAATCTCAAAATCATGATGATGATGATGAGGACGACTCACGGTTCAAGAAGAAGAAGAAAACCGATAAAGCATGTTATTAAATAATAATAATGTATTGTTGTTTATAATAATAATAATAATAATATATTTTCAAAACGTTAAGCTTTCCTTCGGTTTTGTTAATAAACCTGTTTTTTCTAGCGGTGCTCCACCGTCTTGATTCATGTTTGCAAGTTTACAAGTTTTTCGCTTTAGCGTGTTTTCGCGCTCTCGTGTGTGTGTGTGTGTGTGTGTGTGTGTGTGTGTGTGTGCACATACGTGTGCGTGCGAGCGTACGTACGGTCGTGCGAGCGCTCGCGCGCATACGTGCGTGCGTGCGAGCGTGCTAGCTTGCGTGCGTGCGTACGTGTGTACGTGCGTGCGTGCGTACGTACGTGCGCGTGCGCACGTGTACGTGCGTGCGTGCGTGCATGCGCGTTTTCGTTTGATCCTCGTACTAAAGCAGTGCTAGTCGATTGTATTTAGTTGTAGGCCCTATTGTGTTGTCTAAAAGCTATAATTGGAAGCGTTGCTTGCTATACCCAGGCCGTGGGTTATGTTTAATTAGCTTTTTTAACAGATGTATTTATTTATGATTAGATCAGGCTTGCATGTAAAGTAATATAGAGGTGAAACTAACTAGCTAATGTGTTTTGCTGCTACACGTATCACAGTATTGAAGATTCTGTTTATGTATTAGAAAAACGTACTACAGCCTCAAAACAGAGTGCAGATAAAAATTGAAGAAAGATGTATGCGGCACAAGTGTTGAGATGCCTGAAATCGACCCCCCAGCCACAAGAAGAATGTGTTTTCGACTTGTATGTGCTTCTAATCAACTACCCAGACACGCACCTCGACCGTATGCGATTAAGAGACAGAGACAGAGACAGAGACGGAGACGGAGACTGAGACAGAGACAGAGACAGAGACAGAGACAGAGACAGAGACAGAGACAGAAACAGAGACAGAGACAGAGACAGAGACAGAGGCAGAGACAGAGACTGAGACAGAGACTGAGACAGACACTGAGACAGAGACAGAGACAGAGACAGACACAGAGACAGAGACAGAGACAGAGACAGAGACAGAGACAGAGACAGAGACAAAGACAGAGACAGAGACAGAGACAGAGACAGAGACAGAGACAGAGACAGAGACAGAGAGAGAAGAGACAGAGACAGGGACAGAGACAGAGACAGAGACAGAGACAGAGACAAAGACAGAGACAGAGACAGAGACAGAGACAGAGACAGAGACAGAGACAGAGACAGAGACAGAGACAGAGACAGAGACAGAGACAGAGACAGAGACAGAGACAGAGACAGAGACAGAGACAGAGAGAAGACAGAGAGAGACAGGGACAGAGACAGAGACAGAGAATCATTTTGTTTATAGACTCCAAATCCCAGTCTTAATTCATTCGGCAGCTTTGCGTGTTTTTCGTTTTGTGTGTTTTCGTTTTTCGTGTTTGTGCGTTTGTATGTTTGCGGTTTTCGTGTTTGAGAATTTTGTGTTTACGATTTTTCGTGTTTGCGTTTTTCGTACTCTGCGCGTTTGTGTGTTTGTTATTTTCGTGTTTGCGAATTTTCGTTTTCGTTTTTGTGTTTGTGAGTTTGTGTGTTTACGAATTTTCGTGTTTGCGAATTTTCGTTTTCGTGTTTGCGATTTTTCGTTTTTCGTGTTTGTGTGTTTGTATGTATCTGTGCTTGCGCTTGTGCTTGTACTTGTAATTGTTCCTGTGCTTGTATTTTGTGACAAAATCCGATCTCCCAAGACTAAAATATGACCATACATGGACATTAAACTATGCGAGAAATGGCATTATAAAAATACTTTGTTAACATTATTGATATTAAGTTTCTTGTTGTAGATGAGATTAATTTGGTAGTGATTACCTTGAGCGACAACTAGATTTAATTATGACCTATAATTAAAGCAGAAAGCATTGCGATACATTGTGACTCATATTTAAAACCAGAATATATTGCATATAAATGATACGTATTAAAAGGTAAATAAATAAAAGCGACATTCCTTAATTTTCAGTGATTACTATTGCTGTAAGCAGGTTAATCAATTAGTTAATTACACGTTTTATTTTTAAAGTAATTTCATTTTAAAATATATTCAAGTGAATTTTAAACCAGGTAGAGGATCACAATCTGTAGATGGGGTTTAAAAGAAATCTAATAATGATTTTAATAATAACAACAATTATGCAATCTCATTTGATAAAATTCAATTCATATTAAATAGTCGCTAAACCGTACATTCACATTGTATGACAACAACAGGGTAATTAGCTGATTATGCAATGCCATTAACTGTTTATTATCGTTATAGAATTTAATAGTGTATTTAAAATCAAACGTATACGTTACCTTTACCTTGATTAGCTTCTTTTAATACCAAAAATATTCTACCGTTTATTAACCCTTAAAAATAGGTAAAAATACGATCCTACGTGCACATCCATTTGCCTATCCTTTAGGGGCTCCCGCCAAAAGGGCTCTTAATACAAACAAAAGGTTGAAAATACTGTCAGGGTTGAAATGTACGTCGCTCACGCTAGTGAACACAAAATTGCTGTCAAAAGGCCCTTAATACAAACAAAACAGTTAAAAATTTCATCAAGGGTTGAAAATATATCCCCACACGGATCTGATAAATACAAAAAAGGCCTTAATTAAGAATGCAAAGGGTTGAAAAACGCGTCCTACACGTGGACGAATCAAAAAGCGAAAATAATTAGGGTTGAAAAAGGGTTGAAAATACGGTCTCACACGTAAGCGAGTAAAAATAAGGGTGGAAAATCCGGCCTCACACGTAAGCGTGTAAAAATTAGGGTTGAAAATACGGTCTCACACGAGGATATATAAAAAATTGGGGTGAAAAACCCGGTCTCACAAGTAAGCGAGTAAAAATAAGGGTGGAAAATCCTGTCTCACACGTGGATGTGCAAAAATAAGGGTGGAAAATCCGGTCTCACACGTGAGCGTGTAAAAATAAGGGTGGAAAAACCGGTCTCCCACGTAGGCAGTCTTGTGACGTAAAAAAAAAAAAGGAGTGGGGCAAGTGCCCCTGTACTACTATCGTGCAGATGGCGCTAGTCGCCGCATAT
The DNA here is from genome assembly GCA_036346205.1 of Vesta saturnalis. NCBI lineage: Eukaryota > Metazoa > Arthropoda > Insecta > Coleoptera > Lampyridae > Vesta > Vesta saturnalis. The sequence goes on along the minus strand of JARFJB010002466.1, from coordinate 185,288 downwards.
TGTAGTGGTTAAAAATGACGTAACTTTTTGTAACAAAAAGTATTAACTTTTCAAAGGCAGGATTGGATTCTGCGATCAATATTGCATAAAAAAGGTATACCTTATTAAGCTCGCTATCTGTAACCATTTCCGAATAAAACTCAATTTCACACTTCAATTCTCAATTATTGGTATTATTACAATTCGGAGAAGTTAGTAGAATATTATTGAAATAAATGATTATAAACAGATTTAACAGAAAATATGAATAAATTACCGATAATGATATTTCAATTCTGAAAGTGTCCTCCATTTTTCTGTATACACTGTTGCAGTCTTTTCATAATTGAAAATACTACACGACTTAGTCTTTGCTCTTGTACTATTTCATTGAAAGCGTCTTCGATTCGCTGGCGCAGTTCCTCAACAGTTTCAATCAACTGAGCATATGCCTCGGCCTATCCATTGATTTGGAAAATTTTCGGATAGTCATATACGACACTGTCGACTAAAATGGGGAGGGGCCCCATCATGCATGTACCATAGGGCACGCCTTCTCGCTAAAGGAATGTCTTCCAAAAGTTCATAAAGTTGATTGGATAAAAAATCGTGGTACGTGTCTCCGGTTAAATTAACTTGGAGAATGCGGTAGCCTAGAAGTTCAGTTCCAAGTGTTGCAGCCCAGACATTAATTTTGAAAGAATGTTGGTAATGGCATGCGGGTTCTCATCGGCCCTAACATGTTCATTATGCATGTTAAACACTCCGTTTCTGGTGAAAGTAGCCTCATCGCTAAAGATGATATTTGAAAGAAAGTTGGGGTTCTGTTCATGCCTCCTCAGGAGCAATCCACAAAATCTCATGCGTATGGGTGTATCACCTGGCAAAATATCCTGGAATTGACGGTAATGGTACGGATGCAATTGTTGTTCTTTTGCAACTCTCCAAACAACTGGTTGTGACACTTAAATTTGTAGTGACACACGCCTAGTACTAACAGTGGGATTATCTTCAATAATATTCTCCTCATTTGCAACTGATCTCACCGTCCTTCGTCTTCCCCTATCAGCAGTCTGAGGCTTCAAAGTTCCACTTTCACGTAAGCGGCGTTCAGTAGACAGAAATGTTTTATAATTAGGCAGATTTCTTCTGGGATATTTTTCACTGTACCGTCTCACAGCAGCCCGTGCACTTCCAAGACATTCGCCCAACACCAGCAGCATATCAACATACTCAGAAAATGTGTAGAGCGGCATTTTAATTTAACAACGATGCAAAACACAATTTCAAACAATTTAAACGTTAATGACAGATAGCGAAATATTAGCAAGCTACAGTCAGTGCCTACTTTTTTTACGGTTCAGTGCCATACGAATGCGATTGTATGATTGGATTACACACGATCAAGGTCCACGTAATGCAAAATTTCATTTTTATCGACAACGGTTGTAGATATCGCGTTTCATAAGTTGAGGGAAACTGTTGAGGAACTGCGCCAGCGAATTGAAGACGCTTTCAATGAAATAGTACAAGAGCAAAAACTAAATTGTGTAGTATTTTCAATTGTGAGAAGATTGCAACAGTGTATACAGGAAAATGGAGGATACTTTGAGAATTGAAATGATATCATTTCATTATCGGTAATTTATTCATATTTTCTGTTAAATCTGTTTATAGTCATTTATTTCAATAATATTCTACTGACTTCTCCGAATTGTAATAATACCAATAATTGAGAATTGAAATATGAAATTGAGTTTTATTCGGAAATGGTTACAGATAGCGAGCTCAATAAGGTATACCTTTTTTATGCAATATTGATCGCAGAATCCAATCGTGCCTTTGGAAAGTTGATACTTTTTGTTAGAAAAAAGTTACGTCATTTTTAACCACAAAAATATGCGGCAACTAGCGCCATCTGCACGATACATTGAAATTAGATAAATCACGTTATTCGGCATAAGAATTATAGGCAATGCTACAAATTTGAAAGTCATTTATTGAAAACTAACGGAAATATTAAATAAATTAACTTATCAAATTGAAAACTAAACACCCTGTATCTCCGTAATGGTGCGTTTTACGACCCAAGTTGATAGGAACTTTTTTGTTTGCATTGTTATCCTGCATCAGCTCCTTAATTTTGACCACCTATTTTAGAATCACCTTGTATATCAAGTTCTTATAACCTAATATATTTTCTGTTGGAGTTAATTTATATCTATGCTAGTGTTTAGTATTTAATGTAACATTTTGTCTCTCTTATTTTTAAACTTCATGGCTACTGCGATAATCACAGGAAAACCACTGAAATATTGACTAATATGGAAACAACTCAAAAACAATGAGAGATAGGCATAGGATATACTTATGAACAGTTGTGTGGTTTCCTTTTTTATTTAACACAGCGCAGGTTTGAACATATATTTTGAACGCCCTGTAACATTTATCTCTAATATTTCATAACACAGGCTAAAGCTTGGTCTTTTCCTGGTTCAAATATAAAAGTTTTCTTAACAAAATACAAGATGGTACATAATAATAAAGTTATAACCTAAAGGCGATTTTTTGGATAAAATTCCAATTATTTCATAAACCGTAAATTTTACATGCATGATACATGTATAAATAAAGTTTTATAATTGCACGTAGAATCCAAAAATCAAAATGATGTACAAGGTGTTCCATTAAAAAAATATTAACTTTGTCTTGGCCGGCTTTTTTGGAACATTCTGTACAGTTCAGAAGAGTTTTAAAATATGCACACTTACTAGTCATATGATATCATAAACACACTTTATTGGCAAAGTTTACCCATAAAGCACCAAGTTTACTTTATTCGATCGTTACTCACCCCGAACAAAAAAGGATGTTCTTAAGTCATGTTTCGCACCCGCCGTTCATCCTTCACTATTTGTCCTCCGCCGAATAGCCCCGGAATGTTTCGCCCCCGATGGTAAATCATGAAAATAATTGTTAAAGATTCAAAGCTACGTAATTGTCAAAATATAATATTTATTAAATACCTAATACGTAATACAAAATATTTTAAAATTCAAAATTATGGGCCATGCCTAGCAAATACTGCATAGTACCTATCCTACCATAACTCTCGACGATATTTGGCTAATTGTTTTAATTGATTTGATCTAGAGTGATTTGTTTGAGATTGATTTGCTTAATTGATTTGATTTGATTAATTGATTTGTTTGACTTGACCGAGATTGTTTGATTTGGTTTGATATTAGAATACCATTTCAAATTTCCCGCCAAGGGGCGAAGACCTGACAAGAAACTAGAAACAAAAATAACCTCCAAGATGGCCGATAAAACAAGTAAACCTACAAAATTTAATTATGACCCATAATTAATAGCAAACTGACTGCCAAATTTTGGGGCAAAGACCCGAGAGCAAGTTCCTATGTTCTATACCCTATCTTATGAGATAGCATCAGGGCCTACTTATTATAATACAATTTCAAATCCCTCGCCAAAACAAAATGGCTGTCAAAATTTAATTACGACTCATAATTAAAAACTAATTAATAATAACGAGTTAGGACGTTCAGGCTTGCTTATAAATTTAAGATGCTTTTTGATAGGGTGTCTCCGCTAAGACAGATCTTGAAAACATTCATTAGTTTTAAAAAATACGCTATTAGATGGCGTTACAAGCAATCAGGGGGCCAGGCAGGAGGTGAAAACCAGCCAACAATTTCCGGAGCTGTCTTATGAAATAGTAAGAGGGCTCCTTATTTCAAATTTCCAACCCTAACGATTACAGGTATCTGCATGTACGGTTAAAAATACACCGGTGATTTCATTGCGATTCCTGCGTTCTATACCTGTCTTGCAAGTTAGTGTTAGCACCCCTTATTAGAATACAATTCACACACGTTAACACCCTAAAGCAAGTTCGTGTCTTATGTGCTAGCATGAGGGTTCCACACAATTTCAAATTTTCCGCTATGGCCGAGGACTTTGGTCATGACTCATAATTAAAATAATTTGTCTTTGATCTGCCCCATTCCTCAAGGTAATTACGACTCACAATTAAAAACAAAATGACCCACGAATTTGATTATGACGTCATAATTAAAAACAATATGGCGGAGGAATTTTGTTATGACTCATAATTAAAATAATTGGACTCTGAGCTGTCCCGCTCTTTTCCCACGTGCTACCTCCATAATTTAATTATGACTCATAATTAACTGTCTCATGAGACAGTTAATTAGCCCTTTATAAGAATACTATTTCAAATCGCCAAGGCCGACAAAGTGGATTCCGAAACAAAATGGTCGACAAAATGGCCGACAAGCCACACCTGCAGCCAATCAGGGGGCGGAGTCAATTAACCAATCAGAAACTAGTAGGCGTAGCCTACCGTCAGCCCCTCCAATCAAAACACCACATGCGCGCGCAGGGTGACTACGACGGCCTATCCTCCAGGGTTTATTAAAAAAGCCAAAAGGTCACTAATTAGAGTAAAAATGGCTTCAAGGAGTTGAAAACAACATCAAGGGGTTGAAAACTGCCCCCAAAAGAAGCCCACCCCACCCTTACCCAGGGGCTGAACTGACAAAAAGTCTCTTAACACTAATTAGGGGGTATAAATACCATCAAAGGGACGAAAATTCCATCAAGGGTTTAAAAACGCCCCCGAAAAGAAGCCGACTCATCCTCACTCCCACTATGACCTTCACTCCACCTCCCACCTTCTACTCTAATACTTTAGGCTACGGCTGACAAGATGCTTAGATATGTATCTTAAATGAATTCCCATTTAAATATAATTTATGAGTGAATAACAAGTAATATATAGTACAAGTAATACATAGTAATATACAGGGTGTCTGTGTATTACAACGCTTAACTGTAGATTCAGGAGATAAAATAAAGACGATTTAGCGAAAAAAAGTTTAGTAAAAACTTTTTACTTTTCGAGATGTAAGCGATCAAAGTTACCATAAAATAATGGTTTTTTGCTAACCATTTTAAATTTCGTTTTCCTCGTTTTTTGTTTCGAATACTGTAGTTACTGTTCGTAAAAATGGAATATTATTTTAACGAACTCACCGATATACATTTAATATAGAGTGTAGAATGAATTGTCGAGCAGGAACACGAATTTACGGAGAAAGATTTCCAAACAGACGTATTCCCCATCATACCCCACCTTTGCTGCAGTAGATAGACGGCTAAGGCAATTTGGGACAAGAAATCCACTGCAGATGTAGGTTGCCCTCGTTCACGTTGAAACGGAATTGCAAGATGGGGATCCTGCGTTGCGCGTAGAATGATTGCGAGTAGATTATGAATGGTTTTATTGGCGATAATGATTTTATTGAGAAAATTTTGTTTACAGATGAAGCGTGCTTTACACGAAATGGAATTTTCAACTTTCATAATCTTCATGAATGCAGTGATGAAAACGTAGAATAATTCGACCAAATTCCTTTTAACGCCAGTTTACTATTATTGTATGGGCTGGAATCGTTGGAGATCTTTTAGTAGGACCTGTTGTTATACCACAAAGATTAAATGGTCAATCTTATTTAGAATTTATCCGAGACGAAATGCCTGCATTACTTGAAAATGTACCGTTAGAGTTACGCCACGATCTAATTTTTATACATGATGGAGCACTGCCACATTTTTCCCTCTCTGTGCGAGAATACTTAAATGCTACATATCATGATAGGTGTAGAAGAGCTGATGCACCAATAAAGTGGCCACCCAGGTCTCCTGACCTTACTCCAATGGATTTTTATCTATGGGTAGTTTTAAAAGAAAAAGTTTACGTCAATCCTGTTCGAGACCGCGACGATTTATGGCAAAGAATAGTAGCTGCTTTAGAAGAAATTCGCCAAAATTCTGCGATACTACGTACTGTTTGCACAAGTTAGTTACGACAAGCTCAGGCTTGTATACGTTGCGAGGGTAAACATTTCGAACATTTGTTGAAATAAAGATTTATTGTTCTACTATTATCTAGGACAGCCGTTATTTTTCTTCTTAATTACATTCTTTGATTTTAAGCCACTTATGTACGATGTACCGTAAGTTTCGTCAGTTGTATTAATAAAATAAAAGTTAAAACCTTTATTTATTAACCACAACAGTAGTTTTTAACCTTTTTGTAATTCTACTTCAGATTTTTACGACAAACTTACCAAAACTGAACAATTTTTTTAATTAAAAATGGGAATTCTGCCGAAATAACGAAACATTGCTCTAATAGCCATTCCGATTTAACAATTTTTAGGGTTTCACAAAACATTTCTTTCTCAAAAACTTTAGTGAAAATTCGAAATGGGCTTTTCTCTTAAAAAATTAATGTTCTATTAAATGGCAGCTTTCAATTGTTATGATTGTGTCGATAGGAAAAGTTCTAAACGATACTATGACATCATAGTCGTAAAAATCTAGTAGACCAAGACCTAAAGTCGATCATATCTTGCTAAAAGGAGCAGTTTAAGCGAGTAAGAAACTGTACCAAATTTTATTAAGTTCCATTACATCGTTGCAAAATGGTTAGCAAAACACCATTATTTTATGATAACTTTGATCGCTTATAAGTAAAAATAAGTAAAAACTTTTTTTCGCTAAATCGTCTTTATCTTATCCCCTGAATCCACAGTTAAGGCGTTGTCGGTGTAATACACAGATACCCTGTATAGTTGGTAATATATATTACGGACACGGTTTAAAGGTTTTGGGAAAATTATAATGCGATTTTAATTATTTCAGAGTTACTAGTGTCTTATTCCACTTGAATTAATATTTACGTTAGTGAGATTGTGTATAAATAAATAGTTTGTTCAGTTTGTCCAAGAGAAAAAACTTGAAATAAAATGAGTGTATCTCATTTGTTTAATTCATTTAATTCGTTTAATTCGTTTAATTCGTTTAATTCGTTTAATTCGTTTATTTCGTTTAATTCGTTTAATTCGTTTAATTCGTTTAATTCGTTTAATTCGTTTAATTCGTTTAATTCGTTTAATTCGTTTAATTCGTTTAATTCGTTTAATTCGTTTAATTCGTTTAATTCGTTTAATTCGTTTAATTCGTTTAATTCGTTTAATTCGTTTAATTCGTTTAATTCGTTTAATTCGTTTAATTCGTTTAATTCGTTTAATTCGTTTAATTCGTTTAATTCGTTTAATTCGTTTAATTCGTTTAATTCGTTTAATTCGTTTAATTCGTTTAATTCGTTTAATTCGTTTAATTCGTTTAATTCGTTTAATTCGTTTAATTCGTTTAATTCGTTTAATTCGTTTAATTCGTTTAATTCGTTTAATTCGTTTAATTCGTTTAATTCGTTTAATTCGTTTAATTCGTTTAATTCGTTTAATTCGTTTAATTCGTTTAATTCGTTTAATTCGTTTAATTCGTTTAATTCGTTTAATTCGTTTAATTCGTTTAATTCGTTTAATTCGTTTAATTCGTTTAATTCGTTTAATTCGTTTAATTCGTTTAATTCGTTTAATTCGTTTAATTCGTTTAATTCGTTTAATTCGTTTAATTCGTTTAATTCGTTTAATTCGTTTAATTCGTTTAATTCGTTTAATTCGTTTAATTCGTTTAATTCGTTTAATTCGTTTAATTCGTTTAATTCGTTTAATTCGTTTAATTCGTTTAATTCGTTTAATTCGTTTAATTCGTTTAATTCGTTTAATTCGTTTAATTCGTTTAATTCGTTTAATTCGTTTAATTCGTTTAATTCGTTTAATTCGTTTAATTCGTTTAATTCGTTTAATTCGTTTAATTCGTTTAATTCGTTTAATTCGTTTAATTCGTTTAATTCGTTTAATTCGTTTAATTCGTTTAATTCGTTTAATTCGTTTAATTCGTTTAATTCGTTTAATTCGTTTAATTCGTTTAATTCGTTTAATTCGTTTAATTCGTTTAATTCGTTTAATTCGTTTAATTCGTTTAATTCGTTTAATTCGTTTAATTCGTTTAATTCGTTTAATTCGTTTAATTCGTTTAATTCGTTTAATTCCTTTAATTCGTTTAATTCGTTTAATTCGTTTAATTCGTTTAATTCGTTTAATTCGTTTAATTCGTTTAATTCGTTTAATTCGTTTAATTCGTTTAATTCGTTTAATTCGTTTAATTTGTAATGAACCCCTTTCTATAACAAATCCAAACGTAAGCATTGTCATAAGAATCGTTTTATTAGCTTAAGTGATAAAAATAAATAACTAGACCAAATCCGTAATCCAAAGTTTAAAAAAAAGCAAATAAATAGATAAAATAAACGAACAGCTAGCTACAATTTATAATCGAAATTCTAAATTAAAGTAATTTTTCTTTTCTCAAATAAATAGCAGCAAGTCGCGTTAGGGAACAAGCTAATTCAAATAGAAGTATGAAGTTACTGAAGAGATTTTTATCGCTTTGAATATTACTAATAAACAAAAATAATAATAATCTAAACAGTAGAATTTTGTAACCTATGAAATGCCTCTTTAAATAAAAAAGGCGTGTAAATAATGTTTAGGATTGCTATGGCATTGAACTTCTACGAAAAATACGGTTCCTTTAAAACCTATGCCAGATGATTGTTGAAACTCATAAAATCGCTCTGACACAAATATGAAATATAAAAGAGGTGACTATGCATGGCAGATCCGTATGTAAGTGGTAAGTTTTTGAACACCTTTTCTTTGTTTTCAAATTTAAAGGTTGACCCAACTTTTTGGTACTATATGTCATTTTAAGTTTAATTATAACATTGTGTTGCGTATTATCTTATACTGTATTCTTCCTCGACTGCAAATTCATAATTTAAGCTAACTTTTACCTTTGTTATTATGTTTGAGCTTAATTGTAATTAATTAAGGGAGCAATCTGGTTGAAACGTGATGTGATTGAAGGGTATGTATATATGTACATTTAGATATCCATACAGGAAGTATACACTATTATTTATATCTTTCTTGACTCTGTCTATACTTCTACCTCTTGCTTCCTTACGTGTCGGGGCAATAGACAAAGAACTGTTTACCGTGCGGAGCACGATTTGGCCAGTAACCGGTCTCGCTGTGGTATTACTCAAGAGAACAATACAATTGCCTCGGATACAAGGGGCGGTTAAGGTGAAAAAAATCAGGCCGCGTTGCTGGCAACTGTGTAAGGGATGAATGGCGGTACGTAGAATGTTAGAGATATGCATGGTAAAGAATTTGAAATTGCGAATGTTGTACGAAAGGCACCTTGATATTCTGTGTGTATTGGAGATAAAGCGCAAATGAAATGACGCTGTGGAGATGGGGGATGGCAGCCTAGCACTATCGTCAGGAGTTGAGACCTAAGTGCATGGGGAAAAAGGAGTTGTGGTGATCGTAAGTAAAACAGCGAAAAGATGTGTTAAACAGTAGGAGTTGGTATCTCCCCGGGTAATGTGGGTTAAAATGAAAGTGGAGTTTCGAAGAATTTTTCTTATTGCACGCTATGCACCGTTGAATTGAGATAGAGACAATGAGTGTGAGAACTTCTGGAATGAGCTAGAGAACGTGGTGAAGTATGATATACTTGATAGTGTATGATTAACGACTCATAAACCTGGTCACCGTGGTTGCTCAATGTCTACATGGATAAACGTGTTAGACAAGCATGTAACGATACACATGGTGTAATGGCTATTGTAGTGTTCAATCGGGAAGGTGGAAAGGAGAGTAGTGTATTTACTCTGCAAGATGAAATTGTGGAGTAAGTTGATGAGCTAATATATCTGGGTAGAATGTTTACTGGAGATGGTACAATGGAGAGCGAGATTGGACGAGGGGTCAATGTTGGAAGGAAAGTTGTTGGAAGTATGTGGACAGTAATGAGAAACGAAAGCATGAGCCTAGCTGTGTGTTTGTCCTGTCAGTACTGTATGGAAGTGAGACATGGGTATGCCAAAAAGACATGAAAGAAACTTGTCAGAATGTACTAGAATGTATGATAAAGGAAAGAAAGATAAAGGATTTTAAAAATAAAAGGCATGTCCGAGACAATGTATGAATCTTGCGGAAGGTATACGGAGATAGGAAAGCATGGAACAAGATTGTGAATGAAAAATAAGTAAGAGGCAGGGATTGTTTTGCCTACCCCGCAAAGTATTGGCGTGAAGGTTAAGTTAAGTTATTTAGTACATTATACGCAAGGCAAAAGTTTTTACTGACCCTGTCACAGCACAGACTCGCCTAACGATTGGCCAATAAACTTCTCCTGTCGCCAGTGAAAACCTGTGTACTATGCTAATAATGTAAGATACACCTTCGTTGTGTTCAGGTTGAGAATAAAATCGATGACCGCGTGTGAACAGAGCTATAGGTACGTTTTAGTATAACTTAAATAATTTTGATTCTCTAATAATAAATTAGTATAAATTAGTATTCATAATTAAATAATCCGCTCGATGCTAAACATACCAATTTCCAGGTGAAAACATTTGTTCTCGTTGTTTACAAAGTATTTACGTGGATAGCAGTTTCGATGTGAATAATTGGGGTTAAATCTGAAATACTTTCTATGAATTCCAACTACAAAAGAATGTATCTAATCTTTTACTATTGTATAAATTTTTGTATATTTAAATAACGCGAACACCGACAGATGTTTCAAACAGTAACCAGCTTCTAGAATTGCGTGATTTCGAGTTGATATAAGTGTTATTAATTGGATAGAATAAGTATTTTTTGTTAATGGAAACTGGCCGAATTTACTTCATGAGGAATAATTTTAGCACGACGAAAGAAATATTAATTCAATGGTTGATTTAATGTCAATTAAAACAAATTGCTACGCTGTCGCCTGATCATTAAAATTAAGGAATTTCCAACCGTTCCCCTTTTTAAATGTCGTACTCTATATAAGTTAGTGCTTTCACAAAAATGATTATCTTTCCGTTCTCGCTGTAGCAAGTATAGACGACGCTAAAGCTTACTGATGAGTATGAGGTAAAGTGTAGTTTAATAATTGGACCTAGTAAAGACTCGGTCTGTGATTGACCTAGTTAATTTGTTCCGATAAGTAGCAAGGAAATTACTTGATTGATTAAACAGTAATCGGTGAAATTTGAATAATTCATAGAGTTCATATTTATTAAGAATTATTCATTTTAATCCATAATTGGTGAAGGAGTTTTGTTTGTTAAGGGGACCTGTGAGCTTTGTCTACCGTATCTGCCGTCCGTACGTACTAATTGAGTTTTAGGTACATCTATCATAAGGATGGCACCCTGAATTGTATTCTCCACTAGGAAACCCAACGCAGCCGTTCGGGAAGCCGTAGACGTTCACAAGTGGATCCAAATACCACCTGAACTATAGCTTATCTTTGGGTGGCGAATCCGTTTTCTAACCCCTGGAGCGAATGCTCGCTCTCCGCAACCGTCCAGGAGCATTACAAAATAGCAAATACCGTAATTTATAATTTTCTTTGTATAAAAATTATTTTTTTTCCTAAACGAGTCTTAATTTTTGTGCTGGACTTCATTGAGGGCAAGCTTCACTTGCCACCACCGAAAAACCCATTACAAACTTTTTTAGCTTTGGCCCGATTTTTTGGTAAAATTGAGACAAAATTATCCCAGATTAATGTACATCAATCAGATTTTTGAATAAGGCTGGATGTATGCACATAAGAAGAAAAACAAAATAATGTGTTTATCTTCTAAGCTTAAGACACCCTGTGGTGAACTACAGCATTCGGATGTCGCTCAAAACTATTCTGTGTGCAAGCTTGGTTCATTCCCTACATATTGTTTTTTTATTCGTTGTGATATCTCCGAATTTCCATTATTTTTGACAATAATTATGCTACAATTGACCTTTTCCAATAGGGAAATGCGCGCCCTCATACGGCAAGGGTTACAACACGTTTTTTTGATGAGGCTAACATTGCCGTCCTCCCATGGCCTGCTTGGTCGCCTGATTTGTCGCCCGTTGAACATGTATCGGATGAGGTGGGTAGGCGATTGGGTAATTGACCACACCCTCCAGATAATTTACACGATCTCCGGCTACGGATTCAAGTAGCTTGGGTTGATATACCACATGCAGCTATAGATCACTTGATTGATAGCATGCCACTCCGTCTAAATGAGTGCATTACAAATCGTGGCGGAGCAACTCATTATTGAAAAAAACATTAGTTTTTGTTCTTTTGTTTTCAAATTTTAATCGTTTGTTTGTTCTAATGAAAGACATTGTTGACGAAAATTTTAATAAAATTGTTCAATAAATTCTAGGAGTTGCAATTTTATGGAAGTCAGTATATATAGAGTCAATCGCCCTGGGGAAATTTGTTGCGTGGTGAAAAGTGTTTATCGTAAGTTATTTCCTATATCGTGGAATAATTTACATCTTGAGCTGGCATTGTATGTGAAAGTGTTTTGGGAATTTTGTTCATTGAAAATTTTGCGCCTAATTGTTGCTAATAAGTGCACTCACAGCTGTTTTAGACCAAAAGATCGTTGCTTGTGTATAAGATTTGTTAACGTACTTTGTACTTAAAGAAGGTTTATGTGTAATTAAGTAGGTAGGTCTGTACTAATAATACCAGGTAATTCAAGACATAAAGGACAGTTCGACTAGGATTAAATATATCGCGGCTAGCTTGTGAGAAGTGTAATTCAAAAAAACTTGCAGCCATTTGATTGCCGTGATAGAAAGTTTACGTTCAATGCGGGATTCGTATATATAGAAGGAATTGACTGTTCGAGCTGTTTATTGTTTCAGATCGATTGAATGTGGGCGGTACCATTATAGTAGCGTGTTACCATGTAGCTGTGTATTTAGTAAATTGGAACAAACCTCCTTCAAACGTGTTAAGGTATTTAACAAAATTTATGCAGAAATTATGCATCATTCTAATTTACTTATTTAATAGCTAGTATGATTGAACATATTTTATAAAAAAATTGTTTATACATTTTTCTATAAAGATTATGCCCTCTAGCGGTAAAGCTAGAAACATGAAAGTTATTTCCAACGGTTTCCCTTGGACGTTTTTACTAAGGAAATTTTTTTCCCAATGCTGTACAATAAACAGTTCCTGAGATATAACCGCAGGATCGACTTATTGGTTCACATTTACAGAAACGTTTTAATCTTGTCTGATTTTTTTTGGTGTGTATACATATTTACGTTCTAACATTTGGCCAGTTTATTTGAAATCTCCATTATTATTTCTATTTGTGATAATTAAGATATACAATTATTTTAGATTTGGGTTGCAGTAATTTGCAAAATTATTTTGATTATCCAAGATTCAATAAAATTAAAAGTAAGGATTTTACGTACCACTTCATGTATAAGTTTTATATCTAAACCGATTGTTCAGTATATTTTAATTGTAGCATATGTGTGTTAATGAAACCTTTAGGCGTATTATTTCATTATTGAATGTTGTTTTATGCGATTTCCACCCAACTCACAGTGAAACAATTATTAAATAAATCAGGAAATTTAGAAACCAAAAATATTTATGGATTTTTGTTTTATTTCTAATTTCTGGACTGAACTACCCTTGCACGACTATTTCTTACGATTTAGACAAAAGCGTTAACCGTTGTTGTTATTTTACGATATTGAGATCACGCATTTATTGCAATTATTGAATACAGATAATTAAAATTAACATTTATGGATATAGAGGTATTTCGATAGATTTACCGTGAAGAAAAGTAACATTTCGTAATTAAGTTTGATGACCTCTACGTATCGGAGACAGTTGATGTCACCGCATGCTTACGTTGCATAAATACCGCGTGCGATTACTTTGAAGCATTTTTTATATAGCACCGGTCCAGTAATGTTTTTTTTATGCATCTGCTTCAATTCCACAAAAGGTAAACAAATTTTTATTTGTTTTTAAACTTCGTAGTCGTGAACTACCGTTTATTTGTATGCTACCTTTCTGATTAAAGCAAACTGGCGGCCTATGATTAGTGACTATTCCGATATTGATTAACCCCTACTCTCTTTCACGAAGATATCGACAATTATGCAAATCTTGCTGCCAGTTTAACCCGTAACACGTATTGAAACAACGAAGAATGTTTGATATTATCAGAATATCAATAATCAACTTTATCTTTATTTAAAACGAAAATGGCGCCCTCGAGTAGGATATTGCACCTTTCAAACACTCCACTGCACTGGATAAGTACCGAGGATATATTCGCAAGGCGTATCGTGATTTCTCACCTTGTTGCTTGTGTGAAACGTAGTCAAGTTCTGATCACTATGAGGTAACAATAATCTGGTGCGTACGTACATTTAATTTTATTTCATAAATACTTGCTCAAAAATTAGTTTCAAAATTTAATTATTAATAGTATACATCTAGGACTGTCTGTTTAATTTCATAGCTCTAAAGATTTTCTTAAGCTAAAAGGTGGCTTGAATATTATTAACATTTGATATTCATAAATTTTTGGTAAATAACTGTATTCGTGAAAAAATGGGATCGGTGACCTTGTCTTTACTCTATACCCTTTCTCATCTAAATTAATTGCAGTTTTAGGAATATATGTACTAGCTTATTACACCTTGAAGACAATTTCCTCTGTAGACACCTGGAATCGCTTCTGGAAGCCGTGTTGTCCAGAATTGACTTAAGGACGATCAGGACCTTATTAAATTATTCTGTGCTATAAGTATTTTGTAACTGTGGTATCATATTAGTTGAGTTGATCGGCCTATTACGATAATTTTTGTTTGTATAGCGCGATGTTTCGGGAGCGGACTTAGCTTCCGTCATCAGGCTTAGTCCTGAGAAGGATTTTTCGCACTTGAGTTGCATTTACCATGATTTTTTCTACAGCACTCGACCACTATTAGATTCGAACTTGGTACCGTTGACTTACTAGTCTGGCCCTTAACCGCTGAGGCACTGAGTGGTGTAATATATTTTTAAACTTAATTTTTTTCGTGGTTGCGCAGTAGTTTATTGCGCATGTTGCTTCGTAACCTATTGCGCAAGTGTATTGCGCCAACGTTCTTCGCGCATTAGTAGCATCCATGTGAGTTATCTTTCTACACTAGTTTGGCTCATCGGATTTTCTGCCAGTGCGATGTACGTGGCTTCTTTGAGTTTCTAGCAAGTTCGGCGATTCTTGATGATTCTGTTTCGCTATTGCGTATGTGGTGTTTCTGTGTTCCTGAGTTTTCACTTTGAGTGGTCTACTGCTCTCTGTATGATCAGCCGCATTCTTGGGATTCTGGTCTGCATTGTTTGGTTTGGTTTGGGTTAGTATTCTCTTGAGCGTTCTTGTCGGTTTGTAGGCAGTGCGTATCTTGTATTTGTTGCCCATCCTTCGTATTTTGTCCCTGTTTAAGTTAGGTGTTACATCGGCGTAGCCGTTTTCTTTACGTGTTTTAGCAATAAAAAAGAAAAAGGAATTATCGCTAAAACACTCAAAGGAAATGCCTAACCTAACCTAAGTAAGGAAAGGGTAACCGAAAAGGAGAACCTAAATACATATCGATAATACCACATATACCAGGTATCTGGGACGAAGGATTGGCAACAAATGCAAAATAAGCACTGACTCCATATCGACAAGAAAGCTTCGAGAAATACTAACCAAAATCAAATCACGCAATGAAGACCATAATTCCGAGAATTGTGTATAGTGTCTACCGTTAGAATGCGGCAGGTCATGCATAGGAGAGAGCAGTAGACTACTCAAAGTGAGAACTCAGTAACACTGTTCTGTTTTGACCCAAAGGCAGAAAAGAAAAATCGGGAACAGGCGATTAGGTCTAGAACGAATACTCACCAGAAACTCAAAGAAGCCATGTAAATCGCACTTGCAGAAAATCCGATAAGCTAAGCTAGTGTAGAAATGAAACCCACATGGATCCCAATAATGCGCAAAAACTTGGGCGAAATACACCTCTGCAATAGGTTACGGCGCAATATGCGCAATAAATTACTAGGAAACCACGAAAATGTTTTATATCTGAGGGTAGTCAAGTGCTTGAAAAATGAATTCGCCCTAAGTGCTAAATGATTCCTTCCCAGTACTAAGCATGATGACAGAAACAATGCCCGCTTCCGAAACGTCGCGCTATAAAAACAAAAAGTATGGAAATATGCAGATCAACTCAACTTGTTAACTTACCTTGGCTGGCGTCCGAGATCTTCTCTTTCGGGCTTTGGAAAGTAAGGGCAGACCGCAAGACTGATCCCCAAGGGCTGGGAATACCGTGTCACTTAATACATTGCAAGATGTTACTTAACTCTTTTCTGCAAATAAGTAACCTTTTATTTCACACGTGTTTAGACTTGTATAGCGTTTGGGGTAGCTGTACGCTTCACTTGTAACCGCCCTAATCGTAATAGGTATACTGAAATATGTTGTTCAAATTTTATTTAATTTGAAACTATAATTAATAATTTTTTTACATTAAATTAAAAATATCTTTAAAAGAACGGCGGTCTGTTTTTGAAGTTCACAAATCAACCAAATATACTTTTAGATCAAATATTTGATCTGCCTTGATGTACATTGACACTAAAGCTACACGACTTCTAACATAGTTTATGTCTTTTAATTATAGTAATAGCATTGAAAATGGAAAATTCTAAAATTAAATCTTTACATTCAACGAATTAATAATAATTGTAATCGCACACCATTGAATTACAGAAAATAAAAATTTAAATTACAAATTTACGTGTCATAGATTACAATTGTTAGGCATATTTCAATACTACTAAAAATACCTTTACACTACAAACACATAAAATACTGTTATAGCTGTAATCAGTCGTGTATGTCTTTAGGTAGTAACACGTTCTATTTGCGAAAAGTACGTAAAAAATATACGAGGACTATAAATTCTACCATAATCAAAAGAAAACTCTTTTTGATGTTATAAATAATCTGGTTGACCAACTTCGAAGAAAATGAGAAATTAATACAAATCTAAAATGCTAATTTAATTATGTTACAGGCTCTGCTTGATATATGAACCTTTAACACATGTAATAGGAAAATATTTTTATTTTAATCGATGTCAGTTCAAACATTATTAAGGCTTAGGCACTTCATCATAATTACACGAACGCTTTGGCACAAAAAATTGATGCAAATAAGTTTTTAGTCTTTAGTCATGTACTCAAATTTAGACCTTGCTTAATAAATAATTGTGATTTTGAGCTTCATTTGATACATATACATATGTGGCAATTTTTTTTTTACCAGATCAAGAATGCCTCTTTAATATATATGATTGCGTAAGTAGGAGAAATGCAATCTTTTGCATTCGAATGATGTCAAAATGTACATTCAATACACCGACGATTGGAATTCTAACTGCAAAATTCAATTTTCAAACTTCAATATTTAGCATGGTCCTTCGAGCCTTTAGATTCCAGATTATAAGGTAAAAGTAGAGTAAATCCCCCCCTAATTGAAAAAAGTGACGATCCCCGCAGCGAGATCAGAAATAACACCGGTAAGGCACTTATTTGCATTTTTCTAAATTAAACTTCCAGAAAGCAGGGTCGCAGTTTGGACCCTCCAACCCAGTTCAAATTAAATGGTCTGCTGACAAATTAAATTAAATCAATTATCGACGCAAACTAGAGCTCATGTATATATCGCATCAGACAAAAATATACTATTAAGCTTCAATTCCAACTTCAAATAGAGAACCATGTATGAGACTCCGAATATGAGATTAATGAAATAAGTATAACACCGACACCTCACCTTTCACTTTTGTGACGTCATTTGACCTTGGGATTCCCCACGGTCGCCCACGTGTGAGACCGTACTTTCCTCCCCTATGGTTTCTTTTCGGAGGCCTTTTTCAACCCTCTTTTCATCCCTAATTATTTTTGTTTTTTTTACTCGCCCACGTGTAGGACGCGTTTTTTCTACCCCTATGGTTTCTTTTCGGAGGCCTGTTTAACCCTTGATAGAATTTTCAACCCTAATTAGAGCCTTTTTTGACAGCCATGCCTTTTTTGTACTTGCTTACGTGAGGGGCACATTTAGGCCTTGGGACTGGTTTGGAGTTGGGGTTGGGGCAGGATGTTGACTTCTTTTCGGGGGCCTTTTGCAACCCGTGGTTAGAGCTTAACCTTTAATTAAGATCCTTTTGGTTGTATTAGGAGCCTTTTTTGCTGTATACCCCTTGGAGGTTATGCAATTGCGCACACATGCAGTGTTCTATTGGAAGGTGTAAGGTTAGGCCTAGCCCCACTTTTAGCTGATTGGTAGTACGTGCACCAGCCTCTCTGGCTTCTGGTTGGTCCTTAGCCCCACTACTCAGCGGCTGTGCTCTGATTGGAGCACTACGTCTCTGCATTCTGATTGGTTATGGCGGGAAATTTGAAATTGTTTTTAATAATAAAGAGGTTCTTGTAAGACACGTGTAGATCTTCAAAACTTGTTCACGAGCCTTCGCCCCCTGTCGCGCCCCCCCTGGTTGGTAATGGTATGGGGCCGTAACCTTATGTATAAGTGTAGAAACTAGCTCTAGGGCCTTGGCTCCTATCGTGCACCCTGGTGTAATTGTATCAGGGTCTGCGCCCTGGCCCCTTTGAGTTAAAATTGATTTTAACGCCATGTAGTGGCGTATAGACTAATGAAAATTTTCTATAACTCTTTCTCTCTTTCGGCTCTTTCTCACACACAAATAAATCAATTAATTAATTAATTAATCAATCAATCTTCAACAAATCATGCTCGATCAAATCAATCAGATCAATCTCAATCAACCAACCGAAAATGGTTACATGGTGTGAAAATAATTATTTGCAACTTAATCAAAATAATACTGATTTAATGGCACCCATGTTTATTTTTGATATATAAAATGTTCCCCTTTAGAAAAGGCTAGAAGACAAAACGATTTAGACTGTTTAACGACGCGTTGTGTTTTAAAATTACTTCTATTTTTCCGAAGTGTTCTAATAGACTCACATAACCCTTGTTAGTGTAATTAATTAAAATTAAACAATAAAGTGCCGAAAAGATGTTTTCGATTTTTATATGCGCTTGTGTTACTAACCGATGTAAAGGAGAGGATGAGTGAAGTATTGTGCAGTCGCGTCGCGTCGTCCAAGAAATAAGTGAGAAAGTTACTTTGAGTTTCTTTCTGTTCATCAAGTTTAGGAAAAATTAAATGCAAGCACTTGTCATGCCTAAAGTAAGACTGTAACATATTAAGTTGTTTAAAAGACAGAGACGCAAAAATGTTTAAAAGGTGTCAATTTCGTTTGAAGGAACAGTACTGTAATTTCAAGTACTTTCATATTTAAAAGACAGACGCAGTGTATTCGTGTCGTATTTGATTAAATTAAGGGAACTTTGAACAGTAAAGTTTATGTGTGTTTGCTTTTAAGGTATATAAAGCAATACCAATTCATTATGTTTAAGTTTAAGAAGAGCACATCCCGCCAGCTGTTCAAGTGGAAGGAAAACTAGGCCAACATTTTAGTCTTATTCCAATCAACGTTGTGTGATGCTTGTTGTAAATGCTGTGCTCAAGATGAAATAGTTTGGTTCTTTATCACCGCGTTTTTGTGTTCATTTCTCCTCACATTGATTTTTAGGTTGGTTTGGCCCTAATAAAAAAATTCATTTGCATTCTTAATATTGATAAGGATTTGCTATACAAAGGTTACTTAGACTACTGTCCCCATTTTGAATGTTGTCCAGTACAAAGGGCGCACATTCGGAAGGTTATACATTGTAATTGCAATTTGGCTTCGTTATACATAACTGAAAAAAAAGTAAAGATTAAAAAGAGTATTTATGATTAAAGGCATCTAAAGGTGGGAGGACCGTGTACCCCATGCCATCCGGGGAGGTACCATCACCCTTCCCATGGGCTCGTTAATATTGGGTCTCCTGAGCTCGGTAAGGGCTGCCGGTCACCTTTTCTTTATCCTTAATTTATTCTCATCCTTATTCTTCCTTCTCGCCCTCGCTGTTTTCCTATCGAATTGAAAGTCCAAAATTAAAAGTTACAAAAAAGATGGCTGTGGTTTCTAGGGTAAGATGCCGGATGTAAAATCCTGCCCCATTCGGATGCCTGGGAGGATAGGGCGCAAGCGACCTCGGTCATACAATATTCTAACCTTCTGACCCACTATTGCAACAGCCTCTGTATCAGGTCTAATGTGAATGTTGTTCATTAACATTTTGAACAATTACAACCTGACATTTTGTTTATTTTGTGAAACACAAGTGTCCTCTGAAAGCTCCGATTCACCCGACTTGCAATATCCCCAATACAACCTTCACTCTAACTTTCGATATAAAGGAGGCGTATGTGCCTATATCAAGGACAGCATTGCTTACAAGATGATTTCTTCCTTGGAAAATAAACATTTCGACATGATTTGGTTTAAACATTCTGGTCCTAAATTTGTGAAATTTTATTGTTGCATTTCTAGGTCTCCTAATGACAGTGACTTTCAAGACTTCTTCGACTACCTTAGTTCGAAAGTTATCACATTGGTGATATCTCAATTGTAGGAGATTTCAATGTTCATAACTCTAATTGACTTCAATTTTCATCTACTACTAATCCAGCTGGTCACAGTGCAGAAACATTTGCTATTGTTTGTGATCTCACACAAATGATTTCTGAACCCACAATAATCCCTGATAACCCTAGCCATAATCTAGATCTCTTCCTTACATCAAACCCACTTGTTTATAAAACTTCCTCCAGGTCTATCTGACCATTGTCCAAAAGAAATAATTTCTACTGTCCCTAATTCCGCTGTTGTTCGCACCTGTTGGAACCTTGTGGTGTTTTAAGTCAGCTAGATGGGGTGATTAACGAGACTTCTTTGCAACCTTTCCATGGCGTGAATATTGTTTTAGGTCGTCCTCTTCTCCGGACATTTATCTTTCAGTATCTGAAGTGATCCTCATTGGCATGGAGTTATACATTCCCAAAAAAACAGAATCGCGTTCCCAACTCTGGTTCAACAAGGCTTGTACTGATGCAATATCTTTGAAATATAAATTTTATATTAAATGGAAATCTAATAAAACGGTCGAGAGTCATGCAGAATACGTTGGTGCTAGAAATATCTGGAAAAATGTCATCACTAAAGCTAAAAAATTGTTTGAACAACGAAAATTCAATGAACTAGCTACATCTCTTTTCGACAGTCGTAAATTTTGGTCTTTGGCTAAAGCCATTAGTAAAAACTTTGGTACGTCTTCATCCCCCCCTCCTCCCTCGACATCTTTTGACGGACCTGCAATTGCTGACTTTGTAGAAAAAGCCAATGTTTTTGTAGATTTATTAGAATCAAACTCGTGTCTAAATGATTCTGGACAAGATGTGCCCTAGTCAACTCTTCTTCATACGCTATGAAACCGATTTATTCTCGGTACAAGCTCCTAGAATCGATTATCAGTAGGTTTGATCTCAATAAAGCGACTGGCCCAGACGGAACCCCGGTTATTATCTTAAATAAATGTTGTCCCGAACTAGTACCAGTCCTATCTAAAGTCTATTCGATCTCTATGTCTTCTGGGGGATCTCCTTCATCCTGGAAGTTAGCAAATATTCAACCTATTCCCAAAAAAGGCGATAAGACCGATCCTTCCAACTACCGACCAATTGCCATCACTTCTATTTTGTCTAAAATCAGGGAAAAATTCATCAATCAGCAACTGCTCTCGTTCCTTGAACTAACAAACTCCTTAGTGACCACCAATATGGGTTTAGACAGAGTCGTTTAACAGGTGACCTTCTTTCATAAGTGACCCAAGTTTGGAATAATACTTTAAAACAATCCCGTGAAACAGTTGTAGTCGTTTTAGATATCTCAAAGGCATTTGACCAAGTTTGGTATAAGTGTTCACTTGCCAAACTCACCTCGTTTGGGTTAAATGATACGCTCATCAACTGAGTTTTTAGTTTCCTTGGTAAAAGATGAATACGTGTCGTAGTTGATGGCTGTCTATCAAAAGAAGCTAGCATTAACGTGGACATGTCACAGGGATCAGTTATAACGCCTACACTTTTTTCTGCTATACATAAAGGACCTTATTTTTTTAACAACTAATGCGATCTATTGCTCTGCTGACGACAGCATTCTTCATAGTAGTTCATCTCAGTCTACTCATAATGGTAATCTATTTTCTATGTCTGAAGACATTAAAGCTGAATTGGAAAATTCAATCAACAAATACATTCAATGTATTCTCGAATAGGGGAGCAATAATCTAGTTAAATTTAATGCTAACAAAACTCAGTGTTGCCTTGTGACTGCCAAAGAAGATAGATAATTTTCTGTTATAAGTATGAATGGCTTAGATCTTAAGTATTCAGACTCTATTACTCTGTTGGGAATGGCTGTATCTTCAAATCTATCATGAGTTGACCATTTTCTGTCAGCTACCACAAGCAGTACTTTAGCCTTCTGACTACTCTTTCTGTTGTATAAGGCCCAAATTCCACCTCACCTGTGGGTTGGTGCTCCGCAATACGCTCTCGATACCGTAGATCGTATTCAAAAGAGAGCGATTAGGCATGTAAATAACCCGTCCTTAACTTATGACATACAGTCCCTTGAGCACAGAAGGATGGTTTCAGTTCTTTCTTTGTATTATCGGTATTATAATGGCTATTGGGCTGCTGAATTACATTATTTGATACCATCTCGGGCTATCTTAGCCTTTTCAGGTTCACAATTTAAAAAAAAAAATTTAATAAGAACAAAGTAAAGAAACTTGCCGATTTGCAAGATCGACAGAATAAGGACGATAATGTATTCAATGCATAAACAGTTTGTCAATTATGTTAATTAACAGATTATAGGGTCAAGAGTGTGAATCAGTCATTATACTTTCGAAATACATACTATGAAGAAATGTAGAAGCAAGAGAAAGTAGTCACAATATTACGCTGTGAATAAATTATAATCTTTGGGATTAAAAAAATAATTTACCCAAGACAAACATTGTAAATAATAAAATCAAATTAGTCAGTATATTACACACAGAGCATAAATTAAATGACTAAAGTCATCATTTACATTATTATTTGGACAATTTTGAGCTGCCAAAACAGTTTTTCAACAGCCTCAATCGCTGCCAGAAATTGTAATTAGTAAAGAAAATTCGCAATTTAAAATGTATTTTGAAAAGTAAAATTTGTTATTATCGTAATGGATTTTCATCCTATTTGAATTGTTTTGTAATCTAACGTTAAAAAAGCATCAGTTTGTTCAAAGGTGGATGTGAAAGAATATAAAGGTCAATTTAATACTTGTAGTTATAGAATTTACATGATAGACCTTTGAAGGTCTTACTTAATTAATTGCGTTTTCATCCTATTTGAATTGTTATTTTTAAACAATTAAATAGACATTTGTAATCTATTGTTAAAAAAGCATCAGTTTGTTCAAAGGTTGATGTAATGAGAATAAGGTCAATTTTGTAGTTGCTATGGAAATTTACGCATCTTATTTTCAAAGTTGCACAAAATAACAAATTTATGTTTTTTAATGCATTAATTATGGATAGTATACAAACTTGCAGAAAAGTAAAATTTAACCTTGTATATAAGAGTTCAAGATGTTGCATCATGTCTTGAAATAATGGTAAACATTTTTTCATATTTATATCTTATCTATTGCATAGTAAAATATTACATAATATATTTCCTTGCATATTTGCTTTAATTGGGCTTAGAATAATTTCAAATGTTTTCTCTTGCATAGCTGCTTTAATTTCATTCTTGGACTTAGAAAAATGTTTCATACATCGTATTTTAGCGAGCATTTTAATAGTTATGGGGCAACTTATTCCATGTTGGAAGCAGATTTTCAACTAATTTTAACAATTCATATCTTATGATGGTTTGTGGGTGTAACTGAGCTTAATACTAATTTTATGAAGTCATAGTTTGATTTAACTGATAAATAGAGTTAAGACATAGTTTTATTATTGGTTAATTGAAGTTAACCGGACGACATGGATGCTGAACAAAGTGAGTGTTTAATGGATATAATAATAATAATGAATACCTGATATAGGAGATGTATAGGTTGTCGATGGTAAAGCTAATTATTCATGGACTGATATATCTAAAGCGTCTAAAGGTAATAAGTATTGCGGTAAAGACGTCTTATTAAAGCCTTTGTTGTAGAACGTTTATTATTAACGTGGTCACTATTTTACCACTGCCTTTGGAGGATGTCACTGAATGTTAGACAAAGAGTGTGGTCTCAACAGGATGGGGCACCTGCGCATGTTTCTTTGCTTACTTGGCAACATCTTGTTCAGGTTTTTCCTAATCACTGGATTGGCCGAGGAGCACCAGTAAATTGGCCGGCGCGATCACCTGATCTGAACCCTCTGGATTTTTTTTGGGTAATGTAAAAGGTTTAGTGTATGAAAGTCCTGTTGCCAGTGAAGAGGAGTTACTAGCAAGGGCGATGGCCGCACAGAAATACAAAACACACCTGGAATATTTCGACGAAAGATTTCTGTAAGTTTATAGCAAATAAATAATATCTAGAACACATTTATCTTTTTACTGGCAAACGATGCCTTGGATAAAAAATAGTCAAGTGAGCGCTTTTCTTCTAAATTAAATGAAATTTCCAAAAATAATTTTTATTTTGATAAAAAGCAGTGGCGTACTATTTTTCCTTTAAAAATGTGCTGAGATGTGAGATGTGACACTGGTGAAATTAAAAATAAAATTAAAAAATATATATATATATATATATATATATATATATATATATATATATATATATATATATATATATATATAATTATTATTTTAGTATTGACTGTGAAAATTATACCAATAAATTATGTAAGTGTTTCGGGTAAAATAGTCTTTTATTTTCTAATCAATTTTTGCGAAATACCTACATAATTTATATATATATATATATATATATATATATATATATATATATATATATATATATATATTCTATTGCTACATCGGAATTGTTTTAGAGAACCTTATTACAAATTGGAAACCGCCTTAAAAGTTCATTTATTTTTTGTGGTTTTTGAGATAATGAGAAAAAAAACAAAATGGTGCATTTTTTTGGGCAGCTCGTAAATGATTGATTATTTTTATAAAGTAATTTAATAAAGACGAAAATTATTTTCTAACTTCATTTGTTTTCAATATATTTACATAAACTTATTATCTTACCGACGCCATATTGGAATATTGCATTTTTCGAAAAAGCTCCTCAAGAGCGTCTCAGTGATGTATTATAAGTCTAGGTTAATAGTTTCTTTAAGTTTCAAAATTCGAAATTATTGTTTTTTTTTATAGTTGGCTTTGATTACACGTGGCCGTCACCATGAAACGAAAGAACGCCTTGTGTAGTTATTCTATATCTCTGAGTTATCATTAAATTGCGTGGTTTATTTGTTTTTACACGTTGTTTCAATGCTGTTAATTAACCAAAGCAGAAGATTTATGATTCAACTCTATTTTAAAGTTAACAGGAATACAGAACCTGCAGCGAAAGCATATGAAGAACCATTTCCGGTGACATTTTAGATTTTTAGTTACGAACTTGTTAGCTTGTTAACTTATGAATCTTTTTTAAACCAAAAGCTTGTACCAAAAATAACAAACCAAGAAATGCGACCATAGTGAAACATATCAGGGACAACCCAAGCACTTTGGTAAGAGAGATTGAAGAAAATATTGCAATTCCTAAATAAACTGTGAGTTCTAAAACAATAACAAAATCATGGAAAAAGATATTAATCAGTCACTACTCTCGTTCCTTGAATCCGAATCTAACCAAATCTTTAGTAACTACCAATGTGGTTTTGGGCACAGTCGTTAAACAGGTGACCTTATGTGACCCAAGTTTGGAACGCACCGGTGAATCATTTGTAGTCGCTTCAGATATCTCAAAATTATTTAACCAAGCTTGGCATGAGTGTTTACTTGTCATACTTACCTCGTTCGTAACTAATACGCTCATCAACGGGGTTTACAGTTTCCTTGATAAAAGACTAATACGTGTCGTAGTTAATGACTGACATTAACGCGGGCGTGCCACAGGAATCATTGATAGCTCTCAAACTTTTTCTACTATACATCAAAAGGAAAAGGAAGCAATGTATTTCATTCCCTCCCCAAATGGGAGGGCGGCCTGCTCGAGCTTTCTACGCTCTTTCAGCCACAGTATGGTTCGATTAATAATAGATGCGGTCAGGATAGGATCATAAGGAATAGAGTTGCTTAGGGGAAAGATACCACCCCAGAATGCGCCTAAAAAGCTGCACATGATGTGCGTATACGTAGTGATCATGTTGCTGTATGTATATGAGAAAAAACCTCATATAAGCTGGACTGTAACGGGGATCGAACCCATTAGCTTCCGAATGCTGGGTAGATTGTGTTACCACAAATCCAACTAGCTCGGTAAAGAGTAAAGGAGTTGCTGTTTGTCTACCTGCCTATGCATCGCTGCTCGTAAAAATTTAAGTTTAATCAAAAGTAACGTTTTGGTGATAGTAAATATAACGTTCTGATAGCGTCGAAAGACGTTATCTATGAAAAATTCGAGTCGGATAAGGAAACACGAACACTTCATTTTTATCAATACTTGGCAGATTACCAACTTCACCAACACGCAGAACCTATATATCATCGACTTCGTTGGAAGAAATAAACAGGTGGTTTCCATTATCTTTAAATAAAATACTGGCTATTTTTTTCTTTTTCCTACGGCATTTAAATATGTATAATGAGTTTAGTGTATTGTGTATGTTAGAA
This sequence comes from Vesta saturnalis, assembly GCA_036346205.1. Classification (NCBI taxonomy): domain Eukaryota; kingdom Metazoa; phylum Arthropoda; class Insecta; order Coleoptera; family Lampyridae; genus Vesta; species Vesta saturnalis. The sequence continues at coordinate 158,544 of JARFJB010002466.1, read as the reverse complement.
AATATGTTATGACCTTCTATCGATCTAAAGTTAAATGATTGGATCGCAGTGACCGTCACATTTTTACAAAGTCAAGGACTACACCCTTTTAACTGGACCAAGGTGCATTAAAGTTTTGACAATTACACTAGTCGTAATCGTAACTACTTATCTGTTTACCTACAGAACAGACAGCCTGGAAAGTCTCCATTAGAGGGCAACCGACTTCAGGCTTCGTTTATGCAGGTGTGGTTGCCGCCATGATAGACAGTCGCGGTCGTCCGCTTGACTCGGTTTAAAATTAGTTGCTCGCTTACTAACATATATTACATTATCATGCTGGGATGTGCAGTGTTGACGTGTGTATTCACGGTTCAGGAACTAAAGTGAAAGCGTAAACATGTTCCATCCAACTCAATGTAAATAGAAATCAGTAGTACAGCTATTCTGTTCTGGTTCATATAGGGAATTTACATGTGTGAGAGAGATACACATAGATAGGTAGTTACAATAAGAGTGAGAGAGAATGTGTCAGGGTCAAAATTCATTGACTTGTTCAAATTTCATTGATCTCTAGGGGATGTCAAATTATGATTCTTGCAAAAGTTCATTGACCCCGACAGTTATAGGGTTGTCGGAAATGAGAGGGGGGTTAAAGTTGATTGACGTTTTCAAGACTAAAGTACATTGACCTTTAGGGATTTCGTATTAAGATTATGAGAAATATAAAAACAGAACCAGTTCTTGGAAACCTTAAGAATCTGCATAAGCTTTGACTGATAAATTCCCATTGTGAACCAGAACCCGCGTAGCTATACTACTGAAATCACTCTTATGTCGTGGTTCAAAGAGTGGATTTAACAAATCACCGCGATTTGAGAAATACGTTTGTATAAACGATTTCATTTAACTCAATATATTTATACCAAAAGTATGAACTATTGCGACGGGCAATCGCACATACATAATGGGGCTTTATAGTAGATTTACAAGTGTAACAGATTGATCTGTTAGGCCCACTTAAAAATGTGACATCTCTTTAGTGCATGATTAATCTAAGTTTAGTTTTCTCAATTGCTACGGATATCTACCATTTAACGAATTTAATTATTAGTATATTTACTTGCATTGATATTACCTGTATATAGGCAACTTACTCTACACGCAACTGCTTCGATTATTATATCGCTGTTGATTTTGATCCACAGTTTTTAAACTAATTCTAAATTAATTTTAATGGGTTTTATAGAGTTTGGAAATTACCGTGGCAACTTTGTTTTTACTTGTGGAAAATTTGTGTTGATACATACATTTTTTTTATCTTAAAATGACCTGATATAATTTACCATTAACTATTTGCTACAAATAAAAAGTTTAACCTATCGATTTTAGATGGGAGTTTTCTGTTTTATGTCTTTCTTTTCTCTGGGTTAAGTGTTGACTAATCATTATTTCGCCTAAAGTTTCTCTACATCTGTACCGGCTTGGTAAAACCGTTATCTAGTAGCACTTTCTCGTCATACCTGGTCCGCATTGATTTCTGGTGCATACCGAGTTGTAAAATTTCGGACACTTGCAGTTTATATACCACTTTTGGTGGTCAGCTAAGTTACTGACATTCTCTGTAACGAATTGTGTACGTCATCCTCACTATTGGAGGCACTCTGTGCACTAACCATAGTTACGAAAGTGTTAATTAATGCAGATGCATTACAAGAAGAAAAGAAAACTTGCAAGGTAATAAAATAAATACGTACTTAGACGCCATCCTAAATCTGGGTGAAGAGAAATAAAAATTTAAGTACTTAATTATTAATGGTATTTTTGTGCATTCAATTATGATTTGAATAAACGTTGTAGAGGATAGCCTAGTTTTTTTATCATTAATTACTTGCTACAAATAAAAAGTTTAACCTATCGATTTTTAATGAGAGTGTTCCGTTCACCGAAATCTCGGGGTGGGCTATGTTAAAGTTTTATGTGTTACGATTACAGAAATATTAATGTTGTTTTAGTTATTTTAAGTCTTATTTGTTTTCTCTGGGTTAAATTAAATGTTGTTGACTGGTCGTTATCTGGGTCTAACGTTACTCTACATCTGCATCGGCTTAGTAAATAGTGGGGGAGCCTGTTATAGTCCTGTAGGAAATGTAATGTACATCGATTTTCTCTTTTGAATTGGTTAGAGTACATTGTTGCCATGCTTTTCGTGTTGGTCACATGTTCGGAGTGACGTCACATTTTTTTCAAAATGGCCCCCAATACCATGCACTATGCTGCTATCATTGATGTATGATATCACGGAAATAATGCTAGATACAGTATTTTATGTAGAGTAAGTATTTTTATAGAATTAAATTTACTATGTAACTGTATAAAAATAATGACGATCCGATCTAAAATGGCTAACCATCACCTGGTTTTAATAGAACATTTTCTAAGACAAACAATACAAATGACTATGTAACAGCCAGAAATAATAAAAAAAATAGTCATCTCTAAACCCACAAGGATTTTTGCATTTATTTTCTTTCACATTAGACTCTGATAAATCATGTTTTCCGAAATAAGTGACCTCGTAACACCCATAACTCAATGACTCCCTTTTTTTTAAATCGTGGAAGACGTGGTATATTGACGAAACTAGTGCGTCAGTGTCCGAAGAAGCAATAACAACTCGCTGTACGTGTGTCTGTTCAACAGCATGTTGTTTGTGCACAAATAGTCTGTCATCAGCTTCCTCGTGTGTTGAATTAAGTTCTTCAACTTCAGTTACTTTTCCTTGATGTAATGAAAAACTTTTTGTTCCATTTGTACCTAAACCGCCAACAAATATATGAACGTCTTGAGTTGCGCTAAATGATTGCAAGCACAAAATTCTTGTAATCGTTGCTTATTTGTCGATGAAGCCCAAAAAGAGTTCATATTCTTTGAAAGAGGCGTGTCCTTTCCTCGAACTTCAATTGGTGATTCTTGTTTTCTTCTACGTCTTTCGTGAGACTTGATGCTGTGTTCTTTATATACGTCTAAAACTAAATCCACCCTACCTGAATTTCCATATATGCCTTTAAAACGTCTTAATAATGCATCCGCAAAATCACCAAATGTAACCAAATCTGCTTTAGCCGAAGCAACAACTCGTGCTTGATACACAAAATCAAATACTGTAACGGTTGAGATATTGGAGTCTGGTGTTCCAGAAGAAGGTTCTTCGTGCAGTTCTTTTTCTATTTCTCGTCCTAATTTTGATTTATCTGATTTTACTAGAAAACCATCGTTAGTGAGAAAATATGAGGTAGGAGTGATCTCAAATGAAAGCAACGTCTCTATGCAGTATCTCTGTTCTCTAGCTACATCCAACAGTCGGAGAGCATCTCTAGTATATTTTTCAAGGTTATGTTTTTGAATCACTTTTATGTGTTTCTTCACACTCCTTGGAATGATAGCATGTATTGACTTCGTCTTCTCGACAAATCTCTCCTGTTTGAATAACTGGTAAGCATCTTCGCCCAAAGTAGCGCAGTCAGTAATCATGGAAGCATATTCATCAGAGAAATGATTTCCTGTTACAATGTTGCAAATGTAGTTCAATGGTTGTCCAATATCAAAAGGACTGCCTTTTTGTAGAATGTAATCCATTATCGTTTGAATACTTTTTTCATCTAACCTTGTTCTTGCAGGAGAAAATTCATGGTGAAGAGAGTATTCATTATCTTGAACAATACCTGAAATTCCTTTAAGAAATTGCGATATAGCAACTTTCTCATACTTGATTAAATCTCTCTGGGCGACTGCTTCCTTCTTCCTAGTGATTCCAATAATTCCTCCTTGACTTTTTGCAGGTTTATTGTACATTTGCTCAAGTGCTTGGTCCATTGCGACAGCACTGAATTTACGGCATCCGTGTTGAACAGTAAATTTACCACTTATGAATCGGTCGTAAACATCTGGAAAACTGTTTTAAAGCTGTGTGCAATCTTTATAGTACACGGATCCCCATCTGCAATAGTTTGTCCTATCGAAAAAGAAGAAAATAGCAATAGCTCTGCGAATAGCGGATACATGCAAATTCCAATTACTTTCCCTGTCTGCACGCACTAGTCAAGCATGATAGGGAACAGATCGTTCAGAAATACATTCCAGTACTTGAATAGTAAGGACGTCTTCACTCCGTTATTAACGAATGCAGAGGAATCTCTGTTGAAATCCTGCATAGATGTTGCAATATTCTGTTTGTCCGCAGTTGCATCGTTACTTCTTTTCTCTAAGCAACATTTATGTAATGATTCTATATGCTGAAACAGTTCTGTGTATTTGTGATTACCTTAATTTTTTTAGAAACTGTAGCCACTGCAATCGCTGCAAAGCTTCGAACAATAGTGACAGCCCACGAATAGACCGTGAATAATGACTTCCAGTCATAACATTCTCAGCAACTTTAGGACCATAAGTCTCTGTTTCTGTCAGGATTTCTTTCACTCCACTGTTTTCCAAGTGCTTTCCAATGCAGCAAATAATTATTTTGCAAGTGTGAAAGCTACATAATCCTATAAATATATTTCTGAACAAACTGGGAAAGAGTAGCTGTATTTCCTTTGCGATTCCGTACACACCTTCATCACACCATAACGCACCATTTTCCTACCCAACTTGAGACAATGCATCTTGAAAATTCTTCATTGTTGTGTAAATGCTACTGAATTGTGTTGCTGGATATGGCAAGATAGGAATAGATATCACGTTCGTTACTGGTTTGAAATCTGTTGTAACCAGTGAATTGAAAGAGCTCCACGACGGCATGTGTGATGTTACTGGTAAGGAACAATATGGAACGTTTGCGTCAACTAGAAACGTGAAAGAAAATGTATTGTGTTTGACATTTTGGCACGCATGGCTTCATCACTCTGCACAATTTCTTGATCAGATTTGCACACAAAACCTTAGTGAATGTTTACTCGTTCTTTAGGTTTTTGGACAGGCAGCAGTTTCTGGCACTCTAAAAAATTAACAAAAGTTCTTTCTCTTGGGTTAATGTTGAAATCCTTCGTATTTGACATAATACGTTCTTGCTCTAAATCTTTGTAGTCTTGAAATAACACTAGTACGGTATCATGTGTACTTCCAATGCCAGAGAGAGTATCCTCAATTTGATCAAAATTGTCCATTGCTCCACTTAATATTGGTTGCTGTAATGATAAGTTACTTGACAGTGGGACACGGTTTTCTCCGCTTCTGGTCACTGTTCTGTTAGCCAGTAGATTATCATGACGCTGTAAGCTATCGTAACTGCAGCAAAGACCTAAACGATTGAGAACATTTATCAATGTCTTAGATCTACATGTTTCGTGCACAGTTTGAGCTAATCCAGTATGGAGTGGAGTTTTCCTCTTACCGTCAAAGAGCAAGTAATACACAAGTTGGAAAACAACATCACACTTGAGTTTCTTGTTTTCTGATTCCTTATATCCAGGTACAAGATAGCTGAGGAACCTCTGCCACCAAAACATTGGTCGATTTTCTTCATATTGCTTAAAGGCGATTGACAAGTCATTTGCATCGCAAAATGTACCTTCAAGACCAAAATATAATGCCTTGCATTCTTAACGTAATTATTCGCCACATGTCTTGAATATTGATCGTTGCATTCGAATATTTGTGGCCAATCAGCATACCTTTCAACTGTTTGTTTGATATGATTTGTCAGTAAGGAAAGAATTGTTCATGTAATCCCTATTTCAGACAATAAATAACCACGATTGCTTTGCGGAAAATTAAAGTCTTTGAGTAGTTTTTGTAATGCAGCCTCATCCGAATCACATTTACTAGCTTCAGAAACATTAAGACACTGTAGACGTTCATAACGAAGGAATATGTGTTCATACAGTTGCGATGATACAAAAGGTCAGCAGCAAAATGCTGTATTTATCCAAAAGTGTACTCGTTCTCTTAAATACATCGTCTTGGAATGCGTTCTTGCAGCAAGAAATTGTTCAGCACGGTTACCTTCTTCAATTATAAAGGTTTGAATCTCTTTTAAATGATTTACAGTTACAAATTATGCAGACACATCTCGGCTTAGTTTCAATCCGACTGCGTTTCTTCTTCGAAGCTGACTCAGCACTTTGCTTTTCTTCCTTCATTTCAGGTTCAAAAATTCTGGTTGACTTTAAAGTGTAAGTTCTGTAACATATCATATGGTACACAAACATATCTTGGGTAACTTCAATTGAAGAACACACATTGTCACAATTTTTGGATGCCACGTTCACTTGTCTCTACCAGCTTCTGTTCCATACACTTTTTCACGTGTTACTCGTCCACAAATTATGCACAAACATAAGTCAATTGGCTGCTTACACGGTGAGCGTTCTAACCTTATTCCTTCCATTCTTCAAAATCAAGAACTTCCTGTAACAAAAAGAAAACATATTATTTTTTTTAATGAAATGTTTCATCGTACAACACATTCATAGCTGTAACGTAGCCATTTTAAATCGGATCGTCATGATTTTTATACAGTTATGTAGTAAATTTAATTCTATAAAAATACTTACTCTACATAAAATACTGTATCTAGCATTATTTCCATCATATCATACATCAATTATAGCAGCATAGTGCATGGTATTGGCAGTCATTTTGAAAAAAATGTGACGTCACTTCGAACATGTGACCAATACGAAAAGCATGGCGACAATGTACTCTAACCAATTCAAATGAGAAAATCGATGTACATTACATTTCCTACTGGACTATAGCAGGCTCCTAGACTAAAAACCGTTATCTAGTGCACACCGAGTTGTAAAACGTTCGAATACTCGTGGTGAGAACGTTTTCTGCAATTTACAACACTTGGTCAGCTCAGTTACCGACATTCTCTTTAAAAGATTGTGTACGTTATCCTCACTTTTGGAAGCACCGACACTTTGTGCATTTACAGAAAAATTAATTAATGCAGATACGTTGAAACAAGAAAAATAAAACTTGCAAGGTAATAAAATAAATACGTACTTAGACATAGTCTCCTACCAATACGATCAATTACGAAGATTAAAATTATTTGTCCCAATAGAATACTGAAAGATAATTTAAAGAAATCATCATGAATAGGTGTTAATAATGTTCCTTCACAATATGCTTTTTCATTTGCGTTGATTAAATTTGTCGTAAACATGCACATACGATCACCATTTTTGCGCATCAACTGAGCTAACCATATATTAATCGTCAATAAGCTAGAAAATCGTAAATGTAACTGTGAGACATAAAGACATTATGCTTACTTAAACATTACTGCAAATTTAGATAGGATTAAAGTTAGTGTGAGGTACATAAATCTTTTCTGGAATAAAATCGAGATTATTTTACTCACTTTCTTAAAACATAACACACTGCCGTCGATGCAGGTGACAGGTTGTTGATAATTATGTAAACCAAAGTCTTCTACACATCCCTGGAGATCTTGATGACGTACCTACTTTAGTTACAACAGCATAAAATATTTCAAACCTAGTTTGCCCTTACAGTATAAGTTTCGCAATATTTTGACATATTAATAGAGTACATACGCCTAAGAACATCTAACGCTTCCTGATATTTTTTCCTAAAGATTAAATATCGTGGACTTGGAAGCAAGAGCGCAGATGCGCACGCAACCATAATACTATAAATACCCGATAAACCAAGCGTAATTCTCCAAGTTGCGAAACGTATTTCTTTATTTCGATTTTGAATTATGGAGGGAATAAGAAGCCAAGCAAATACTGCAAAATCGTTTCTGAATTCAAGAATTTTTATGGTAATCTGCACTTACGTGAACCCATTATGTAGCCAACGCTCCAAAATAAATCTTGAAACGTTAAATAAAATCCTCGTCTATTATATGGTGAAATTTCTGCTAAATGGATTTTTACGACATGTGAGTTTGCTAATAAACTATGAAAAGTGTTTCAAATAGGTAATGTTAAGTATTAGTTTTATTACCCACAGCCCAATATAAAAACACACATTGCTATCATACCACAACCATAAGAGAAACCGCAAGCAAATGTACTTCCAAAAATCACTAAAAGACTTGCTGGTATCATGTATTTTCTGCCTGTTATATCTGATAAACTAGATAAGACAAAACCTCCTAAAGCCATACCTAAATTCAAATTATAATGATGGTCTCTGTTTCTAAGAAACTTACCCATGTATAACGTAATGTCAACAACCGATACAATTTTAGAACTAAAAGCAAAATCACAACCAGCTAATGGTATTGCAAAAGGTAAACTCGTAAGTGCAGTCGCTTGTGAAAAGGCACATGCACATGCAAGTCCCAGTGCAAAATAATGATATAAACCAACACCTAAAACAAAAATAAGCAGTTATTACTCAGAATTGCAAATAATTACCTGTTTGATGAATCGGTTGATCACATTTTGTTGCGGCAGTCAATTCAGACGACATTAGAATTAATAAAAGTTTGTTCAAAATAAGCACTAAAATGTGACGTTATGCCAACAAACCTCGAACGTGACATATGTTAATAAAAAGTTGACAGTTCAATAGGTTATATCTGCTCATTCGATTTAACTGTAAGAGAATTGGTAGGGTGCATTTCACGAATAATTAGACCTCTATAATATGGTTGCCATTCCACTATGAACAACATCCAATTATAAAATAACTAAAATGCTATAAGTGTAACATTGTAATGAAAGGGGTATTTGAGTTGGCCAGCCTGAACCGCATTTTCCATCCTTTCCTATAACATTATAATAGCAAAAGACAAATATAATAACAAATACGACCTTCAAACGTCTTAAAATATTATTTGCCAACTCAGTAGCGTATCACGCGGAGAGGTAACTTAGGTTAGTAAAATTGAAAATTTTTCAATTAAATTAATTATTCTAAGAAATAAACATCGTTAAAATAAAAGAATGTTCCAAACAAATATCAGTATTGTTAAGAATTTCTAAAAATTTACCATTACTAATTCGTAATTAATGTTGAAACTGCAAATTACTCCATAAGCATAATGTGGTTTAGAAATCATTAATGACCACTTGCTTTGCTTATAAATGTGGAATCAATTTTCCACTTTGCCATTATACTGTAAACAATAATTTGTAACGGTTGTAGTGATTGGGTAATAATTACGCAATAATTATTAACAAAAAAATAATTTACTACATACTTGTTCATTTTTTAAATTTGTATTAAAATAGTTAAAATAGTATATATGGAATTCTGATATGACAAAGTTATAGACTATAGAGTAAAAGTAAACAGTATTTGTGTTAAAGACAGTTATAAGAACATAATAAATTAACATTTCAAGTGATTTAGACGTTTTAAACGCAAGTTATGAGTAAAAATTATATTAAGTTAGGTTAAGTACTGTATTTAAGAATATTGCAAATTTATAGTTTTTTAGGATAAGTTAAGTTTAGAATAAATTATAAAAGCAAATAATAGTAGGTTTCCCTCATTTTCATAAAGACATTTACAATGTACATGTAATATGAACATAAAATTAGAAAAGTTGGGTTAACTACCTAAAATTTAAATATGAAAATGGAATTTCTGTTAAAATTAAGTTAAATGGTGTGAAATAAACGTATTCTGATATAGTTTTTCATGTAGATTCCTGAATATGTAATTAGTTTAGGTGTAAAATATAGAATTTCTTAGATATAAGTAAATTTAGATTTTAAATTGTCAAAATGCAAAGCTTCGAAGCGAAATAGGGCTTGTGAGATGTCTTTTTATGCGGAAAGTTACCCTGATTCCAAATCTGTTTTCAAAAAGTAAATCCGACTTGTTTTAAAAAGTTATAGCATAATTTATATTTTAGTTAATTTAACAATTTTGTTTAGACCAATCAGATGCTTGGATCTTTTGTGTGTAATGTAGAAAAAAAGTTGAAAATTTGGTATCCAAGAGAAATGTATAAAAGGAATTGCTCCTGATTTCTCACTCTCTTACATTTGAAATTTTTATGACTAATAAGTCAAAGTGTTAATAGTGTTGGTGTTAACATGTAAGTTACAAGTTTCGTTTACATTATCGGTTTTGAAACGCGATCAACGTAGAGTCGAGATCTCAGAAACAATTGTTTTAACCTATAACAAAATTTAAAATTAGGTTACCGATTATAAGTGTCGATTATAGTATAATTGTTTCAATTTGAATTCGTGTTCAAACATCGGATGATGTGTTTTTTTTTATGTTAATAAAATCATACAATTATTTTGGATTCGATGTTTATTTTTCTTGAAAGTGACGCATAGTATTAAATAAACTAAATTCCATAACAGCATCTAAAATAAACGTGTAATTAATTAAAATTTACATGAAAATAGAATATAAATTTAAATCCGAACAATTTTGTAAGTATTCAAACCAACATTTAAACATACAATTTAAAATAAAGTGCTTATCTAAAAATATATGAGCAATATTACGTTACATCATATTTATCACGAGGAAGAGTCGTTCAGCAGTAAATTGAATTTGGATGAATTATGGAAAATTAAGCAGCACCATTGTGAACAGCAAAGTAGTATCATCGTCTACACATGGGAAGAAGTTTACGTCCAATATTGTAATATGGAACAAGCTTAATGAAAACATTCTTTGGAAGATGCAGTAACACATGTGAGTGAAATTTTACTATCATAACCCATTATTGCATTGATTATTCTTTTGATTTCCTGTATTTATGTTTTTATTGATTATGTTTTGCGACAACTTGTTATCAATATCTGTAAAGTAAATGAACCGGTGTAATTATCAATATTTTAATTTTAATTTGAACAAAAACATAATTGTACTAACACATTTTAGATCATTTGTTGAAATTTTTGACAGGCTGCATTAATTTAATTCAGTTAGGACGCAACGCATGCGTTATTTGCAGATTCAACTAAAGTCTGTTTCACATAGAAACCACTTATTATAAATTACAATTTATTTGACGGAAACATTTCCATGTGTGATATAAAATTTTCTATGATTTCCCGTTTACTATATATAAATTTTATAATAATTTAAATAATTTAAAAGGTTAAAAGTTATTACTGATTTTATTTGCCAACAATAAGCTTAAAAGCAATTGAACTCTATCCCCGTTGAGACGAATTTGAGTTAGTCCGGAGCATATTTACATAATTTACATTAGTATTTATATTTACATTTATATATAAGTATTCACAACAATTTTATTTTAACAATTATTTCGCCACAATATATTAATCTCTATCCGACATAAAGTTTTAAACGTCATTCTGATATAGATTATTGCTTTTGTTTTTACAATGTTGCCTATTTTCGTAATTAACTTATTATAGAAGAAGTTGCATAATTATTCTAAAAAAAAAACGTTTTTAAAATTATTTCATTTCCTTTAATTTCCGTTTTGCAGGTTGGAAGGTCGTGTGGTGTTCCACACCAGATATTTTTCTTATTTTTGAACAAATTATGATTTACTATTTCTCGAGCTAGTTCAGTCACATGCTAATAACCGTATTGCTAGAAATGCGCATTTTGCTGTACGGTAATATGCATTTGTTTTAACATGGCCTTCTATAGCAAGTCAAGAATTATAATAGTTATAATAATTATCTACTAAGAACATGATCCGCAATTTTGTAATAATGCCGGAAACAATCAGTTACATGTATCTGTCGCAAATCATTATTAAGGTTTTTTTAATTGACTTACAATAACAGTTTATTTTTAATCAACCATTAATAATCGTACGTCCTTGTCAAACAAATCAGCACGGATGTGCGGTAGGTTATGATGGATCAACACCCACTTCGTTGCAATTTATATGAAATAATATGCACAGGATGATACCTTTATTTAGAATCAGTAACAAATGTGAATCTTGGCATGGGTCCATTCAACGGTAAATGCGAATTCAAAACATTTTGCTATACTTCCCTCTCACCACGGGGTTTGTCGGCATTATATAATCGCGATCAAAAGTTTTTGGATTTATACCTAATTATTCACTATAATTTATGTTTTTTTTTAATTTTTAATTGATGTGGTCGAAATTTTATATTTCAAAAAACCTCTTAGCGGTAGCTACTAATGTATAATGTGATTAAAGAGAGGGGTTGGTTTCATTTAAGCTTAAAAAATACGTTCACACCCTCTTGGAATATATATTAAATAGAATTAATCTTTTGCAAAAGGGGTGTTGCATCACACAGGCTTTTTTATATGAAAAATGTTTTAAAAATATTACTTTCTTAAAACTTTTACATTAGTACAATTAATTTTGTATAAAACTGTCAATTCTACACTATTTTAAAAATAAAAAAGTTAATTAATATCTAACTTTTCCTTTCATGTCAAAAGATAATTTTTACTTAGATAATTTTTTGGATTCTGTTAACTTTTGCATTCGATTTTTTGATTTATAAATTACAGTCATTTGGTTGGTTACACTTCAATCCTTTTCGTTAATTGATAGCTGTCAGGGTTGTGCAATTTTGGGTTCAAAGGTTGGGCGGAGATTGCAATGTGATATGGGTTTAAAATTGATCTTCATTTACTTTAAATTATAGATTATTGTATTTTGTACTTTGTAGTTAACTGTTTCTACTATTATACTTAACATTCTTTTTTAATTTTAATTATTGTATTTTTAGTAAATTAGAGCAATCATATTTTTTACTTGACCACCTGCAGTGACCGAGAATACGCTTGTAAATTAAAAGTGATGGAATAATAGAATGGTGAGAAGAAGTTAGAAATGCTTTGTGACAAATTTTACCGCTTAAAAATAACTAACTTATACTGAAACATGATAAACAAATTCTTGTGTAAATAGAGTTTCATTACTGTAAATGTGTCAAATTGTGCTGTTATGGTTTATAAAACAATATTCGAACATACCTTGTTTAACCCTGACCCAGGCAAGCGGGGTCTATTGCATGGACCCCGTGCGTAGCTTAAGTTAGAAATAACTAATTAGCATGGCGAGTCTTTGTGAATTTGTTCTGCCTAAAATAATCTTTAGTTCAGGTTATCGCACATATCAAAACAATTTTCAGCTTTGAAAATATTTGAAATTTCACAAAAAAGTTACATAACCGGGCAAAGAGTGTCCAACGGGCCCCTTCCTGTTTTTAATATAACTTCTACGATCCACATCGAAATACCGGTGGAATTTATGTCAAATATTTGCAGCTAATTAACAACCCACTCCGATCATTACTGTAATATCTTTATAGTTTCTAGAAAATTTATCGTCCAAAAGTAGCGTTTTTAATTGTTAATATCTTGTAATTATAATTTTATAATAATGGATAATAATTAATTACGAACAAAAAAATTCTTGACAAAGTATTCAAAATAAATCTGGTGTCAGCTCTAATGATATCAAAGTGGGCGGCACCGGTTGGCATATAAAATGAAAAAAAAACTTTGTGATTTTCATTCGCTGTCTGCAAGCAGTTCAGTGAGCATCGCATTTAACATAGTTAACGTACTTTGTTAAAAGTTTTACGTGCGTACGTTCTGCTACCTGCGTCGTTTTCACGATGGCAGGTAGAGAGCCACCGCCCCTGAAGAGGAGCAGTAGTTCGTCGCGCTACCCGATGGCTTCTTCGAGATCGAGGAGAAGCTTTCGTACGATTACCGGCACTTCAACGAAGAAGATGTTCGTAAGAAGTCTCAGAAGAAGAAGAAGAAGCCCAAGAAATTGGAAGAAGAGTTAGCTGCCACACCGCTCCCAGCAGCTCCACTCAGCGTTGGTGCAGAAGAAGAATCGCCACCGTCCGACGGGTTCCGGCTCCAGAAGAAGAAGCCGAAGAAATCTTCGAGAGACCGCCCGACCACGCCCACTACGGTCATCAACGCGTTCGAGGCCCTTGCTGACACCATGGACCGCCCGGACGTAGAAGAGCTTCCCGCTGCCAGGGAGAGGGTTCCGCCAGTAATCCTTCGCGAGAGGGAGAACTGGGTTGCTTTCTCCCGTGAACTAGACCACCGAGGGATCGTCTTCACACGCGTGAAGGCAATCGCCGAGGGGTACCGGATCCAGCCTGCCACTGCCAAGGACCGTGACAGGCTTATGCGGTATATGGATAGCATGGTACTCCGTACCATACCTATCAGGCAAAGAGGGAACGTTTGTTCAAGGTGGTTCTACGGGGAATACCCGTTGAAATCTCCGAGGCTGACGTTACCTCTGAGCTGGAAAAACATGACGTTAACATCAGCGCTTGTTTCAGGATGAAGAAACAAGGCAGACCGATCCCGCTTCTGCTGGTCCAGGTGCCAACGGAAGAGGACCTCAAGACGATCCGGCTGGTGGAGTACGTGGCTCGCCTACGTATCTCCACTGAAGACTTGAGGCGGAGTCCAGGCATCGGGCAGTGTCACCGGTGCCAGGGATTTCGTCACGCACAGCGTTGCTGTAGAGCGGCGGCACGCTGTGTCAAGTGTGCAGGACACCACCACTCCAGTGAGTGCACCAAACCCCGTACGGACCGGGCAAGGTGCGTAAACTGTGGTGGTGATCATCCGGCCAACTTCAGAGGATGCCCGAGGTACCCGCATCTCCCTCAGCGTAGGAAGACAGAAGCTCCACCGTCAAGTCTCCCGCAGCGAAAGAAGTCTGAAGATTCACAGCGACAAAAGAGGACACCGCCCACAGCGGCACCCTCTCTAGTCCGCACCGGCGTTACTTACGCCAAAGCGACGGCAAGCGGCAGCGAGATGGCTGAAGTAGCGGATGCGGTGAAAGCCGCAGACGTGAAAAAGCCCGCTTTAGGATTCGACGCTGTTCTTGGCCTCCTCGGAGGTCCTACCTGTCATCCGAAGGGTGTCAGCGGCCCTAGTTTCGGCACAAACTGCGACTGACGTGTGGCGAGTAGTCCTCACACACGGTCAGCAGGTGTTTGCACTTTTTGTGTAAATATCTCCGGAACGGCGAGGAGTAGGGATGCCGGGATAAGTATAGCTAACTGTATCATATAATTAACTTTACATATTAACACAATATACAATTCACTACTCAACTCACTTCAAAACAGCACATATATAAAACATAAAATTCATTTAACAATACAATATTAAAAATACTAATAATTCTTTCCATTCCCTAACAGACAACACCCCGCAAGAAGCTATGCAGACCACCGGTATCCCAAACCATTTTGGTGCTCCGAGGGACCAGCCTCCTGCTTCCAAGGAAACACCGCCCACCCACCCACGAGTCCCGCCCACAACATCCACTAGATTAGGAATAACATACTACTCAATTAAGTAACGTAACACACTAACATGTTTTTTTTTCTTTTTTTTTGCCTAGATAATAAGATAACATGTTATAGACTTATAAACAATAAAATGGAAATTAAATCAATTAAAAATATGTAATCAACCGGCTGAAGAGGCTATCTCGCCTGAGCAGCCGACTGAACTTGTTAACTCCCATTTATCAACTGTTGTAACCATAATTTAATAAACGTGTTTGAATTTGAATTTGAATTTGAAATTTGTGATTTTAACTAGTTGTATAGCATTCTATCATTTTGTACTGAGAGCTGACCATTGAGAATACTTTATGTTAAGTGATACATTGCTGATATGGCGAAGAAGTGGGAGAAGCTTATTTGTAAGCCACTTTGCTTACAATATAATTGAAATGGTTTATTTTAATTTGCCTCGGTCTAGCTCAAATCGGGTCTTGTCTTAACAAGACGGGGGTAGTTCGTATTTTGGTGCTTAACACTGTACACTTTGAATAATTACCATAAAATGTTTTAAACGTATATTACCCTATTTTCTATAAAACTAAATAATCAGATACTAAACTAGGTGAATTAAATTAACAACAGAAAACAATTTTATATTAGGTTAACTGGAGTGCCCTTCCTGGTAGCGCCCGCTTTGGTTGGTCCCCCGTGGATGCTAGTGGTGAATTATCGGCTCCTGAGACGTTTCTGTGAAAATATAAATTATTGTCGTTCAATTGCTAGTGTGTTATGACCAAAAATCCTGATAATGACGATTTATTTGGTTATATTATTATGAACGCTTAGGCCGGCCCTGTAAACGGTGCCCTGGTATTTATCAGGTGGCGTTGTGTAATATTCTCCGTATTGCACAAGCAGGGGACAACGATCGCGCAGGTGTTTGTAAGTAGGTCACAGAGAAAAATCAATAATTTAAAGTAACCTTGGTGCGTACGACTATTCTTATATGTGATTTGGCTTTCAGACTGAATAGATGTGAATTCAGTACTTGGAATTCTTCACAAAGGATAGGTTAATAATTATACGTTTCTGGATGCAAATTGTTCGTACGCGCACTATGATTTACTTTAACTGATCAGGATGGTCTCAGGATCTCTTAATTAATTTAGAACGTATTTATATTGATTAATACA
The DNA here is from genome assembly GCA_036346205.1 of Vesta saturnalis. Taxonomy (NCBI): domain Eukaryota; kingdom Metazoa; phylum Arthropoda; class Insecta; order Coleoptera; family Lampyridae; genus Vesta; species Vesta saturnalis. Next base: position 142,160 of record JARFJB010002466.1, on the reverse strand, counting down.
TAACATCTAGTTATGCCCGGCAAGAAGACGAATTAATCATTTATTATTAGAAAACGTGTGTTATAGTTAAAGCGCGTATAACTTTCTTTTAAGCGAAACTTATTCTTCCTATTAAATACAGGGAAGACGGAGTTTATCACGAACTTATTTACGTTAGTTATTATTAAATTAAAATAATTAATTGTTGTAAACGAATTAATCTGAGGCGGGTTTACACGATATTTTAGGACTGCGTGGACTAAATTAAACAATTCTGTGAATTGTTTCAGACGGAATGCAGGTGTCTTAAGTACACGATTATTCCCTGGGTTAAAATGAGAGAATTTACACGTGTAACGTTCGTAATTTATTCTGATGCTGGTGAAAATTAGTCAGGCCTTCGGGAACGTAATAGTGGATAGTTTTTCGTTGCGTGAAAATATATTCACGATACAGGAATGTTTATCATACCGAATTTCCTTTATTAAGAAATATTATTAGAAGAATATCTAACAAATTAAAGTCGGTTCGCAAAACGCATGTTTGATGCAATTTTATTACGTAAACGCACCGCGGGTTCGTCTTTATTTAACTGGAGGATCGCGCGGGTGATCTCTAAGAATACGGCTTCTGGTATTGAGATTATCTACAGGCCTTGGCGTCGCTTGTTTATATTGCTAATTCTCCTGGTGGTAGGTGTATTGTATGTGTAATGTATGTTTAATGGAGAACCCTTTATAAGATTCTGGGTCCGGCCCGTCGACTGCTGTACAAAGGAATCTCCCACGGAGCGGTAGAATTAGAGCGAGTACCCTTCTTGCCGCTGGAGTAAATGGAAGTTGACTTCAGGGCGTTAGCCCGAAGTAACAACGTCCTGGTTTGTGTGTATGTTTGCATAAGGTGACTTCAGGATTTACAGCCTGTCGTGACTTCTAGTGTGTGTATGTTTGCAGAAGGTGACTTTAGGCTTTACAGCCTGTCGTGTACTTCTGGGGTGTGTACTGGAACGGTGTGATAACTTCCGCGCTCTGCAGCCCGTCGTATCTCTGGGTGTCTGGTGTAATGTTTAAGAAAGGTGGTGCAATAAAACTTACGTGCAGTTAACCTTAGCGTATCTCAACCATCCGCTTGATTGTACGACGCTGATTTACCGGTGACGGCGGCGAAGTAACGCGACTAAAGATACACGATGGGTCAGGATGAACGGATGCGGCAATCGGCAGGTTGGTGGCGTATATAACGAAACTAAGTGCGGCAGGCGCGCTCGGTCTGGATCTGGGTTCTAGCTGGTAGATGCTAGAGAAGCAACTCGAGAGAGACGAGAGCGAAGAGCGCAGAGAGTTTCATCCGGTATTGCCACGGTCTTTATAGATAATTCGCGGTGGGTGGGTACGGGTTCTATGCAGGGGTCCTCTAGCTGTGATTGGCTGAGGGTTCTCTGGCGTAAGAGCATTTGATGCTTTTAGATATCTACGTCGGAGGGGATTAAAATTAAATATTTGTGATGCAACATCGCGCAATCTTTTGCAGTTGGTTTTAATATTATGCAACTTTATCTAACTTGATTACTGTAGGGCAATTAAAAAAATAATTAATTACAAAAAATTTTAGTAAAGTTACATATTGATGAAGAATTTAACGAGATTATCCAAAATGGGTTACAAGACGATGATGATATTCCAGACTTCGATGAGGATATAGAATCCGAATTGGATATTGATTGAGTTGTATGCATTTCTTGGATTATTATTTATTGCTAGTCACATAATCCTTTAGATTATTTTCCATTTATTTTTTCCTAAATTTTCATTTAATTGAACTAATATGATTGAACTAGATGCAAAAAGTAATTTTATTAATTGGCATGTCGTCAGAATAGAAAAAAAAACAGTCATGCCAGATGGTATCACTGGGTGCATAGGGCATTACAAAATACAAAAACTAAATATCCAAATATTTATTTGTTCCAAAACAACATTACAGTTATGTTGTATGCAAGCTAGCGAAACAAGACACACAGAGCTCTTCGCATTTAGAACACATTGTTCTGCCAAAACTCCTACATCCAGTTCCTGCACGCCGTTTTCTACCGCAAGGACGGTAATATCATCGTATCGAATACTTGGCACAAGTGTAGGGGTTACAGATGCCCTTGCAGGGCCTGGTGATTTTAATTGTACACCATACTGTGCTAAGTAAACTTGCCCTTTTAAAATCTATCTCTGTAGTTAGCAATACCCTGGTCCATTTGGACAGTTCCTCTCATGAAAGGGTTATAAGGCGCTATACAATCAGGACCATTAACCATTATATGCTTTTTCTGTTTCCGCGAATATCACTGGACTGTATCTATTGGAGAAATATCTGCATCAGTTAAAGCAATGCTCACAACGGGGTTATCCAGCCCCTGTGTAAGAAGAACTTCAAATTTTCTTTCTAAAAAGCATTGGGAAACCCCTCTTTCTTTCTTGAAAATGTTTTCTTATCCTCCAACGGGCAAAATTCTGGAATACGATTTACTCTAATAGTACTTAGGGCACTGTATCCCGAGAATTTCAAATAGCTGAATACGTTCAGTCCCATGGAGAGGTTATCCACATGTATATTGTAAGGTAAATTTGGATTGTCTAGTTCTTCTAAGATAAGTACAAGAGGTGATGGAAATTCTATAAATAGATCGTCGTTCTACTGGCTACCACGAGAATTTCTGATGAATTTAGACACCACATCTTATACCCGAATCGTATCGGTTTACCTCGGATATATTGCTTGCATCCATGCTGACCGCAGTACTTTATCATCGCTTCGTTATAAGCAACGTTTTGGACATGAATAAAATTTTGTAAACAACGCTTTTTTATTTTATCCATAAGAATCCATATTTTCCCGACTTTATCCACGGTGCCATATGGGTATTGTCTGTGAAGTGAATAAATCTTTATATTAGAAATCTTTTTCTTAGCATTGAGTTAGAAACCAAATAATTTTTGGCATCATCCTTACATCCCAATACATTCGTCTGGAAGGAAGTGAATTATATACCTTAGAATAAGGATGCCAAGGAAACATTTTGTTTGAGATAAAGTGACTTTTGGATCGGGTTTGTTACAAAATTGGGCATATTTTTGTGTTTCATCAACCAAATAGTTAATCACTCCATCAAAAAATAATTCAAAAATATCTATAGAAGGCATGTTAGCACAACGCTGGTAATCTTCTATTGGAAAAGAACGGAAGGATGAAGGTTGAAGATCTCCTTCAATCCATTCACAGTCCATTTTTTATCATGAAAATAATTTGTAATCCAGTCGTCTAACAGTGGACCTTGTGTATGATTATTTGATGTCGAAGGAATAGAATAGCGTGATGTGGAAGTCACAGAAGAGGATTCATTTTCACTTTGAATATTTGCTGAAAATGACTACATAGGCGGTTCTGAGGGAACGTCTTCATCATTGCTGTCCGTACGTCTATTATTTATAAATTTTATTTACGTGGGGGTACAAAATTAGCGGCCTGTTAGCATATGAATCATACCTCCCTCAACTTCGTCAGCCGAATCTTCATCTGTATCTACATTAGGTTCTGGAGGTCCAATAAATATCTCGCCTATTTCATTCGCAAAATCATCATCTTCGAAAGTTAAATCTAGTGCCTCGTACAATGAGAATCGACGCCTGAAAAAAAACAAACGTGATAGTAGTACCGCCCAGTGATACCATACGGTATAATCAGATTTTATGCCCATATTGTAATGTCCTGATAATAAAAAATAAATACTTCAACCTTACACACAGTTTTACACGTCATTTTAAGTCTATATGAAAATACATATTCGGAAATATCTACAAAGTACTTACACGAAGCGAATGTCCATATTTCTTATTTGCGTAAGGCGCAATGCTACAAAACACGTGTGAAATCTTTGTAAAAACAATAACTACTCGTTAAAACTGTTTAAAGGCAACTACTAATGTTACCCAAACTCAATGCAGTGAACGAAATTATTCTGCCACTAATATTAGTAAAATGGAGGATGTCTTCATAATGACCAATTTACCGATACAATATGGTATAACTGGGCGTTAAAGGGTTAATCAATTACGATATTTTGTAGAATTCGTTCCAATTTCTCGAACAACCATGGCCCTGAAGCTATTCAAGCGTTACTCAGATTTATAAGATTCGATCACAAGGATACTAGATCTGGGGGACGTAAATCTGACAGGTTGGCGCCCATCCGCGAGATATGGGATGGTACTAACGTGAATTTGAGAAAGTAGTATCTACCAGAAGCTAATATCACGATAGAGGAACAGCTGGTCCCATATTGAGGAAGGTGTCTTTTAGAATATTATGTGCCGTCCAAACCTGATAAATGTGGAATGAAGGTATGGTAGGTAGGTGATTCGGAAGAAAGGGGATTCTGTTGCAAAGGGACTCGGTAATCAATTGGTTGAACAATTACTTTACTAGTCTAGATTGGCTCTCCAGTTGCTAAGTAATTCGTCAGCAGTAGTGGGAACTGTGAAAAAGAACAACATATTTACGCGTCCGCAATTTTAACCCAGAAGGAATCGTCAGGAAAAAACGTCACTATCTGGTTTTACTAAAATGGCATATGCCCAAAGAAAAACAAGTCATTGGCATTTGCGTTTTTTATAAATTTATTGGATGTGCTGATTTATGTGCCCGAGAAGTACAGACAGAAAGCAGAAACACACCTGCGTTGCTTGCGAAAATAATCTGTGGCATGTGCAAGCAATAAAACAAATAAATGTGTTAATGGCAGTAAAAATAATTTGTACATGTTATTTACAAAATAGATCTCCATGTATTTGTCTCCCTATAAAAAACCAAATCAACTCCGTACGCGATCAACTAATCAATAAATTCGGCAATAATGCATATAGGTACAAAAGACCTCGCGTGCTCGGTTACTTTATAATATCAGCTTACCCGACTAAGTTTAAATTTACCAAACAGTGAACAGTCCAAGTAACGTCACAAAACAATATAAAATTTTTACATTTTTGTGATAAAAAAGACAAATTAGTTGTTTTGGAAGTATTTCAAATTTATAAACATAAATAGAAAGCACCTTTAATGAACGAACAGGTTGTACTCATACACTCACTTGTAACAGACATTTTAAATACAGAATTATAATTTACATCAAGTTTACTGTTTTACCTTAATGATTTGTTACCATAACTACCTGTTATTGATTTACTTACACATTTTCTGTAGAGAATGATGCATGTTGTATTGAAACGAGTAGACACAAATAAAATTTTGGAATTATATTGTATTATATTGTATTTAAAACACTAGTGCTATTAAGTATTGAATTTCACGAAGTAAAGTTAAAGAATATAAATTTAATCAACGAATCTTCGTTAGAAGAGCAAACCAAGTTATATAAACATGGAAAGGTAAGGTTAAATGTATGGTTGAATCAAGAATGCTTAAAGAAAAATATTATAGCTATTTACGTAACCTGTTTTGTAAAATTAAAAATTCGATGACTGAGAACGTTATTAGGAATTCCAAAGAACATGGCTTAACGAAGAGGCTTAATTTTCGAATTTGAGGTAACCGGCATGTTTATTTAAAGGTGCTTTATTTAGAAATTTTATATGAAATACATAATATCGAATGTGATATACTTTGGAAATAGAGAATAAACATGAAAAAACAGTTTTTATTTTTTCCTGCTCCCCACTATATTTTGTCACGATGAAACCCATGTAGGTTGTGGAACTAAAAGCGGCTATGCCATGGTTGGTTGTGGATTGTTCTTATAAAGATTAATTTTGTGTTTGAGCATGTACTAAAATAAAGAATATTAGGTAAGTGCACTAGACACGAACAACCCTTTCGTTCCACAGAAGCGTTTAGTGTTGACGAACGGAGCACTTAGCTATCAGTGGCTGTCATTGTCCATCGTATATTCATATGAATTTTTATTTTCCGTTGAAAATTCATCCTGTTTCTGTTCCCAATGGGAATGAACATGAATATTTAAGTTTTGTGATGGTTTTTCATTGCTTCCATTTGGATCTTGACGATTGATAAACTGTGGCCAAATAGATTGTGTTGTGGGGCTATGTGTCGCTTACTGTGAGGTTATGTGTCATGTGCCACATCGTGTCTAGTTTGCAACCAATTTTGATTTATATTAAAGTTAAAACTGAAATCAAGAATGATTATAGGTGATATTTGAATAGCCTTTAAACTGAATGATTTTCAATTGGGGCGTAGCGCTTATATTTACATTGCACAACAGAATATATGTCTTTGTCGTTTTAACACATCGCATTTAAGCTAGAAAATTGTAACAATCCAGTGTTTGTTACCGCAGGCGGTGAATAAAGAAAGGCACTCTTCGTTACGGGGATTGTAATTGAGTTCTATCTGAAACAAAAAGAGACAGAACTAGGTACGTCTTGTTGGAGCACAATGAAAATAATTCCACTCAAAATGGTTAATCAGTAAGACTCAAACTGATACGTTTATTTTTAAAACCATACAAATACATTTATAACATTATATTAAATGATTTATAACTCTATTAAGTACATTATTACCTAACAACTGATTATTCTTGCTTATATTAGACTCGCCAAGTTGTGGTCATACGATTTATATTATTAATTATTTATCTTTGATATCTCATGTTATTCACTAGCTCTCACTACTTGTCGGTAAGGATGGTGGCCTATTATATAAAGATTTAAGCGAACCAGTTTAAACAACTTATTTACAATTAGATTTCGTGATATGGAATATAATTGTAAATAAAATAGCAATCCTCAATGTGTAAAGATTGTATCTTGCCGATAATAAAGATTTTATGGAATTTAATTTGTTCCGGTCTGAAGTAGTCCTCGACCCGGCGTTGGTTTTGACAGTCTTGCTTCGTGAACTGCCGACTGGCGTCGCTAACTGCAAATATTAATATCTCACATGTGTTTTATGACAGAAAAGAAAGAATCTTTATTTGCTAGGTGAAAATTAAAGAAAGTGCGATGAAAGTGTGTGTATATTAAACAAAGTGAATCTGGGATGTTAATATACGGGTCAAACTATAGTTGTGGAATATCCGGAAATACAATTATGAAGGTGAGTAATTTTATCGTGTTATCTTGTAATTAGATTAGCAAAGGTTAACTTAACTAATTGAAAAAGGGTTTGGTAATTTTAGGAGAATTTGACGTAATGAATAACTACCAAAAACGCAAATCGCAAAATAAAGCTTTATACTAAAATGTATTCAATGAAAAGTAAAGGTGCCCATGGGTATTTATTTGGTTAATTGCGTGAACTAGTGGATTTTTTTTAATATATAACAAATTTTAGAGCAAAGATGTGGAAATTAATGTGATGTAAATACCGAGTGATTAGGGAAAATGTGCGGTGGAGGAACGGAAATTTGTAATAAATGAATGGTGGTTTGTGAATAATAAAATTGTAAAAAATGAAATGTGCAAATATGTGATTATGATTATTATAAGTTTTTGTTATGAACTCTAGCAAAGTACAGGTCGTAGGTTTAAATCCTACTCAAGGTAAACTTTTTATTTATGTATTTAATAAAATTAATAATAATTTTTAATATGATTATGATGTTTCGAGACAGTCATGTTTAAAATGAGGTGGTGTATGTGTGGCGTCAGACGGCGTTGGTGGTGATGATAGTAGAATTCGGTTTAAAGTGAGGGCTAGTGAATTTTATATGGGGGAAAGGTTTCCGGAAGATTCAGGAAAGGTGGTTTGTGTGGATGGAGATGGAGGATTTACAGGAATTCGGTGGTGGAGGTGTATGTCAGAACTGGGTAATTGGGAGTTTAGATGGTCAATCTTATTCGTAAAATCTTTTCGGGGCCGTGGCCACCTGCACCACTGTAGGACCGCCTCGGCCGCTCTCATTGCGCACATGACAAAACATCAAACTGAGGTAGCCTTGGTCCAAGAACCTTGAATCTCCAAAGGGGAAATTAAAGGACTTGTAATGAAAGGATGGCTTATTGACTATATGGGAATTTTGTTACAGAGACTTGGTGGCAGTAAATCTGACAGTGGAGGGGATAGAGAGTAGAGAAGAACTGATGTTCGGATCTGCATACCTCTGTTGTGATGCCAACTCGCACCACACGATTTGGGGCATCAATAACAGAGGTGAATGTCTCTTATATCAAGGAAGCGATTACACTCCACTCAGGTCTCCGCACAGCCATTATGGACTCGTACCAGGTAAGCTGTCCGAGAGATTAAGGGAGCAGACGAGAAAGATTTCCAACCGAGCGAAAAGCACCGGGAACTGGAGCCTATAAAGGCATATACAGAAAGGAGCAGAGTACATAACCGGTTCCTTACTAAAAGACGACGACGGGTGTACAAAAACGGGGAAGAAACCTTGCAGTTTATGCTTCTATCGCACTTCCCCGGGGCAAAACCCTCATTTCCACGGACAGAGGTGAACCAATAGTTCTGAATCCCATTTGCAACAGGAAAAGAAGTGATTGGAAACTTGCTTGTAAGGTACTAACCTAACAAACATTAGGTGGGTGGTAGGAGGTTTCGTCCCACACTAATCCTCGGGCACGGAAGGAATATTTCTCGCTCTACTACAACAAGGATTCGACTTGATAGCCCCCATACTATGCACGACACGAAGGGCAAGCCTAGCCCTTGCGTACGTGCCCAGAGAGTGGAGGGACGTGAAAGTCGTCTTCATACCAAAACCTGGGCGAAATTCTTATGACCAAGCAAAGTAGTTCAGACCTATAAGCCTGACGACGTTTCTTCTAAAGACCTTAGGGAAACTCATTGGTTAATATATGAGGGACATAGTACTGGGCCTGGATCCAATCAATAGACACCAATATGCTTATCAACCAGAGAAATCCTGCGAGGTAGCCATCCACATAGTTGTGGATATCGCGAAAAAGGCAATCTCTTTCAAAGAGGTTGCAATAGCTGTTTTTAAGATATAAAGGGTTCGTTTACAATTCCTAGCTAGGCTCTAGTCAAAGAGCTGTAAAACGCAAGGGAGTGCATCCTATCAGTAGATGGATACACACCATGGTGGAATATATGGGCCACACTTAATAAAGACTTGGTGGTAGTCCGCGCCGCCCAGGGATGCCTACAGGGAGGAGCGTTATCCCAACATCAGTACTGTCTCCTCGTTAGCGTACTGCTGAGGAGACTAAGTAAGGCAGGATATAACACATTTGGCTATGCAGGTGACATAGCTGTTGTGATACATGGCAGATTTTAGGAAACCGTATCAGTTGTGTTGTAAGGAACTCTACACCTGGTAAAACAGTGGTGTCGAGAGGAAGTGTTGTCGGTTAACCCGGCTAAAAACAAAGGAGAAAGAGGTTTGCACAGCTAAATAGCAGCAATGTACGGCGCAAATCTCCAGGTAGTCGAAGAAGTAAAATACTGGGGCGTCATACTAGACCCAGGATTAACTTTCAAGCCACACTTAGAGAACATAGCGAATAAGGCTACTAAGTCCTTATGGGCTTGTAGAAGAACGTTCGGAAACAAGTGGGGACTATACCCAGAATGATCCACTGGATGTATACAACGATGATTTAACCGACCATAACGTACGCTTATCTGGTGTGGTGGTACAAGATGCACATCCAGAGCAGCATACGGATACGTAGCAAGGTTCAGCGCTTAGCCTTCCTTGGAATAACAGGGCGATGAGAACGACCCCAACTTTAGCTATAGAGACGCTCTTGAACTTTTCGCCTTTACAGCTTGTAACTAAGACCGAGGCGTTGAGAGGGGCTTAAAGATTTAAAGTCCTTGGAGAGGACGAATCGTACAGAGTTGGGCAAAATCGACATCCTGAGCATTACGTCTGAGAGAATAACAAAAACAGTCTCATGTAAGAAACTGTTTGGTATCAAAAATAATAATAATAATAATAATAGTAATAATAATAATTATAATAATAATAATAATAGTAATAATAATAATAATAAAGTTTATTGTAATACGAATCGCATTAAGGCGACATTCCACCCTTCCTAATTACATTAAATAGTGTACTACAGGTTCTAAAATGCAGGTTATTTATTTATTTCGTATCGTAGGAACGTTTGGCATACGTTTTTTTGAGTGAAGATAAATAAAATGAAGAAAAAATAAAATTATACCTCGTGGGTCAATAAACTCACTTAAGTTTGTAACATTTTTTAAATAATTAATATGTTTAATTTGGTTTTCCTAATTTATTATTAAAAGAGTGCTTTCTCGTAAAAATTCGAAAAAACACTGGTTTAATTTTTTTTAATAATTTATTAATTATGAAACATTAATTCGTTTATTGTGGTTTTTCTCGAAAATAGTTCATTTTATCGATATTAAACAAGTATACCTTTTTTTTAGGTAAAGGTTCAGGCTACGCAAAACATTTTTTTTAGATGTTTATCATACAGAGAGTTAAAAATTTAGGCGTTAAGGTCCACCCCTGGTAAACTAAACAAGCTAAATATGTTTCAAGGATACTATTTTAAGAGACCCTTACTAGTGGCCATCATACTGAATTTTTATTACACTATATCAAGTACTTTAAAAGTTACTCAAGACAAACTTTTCCAGCGGCGTCCTTCAGGGGCTCACATCTCCGAAGGGAGGGTCTGGAGGAAAAAAATTTATAGGAACTTGTCATGTTATTTTTTCGTCTTCTATCTGAATCCGAGAGATTTCCCACATTTTTTCGGAGACCTTGTATATACAACATGAACCAAAAAAACGTACCCCTGCTTCAAGTGTATATTCTACACATAAATTGAAGACGAAAAGTCAGATAAAATTTTCTCTAAAATGTATGGCTACAAAGTGACAGGCCTCAAAGTTGAATTTTGAATATCGTTTTTCTCAAATAACTCGAAAATATTTAGGAATTTTAAAATACTATCACCAATGAAAATTATTTCTTTGTTGACGAGGATTTTTCTGGTTTGATTGGATTGTTATGAATGGACTGGAAGTATGTTTTAACATTGTTCCCGTAACTTTCTATTCCAACTTTTTTGTGTGTGATTTTTCTGGTATTTTGGTGACTATTTTGGGTCCGTTATTCAATTTTCGGCAAATTTGTTTCTCTTGGTTGAAGTTGATAAAGTGAACGGTTTACGAGTTATTTGAAATTTCATCAATCACGGTCAATTAAATACTACCGCACCAAAATTTAGTAAGTGGACCGTGGACTAAAAGTCATAGTTCTCAAAGAGTTTATTAAGTTAAACAAAGTATTCGAATTGTTCACCGTTGACTGCTATGCATTTACGAATTCTTTTCATGATTGACTAGCGTACGTTGAAAAATAATTGCGGATCATCCCTTATTAAATTAAAGCAATCAAAAATTCGTTGCTGGAGATGATGGACGTTTGTAATTGGCACCGAATACACCATGTCTCTTAAACGACCCCAGAAAAAAGAATCCATAGGGTTTAAATCCGGTGAACGTGCAGGCTAAGGAACCTGTCCTCCACGTCCAATCCAGTTCGCATTAAAAGTTCTGTGCAATAACCGCCTAGCAGTGAGTGCAAAATGAAGACGCGCGCCATCGTGCATGAAGCACATCCGACCCCTGACATCCAGATGGACATCTTCTAGTAACTCGGGTAAATCATTATCCTAAGAATTAGTGTATGAATTACCATTTAAACATTGTGGCAAAAAGAATGTACTAATTAAATTATTGCCAATAATACCAGCCCATACATTCATACTGAATTGCTGTTGATGATTGGTTTCAATGAAAACGCGTGGATTTTGATAATCGTAGTAATGATTGTTATGGAAGTTTCTGGCGAAACCTGCCTCATCAGTGAATAAGATAATCGATAGATAATTTCGGTCATTATTGAATTTTTATAGAAACCAACGTGAAAAGTTCACTCTTGCTTGAAAATCATTAATGGTCAAAGCTTGTACGTTTCGATAATGGAAAGATCGTAAGAGTTCTGTTTTAATAATTCTACATATCGTGGACTGATTTGAATTATTTTCTCTTGCCAATTGACGAGAGTTTGTCGTGGGATCAGCGTCAATTGCATCCAACACTCTTTGTTTTAAACCTGGTGCTCTTGCAGTTCGCCTCCTACCACTGTCAATTTTTGGTGGCTTCAAACAACCTGTGAGAACCCGATATGAATAGAATTTTTATAAATTGATAATATGTACCACTTTCACGAAGACGCCGGTCAATGTTGCCAAACGTCTTTTTATTCGGTATCCGCCGATTTGGAAATGCCTGGGAATATAAACGAACAGCTTCAGCACAATTCCCAAAAGCTCTGCCATACATTATGTGCATATCTGCCATTTCGGACTTGGAATACCGATTAATATTCATTATGGATAAAGAAATTGTATGAAAACTGATCAAAAATCACAATATGACAACTATGACCCTTAGTCCACTTCCCACTTACTAAATTTTGGTGCGGTAGTATTTAATTGACTGTGATTGGTTGAATTGCAAATAAATCGTAAACCGTTCACTTTAACAACTTCAACCAAGAGGACCAAATTTGCAGAAAATTGAATAACGGGCCCAAAAAAGTCACCAAAATACCTGAAAAATCACACACAAAAAAGTTGGAATAGAAAGTATGCAGGAACAATGTGTTTTCGAGTTATTTGCGAAAAACGATTTTCAAAATTCAACTTTGAGGGCCTGCCACTTTGTAACCATACATTTTAGAGAAAAATTTTATCTGACTTTTCGTCTTCAATGCATATGTAGAATATACACTTGAAACAGGGCTACGTTTTTGTTGGTTCACGTTATATACAGGGTGTCCAGAAAGATGTGGTCAAAACTGCTAGGACATATGGAGGGTCTCAAAATAACCGTAATCTTCATTTGAATTTTTTTCCTATATGTCTTCGTTATGGAGTTATCGGCCTTCAAAGTCAGAAGTTAAAAATTGAATTTCATTGATAATTTTTAAACAGCTTCTTTCATTACTATGAAATTTAGACATGCTAACTACCTCATAGAAAGGCATTTTTTGACTGGAATTCATTGTACAGGTAAAGACAAAATTAAATATTTGAGGTGCTATCATGGGCAACTTTATAATTGGACCACATTTCCTTTATGGAGATCTAAATGGTGCACAATATTTGTATTTCTTTCAATAGGACTTGCCTCAGCTTCTGCAGGATGTTCTTCCATCTCTAAGGGAAAATATGTGGACCCAACACATTTTGCACTAGGATTACGAGGGTTTTTGAATCTAGGATTCCAAGGTAGAGGGATCAGGTGCGGTGGTCCTATTAGTTGGCCACCTATATCCCCACATTTGACGAAAATGGATTGCGGTCGAAAAAAATCGAAAAAAATAAGTTGCGTTATTTTGATGTTTTACAACTCCATGAGCCCGAAAAAAAATTTTAGAAAATTTTTCAAAATGTCTGTGTGCCTGTGATCACTCGCCAGCCGGAACTATACGGACGATTTTGATGAAATTTGGAATGAAGGCCTACGAGACAATTATGTCGACAAAACAAACCTTAAACGCAATAGGTATACAGGGGGTGAAAATAAGTGTATTATTTTGTGGGCAAATTTTCAAATTTTAACATAGAAGATTGAAATTCAGGTCATCAACAACTAGCATGAAATGCAATTTTTTAAAACATTCAAAATTGACTATGACCGCAGTTAGTCACATATACATTTTTTTGTAGATATATATATATATATATATATATATATATATATATATATATATATATATATATTTCCGATACCGTTCTAGATATAAAAGAATTGGAAATAGACATGCAATTAACCTACTTCTTCTAAAGCTATTAATCGAGTAGATATGAATTTTCAAATATTTAATATTGATATTGTTATAACTTTCTATTTTGGTTACAAACTTGGGATTTTGGAAACAAACTTTGTTTATTTGCGCTAATGAAATGATATCCTGATGAAAACACTACTACCGGTTTTTCCTGAAATTGAAAACATTCCTCGTATTGCTGGTACAACTTACACATGAAAAATCTGGAGCACTGGAACTGTGGCAGGATTTGTAACAAACAAAATACACCCACTTACCACACAAAATTAAAAACACCGAACGCATTTCGATAGCGGTCGACTAGGGCGGACTAAACAAAATTTCTAACATATATACCATCAGCCAGTAACGCTTCGTTGCTGATCTGGTGAAAGTGAAAGTTATGAAAGGTTAATGAGTTCTGAGTAGCCTAAAGGTCCTTGATCATCATTATTCATTAGAATTTGTTTGTTTTTGAAGATCTCTAAACTTTCATAACAATCAAGTTCGTGCTTATTACTAACATACCTCATCTACTACATGATTTTTATCAAACATGTGTAGGGCTACGGCAGACTTGTCCCAACGTTTGTATTTTATATGAGCTAAATGTTCTTTAAAGCGAATTTTGATAGGTCGTTTAGTTTGCCCCACTTATACTTGTTCACAATTTTTACAATTGATCTTATAAATTCCCGACCGATACTGCTTATCCAGTTTATCTTTTGGATTGCCTAAAAGAGTTTGCAAACTACTATCTGTAGTAGTGACTGTTTTCAAATTAATTTTGGAAAAGATTTTAGGTAGACCTTTTGTATAAGCAAGATAGTTTGGTAACTTTACATACTTTGTTTTTATTTGTTCTCAAGCGTTACCTAATGTAGTTACGTTCATAACCCTCATCCTATGTGTTTATTTCCTAACTATATTCATAACCACTTCATCTGAAAACCCCTGAAAAGCCCTAGTCGACCGCTGATGATGATAACGTAGCTATCGAAACGCGTTCGATGTTTTTAATTTTGTGTGGTACGTGGGTGTATTTTGTTTGTTAACTTACACATATTCTTACTTTATTTGAAAGGGGGCGAAATTTTCTTTAAAATGATATGAAACAGTCCATAGTTATCTTGAAAAATAAGCGAGATATCTGTTTTTACCTTCCAACCTGCATATACATATGTACGTATAGAAGGTTTTGCAATCGACTTTTTTTCACTATCGCTAAATCGACTTAGCTCATTTTACAACTTTTGTCCAGTTTTTGGTTTTTATTAAATATTTCTAAAACAGCTGAATATTTCAAAGATATAAAAATACCCCATATCTTTTTTAGTATTTTGTAAGGAAGTTGTGTAATGCACTAGCATTCACCTAGTTTTATACGGGGGTGCATAAAAAATATTGTACCAGACGCCTCCAACTACAACAGACGATATGAGGAAACGTTTAATACACGCTTTTGAATCAGTTTAACACCGAAATGCTAAAAGACGTGAATATGTTTTAATCAAAATGGGGGTCACTGAGAATTTACTGTGAATATTACCTACAACAAAATTATAATTTGACACCTTTTGTGTTTCTTTGATTCTGGTTGTCGAAACGTTTCAAGTATCAAAATCTGACCGGTACGTTAGATCGAATCGGCAACAAATTATTTAACGGTTTGTAATAAAAAAGTAAGAATAGCTCTGAAATTATTGACAAAAATGAAGCGTAATTATTAAATCATTCCAAAAATTCAATAATGTATAGGTTGTTTCATTTGAAAAAATTAAGTAAATGCTCTTTGAAAAAAAAACATTAATTACATCATAAAAAACACCGCGGTCATTTTTTTTACATTTTCTACAATAAGTCAACAATGGGTTATCCAAAACCAAAAATTCAAAGTTTCGAAAAGAAGATTTAAAGCAAATCGTGAAAGATGAAGGATACATAGGGTGTTCTATTAAAAAAATATATTCTCGAAGAAGTCACCTTGGATAAGAGAAATTATTTTTAAAATGTGTGTTTTTCGTTACAAAACCATTTTTAATCTCCTACCTGCGTATACATATATAGGTATAGAAGGTTATGCAATCGACTTTTTTTTTACTATCGGTAAATCGACTTATTAGCTCATTATACAACTTTTGGTCAAGTTCCGTGTGTGTGCGTGTGCGTATGCGACTGTGTGCGTGTGCGTACGTGCGTGTATGTGTAGGTGTCTGTGTGTGTTTGTGTGTATGGATGTATGTTAGTATCTACAATAACTCCAGAACGAAAACACCTACTTACTTAAAATTTTGTATTTAAGCTTGTTTTCATTTAGCTTAGAGCTGATTAGATTTTGTGAGAAATCCAGTGTCGGCGAGGGGGGTTTATTAGGGAAAGTTTTTGATTTTTATCAAATATTTCTAAAAAAGCTGCATATTTTAAAGGTATAAAAATTCCTAGATATAGACCTTTTCGATTAATTATGTTATAAGCAATTTTTTGATATGACGCGTAATTTAGCGGAAAAAAAATTCCCAAGGTAGAATTTAAGTGTTAGTTGAAATTTTTTCATTATCTGAACAACGATTAATTATATAACAAAAAGTGTAGATGTTTTCTTTTATAGAAAATGTAATTTTACATAAATTTTCTTTATAAAGCTTTTGATGTAAAGCGAAATAAATGTAAAAATTAAATAAATAAGGTTGAAAATGCTGAAGCTGTATTATCGATATTTTTATAGAAGCGGGCGGCTTTGGAATTTTTTTTACGTTACTAGGTACTTATGCTTATGAATGACGTGAAGTTTTAAACGTCATTCTGACATAGATAATGGTTTTTGTTTTTACAATGTTGCCTGTTTTCGTTATAAACGTATAAAAAAGAGGTTGCATAGTTAACCCAAGAAAATTTAAATTAAAATTATTTCATTTAAGTTCGCATCTAGATGTCTATTAACCTCTATCTGACATAAAGTTTTAAACGTCGTTCTGACATAGATCATTGTTTTTTTTTTGCAATGTTGCCTGTTTTCGTTATAAACGTATAAAAAAGAGGTTGCATAGTTAACCCAAGAAAATTTAAATTAAAATTATTTCATTTCTTTTCATTTAAGTTCGCATCTAGATGTCTATTAACCTCTATCTGACATAAAGTTTTAAACGTCGTTCTGACATAGATCATTGTTTTTTTTTTTGCAATGTTGCCTGTTTTCGTTATGAACGTATAAAAAAGAGGTTGCATAGTTAACCTAAGAAAATTGAAATTAAAATTATTTCATTTCTTTTAATTTAAGTTAGCATCTATACCTTTTCAACTTCAATTTCAGAAATAATAATTTTAATTTGGGAAAAAGTAATTACAATTTCAGAAAATATAAATTTTATTTGCGAAATAATAGTTTCAATTTGAGAAAATGTAATGTTAATTTGAGAAAAGTTCAGTAATAGTAAATTCATTTTAAGTATAAGTTAATTCAATTTCAGAATAAGTAAATTTATTTTCAGAATACAATAGTTAGGCAAATGAACCTAAATAAAATTTCAACACAACGTAAATTTATAAAAAAAAACATATAAACATTAAATATCGTCCCTTCGTATTGCACATAGTTACATGATTGTAAACACATTGGTCCCGTTATTTGCCTCATTGAATTGTCTGCAGTTCTTTTAATAAATTGCAAACGAAATTCTGTCTGGGTCAATACTCCATTTGGATCACCCGCCATTACCTTATTATGATGTTGTTGCAGAGTCCTTTTTATATTTGACTTAAATGAATTCCATATGTGCTGAATAGGGTTCAACATAGGGCTATATGGTGCCAATCTGCAAAATACTACTCCTTGAAATTCCTCTTCTTCAGTAATGGTTTCTACTTGAGAATGAGCTGGTGCGTTATCCAAAACAACAATGTTATTGGATTCATTGCCATTTTGTATACAAAAACGTAAACATCGTTTTATCCAAGACTGGAAATCTTGTTTTTTTGAAATCCAATAACATGTAAATTAGGTCCCTTGTAATTAGGTAGTTTAACAACGGCACGTTCTCCTCTTCTCGCCCTTCCACAACTTCGTCGGCAAAATAAATTAAAATTTGTTTCATCCACATACAAAATTAATTTCTGCAATGCAGTGTGTTGAAGTGTAGTTTCAACATAGTGCCTTCGAAGTTCCTTATTTTCTGGAGTATTGGCGCCCTCTGGTAAGATATGGTTTTTTTTAATGTAAATAATCGCCCATCTAAACGTTTCGAAATAGTTTGATGGGAAACGTTTATGTTATGTTCGCGACTGAGGCGTTCACAAATGCTTTTTAGCATCATTTGACAATTTTCTTCGAGCCAAGAAAGAATCTCCTTTAGTACTTCTTCAGTAATTTTAACGCGACGTTGACCACCTCTTCGCACCCTATTTGGATTTCCTTTTTTTATCCAATTATATGGAACCCCATTAGCTCTAGCTACTAATTTCCAGTTTCCACGCATATCTGCCTCGTTCATTACACGCTGGCGGGCATCATCTCTGGCTTTACCATACTTTCCTCGACGTCTTCTTACACGATTATTTTCATTATTTTCCATTTTTAATATTTTATTAGTTTCAGCACAGATATACTGCCAACTACATACGAATAATGCTGACTTTCAGATGAAAAATTTGTGGTGACGTTCACTTTTATTCATAGTATACTAGATATTGTTTTTAATATAAACTATTCGCAAACTGAATTTACTTTTTCTGAAATTGATGTTACCTTTTCCCAAATTAAAATAACATTTTCTTAAATTGGTGTTATTTTTTCTCAAATTAAATTTACTTTTTTCTAAATTAAACTTACTTTTTCTTAAACTGGAATTACTTTTTCTCAAATTAAATTTATTATTTTCCAAATTGAAGTTCCTTTTTCTGAAATTGAAGTTGAAAAGGTATTGATGTCTATTAACCTCTGTCTGGCATGAAGTTTTAAACGTCTGTTTGACAGAGATTATTGTTTTTGTTTTTACAATGTTGCTGATTTTCGTAATTAATTTATTATAAAAGAAGTTGCATAATTATCCTAAAAAAATTTCGTTCTGTACGTTGGAAGGTCGTGTGGTATTCCACACCAGATATTTTGTAAAACAAGTTTCTCCACTTTTAGTTAATGAAACCTATATTGAACTTTGACGCACTAATGTATATTTTCTCTCGATGATATATGTATTGAAACTGGTTGAAAAATATATAATTATACAAAATAGATTGTGGAAGTATATCGTGTTTATAATATTGCAATTTGACACATTGTTGAGAACGGCGATGTAGGCATTAGAAACGTTTACAAACCCATATTTTTTTATGTCATTTTGCGACAATAAGATGTAAATTTGAGCAGGTTTCAATGTGTAATTAAATACGATTTTGTGATGTTAAAGTGTTTTATTTTATGTAAGCCCTCCATTAATGTTACCTCATTTATTTGTGTTGTATTTACTAATAATCCAATTTATCAATTTGATGAACTGGTATTACTTTTTTTAAACATTAGTCCTCGAATAATCAAAGTACGTTCGGTTGTGTTGACAAAAAATAATCATAATAAAATATATTTATAAAAACGAGAAGAACGAAAGTATGGTATGTTTGCCTCAATTTGTACAATAGTAGTGTAGGTACTTTTTAGATATAAGTAACAAATAATTTCCCAAAAAAACTTGCTCCTAATGAAACTGTGTGTATGTCTTTGGAAAAATTGTGCAAAAAGTAATTGCTATTTTTATATATAAAGATATTTTATTTTAGTTTAATATTTAGTGGAAAATGCGAATTTGGTAGTATAGTAGCAATCATCCTCGTCTGTGGTCTCGGTTGACCTATAATTTAGTGCCGTAATGATCAAGTCTAGCTTTAATTAGTTCCCTAACGCCCAACATCGTTAGTCTTCTACCTACATGAGAACCAACAACCTTTTAATTTAGTTGTTTATTTTAAACTATACTCACAAAAATTAACATTTTTTAACTAATTTTTTTAATAGATTTTCGATTATAACTACCGCAGCCTAATTTTTATACCTACTTTTGGTATATGGCAAATGACATAACCGTCCTTGAAGATCAAAGAAATTACTTGATTCTTGTTAAAGGGTCTTGTAATTGATACAAAATTTGTTTATAATTGGGACAATCCACGTGTGAAAATAAGCATTGTATTATTAGTTTCAGATCTAACCTAATATTTAATCAATTTGACTTTCAAACCGTGTAATATTACATAATTGAAGGACAGTGTTAGGATAATTTTTGACCTGGATTGTTTTTATACTTCCGCTATTATTAACATTTTTTTTTTACTTATAATTTTTTTTTTTAAATTTTGAGAAATTAAATCATTAAGCATTAAACTCATTTTTTTTGTATAGATCGTAACTAATTTGCAGCAATTGTGCTTTTTAAGGCAGATACCATTAATGTTTTACAATTTATAAAATGTAATTAAAAATATGTAACTTTTTGAACTTTAATATTTGAAACGTATTTTTACAACTATTTCAGTGCAAAAAAACATTTTGCAAAATAAATTAGTTTTTCTAACACTACCATAAAAACAATTGTTTTCGTTACTAAAAAGGGGAAGGAAACTAGGGTTTCAATGGAAATGGACCATACTTCCTTATTACAAATCGTAAAGAAAAGTATCTCTTTTCTTTATAACAGCCATTTCTTTATAAAGAATTATTAATTATTTATTGGAATAAATATTTAATGTACAACTATTAACGTTATGCTTATACGTTTTAACTGAAAATCATTAAATGACGAATAGTGACGATTTTGATAAAACCTCCTGATGAACTCTTCCATTTGACGTAGAAAATGATGAATCGCTACAAGCAGGAGCCAACTGGAATTCAATACGTTCTAGGACAACATCTGATGGATTCTGACATACACTGTTTGACTATGATGGCTGATTAAAAATCATTTCCGAAGTAGCCATTTTATTGTTAATGCTTTCTTCTACATATTCTTCTGGAGTGGTGTTTGATCGCCATCCTGATTTTTGAGCCTCCTGATATCTGTTCCATCCTCAGCAAGAAAAGTGGTTGACGTTTGACGTAGACAGTGTAACTTCAAATAATGGGCGATTTTCTTCGGTATCTTGTAGAAACCGTGTTTCCACATGTTGCGCTGTACATTTATTATTCATATAAAATATGAACAATTTTGAGCGATTGATATGTTTTGGACGCAAGCTTACGTATCTTTTGTACAACTCAATCTCATTAATTCCTCTGATTTCCGTCATAACGGTGAATATACACTTCTTCCTCGTCTTAGTGTCATGGAGAGTGACAAACAAAATAGAGTCGGTATCCTCGCATTTATTTTTCTTACTTCCTCACTACGACATGCCCCATACAGACCAAAAATTAACGCCACTTTAATCACAAGAAAACTATAATCAGGCGCTTCTGTCAAACATTTTGACACATCATCTTGCGATAGAATTTTTGATTTTTTTGCTTCATATCCCTCACGTTGGCGCTTTAAGTATAAGTGTAACTTCCGATAATTCGATATATCGACGTTTTCTTTCACTCTCAACGTACTTTTTAACATGGAATATGTCTACCACAGCGTGAAAGATTCAGTCTTTCAGCCTATAATCAAATATAAAGATAAAATTTAAAATAAATAAATAAATGCATTCAGGAAAACTAACCTTTTCATGAAAAAAAAGCAAGCATAACACTAAGAGCGAAGAGCTTACGCGCAATACACCTGCGCAAGGAGTTACTGCGCAACATGCGCTATAAACTTCTGCGCAACCACGAAAAAGTTTTATATATATATATATATATATATATATATATATATATATATAATATATATATATATATATATATATATATATATATATATATATATATATATATATAACGTGCCCTTCATCATCGAAGAACTTGAGTTTGCTTGAAGACCCAGCAAAAAGGTAGTGCCAGGACATGACCTGATATCCAATGAAATGTTACTCAATCACACAGCTGAAATGAAAATGAGCCTGCTACAACTATATGATAAACTATGGGATGAAGGTATTTACCCGGATGAGTGGAAGGGGGCAGTAGTTATACCTGTCCCAAAATTTGGAAAAAATCCGTTGAGTTCAGCCAGCTACCGCCCAATCAGTCTTAGATGCTGCATGGGAAAGATATGGGAGAGTATGATAAATAAAAGACTGCAATGGAACCTCGAAAAATACACCAATCCGGTTTCAGAAGGCATAGGTCAACAACAGACAATTTAGTCCTTTTGGAACACGCTGTTCAGGAAGCTTTCCGTGAAAGAAACCACCTGGTGGCTGTGTTTTTTGATATTAAGGGGGCGTATGATATGTCTTGGAGGTACATTATCCTAGAAAGTATTTTCGATTTAAACCTGACAGGTAAATTGCTGTTACTAATAAAGTCTTTGCCCAGTAATAGGAGTTTCCGAGTAAGAGTTGGTGACAAGCTGTCCGATACAAAAATCCTTAAAAATAAGTTCCCCAAGGATCTACCCTAAGCTGTAAAAATTGTAAAGATCCAGCCCAAGTTTAGTAAAATTTTTGTAATTAAGTATTTGCTAATTGCTCTGCAGTAATCAAGTTAGATAAAGTTGCATAATATTAAAACCAATTGCAAAAGATTGCTCATTATTGCATCACAAATAATTATTTTAATCCTCTCCGACGTAGATATCAAAAAGCATCGAATGGTCTTACGTCAAAGAACCCTCAGCCAATCACAACCACCCCTGCATAAAAGCCGGACCCTCCCACCGCAAATTATCTACAAAGACCGCGGCGCTACCGGAAGAAGGCATCTAGAATCTAGAATTCAGTTCCAGACCGCGCGCGCCTGCCGTGCTTAGTTTCGTTGTCTACGCCGCCGACCTATCGATTTCCGAATCCGTTTATCCTGAACCGTCGTGTATCTTTAGTCGCGTTACTTCGCCGCCAGCATTAGTAAATCAGCGTCATACAATCAAGCTGTTGGTTGAGATACTCTAAGGTAAATAGCACGTAAGTTGTATTGCACCACATTACGTAAACATTACAATAGACACCCAGAGAAACTACGGGCTGCAGTTATCTCACCGTTCCAGTACACATTAGAAGTCACACGACAGGCTGTAAAGCCTGAAGTCACCTTCTGCAAACATACACACACCAGAAGTACACGACAGGCTGTAAAGCCTGAAGTCACCTTCTGCAAACATACACACAAACCAGGACGTTGTTACTGCGGGCTCTGACGCTCTGAAGTCATCTTCCATTTACTCCAGCCCCAAGAAGGGTATCTCACTTTAATTCTACTGCTCCCCGGGAGATCCTTTATACAGCACGCGACGGGCTGGACCCAGAATCTTATAAAGGGCTCTCCATTAAACATACACTACACCTACAATACACCTACCACCAGGAAAAATTAGCAATGCAAACAAGTGACGTCAAGACCTGGAGATAATCTCAATACCAGAAGCCGTATTCTTAGAGATCACCCGCGTGATCCTCCAGTTAAATAAAGACGAACCCGCGGTGCGTTTACGTAATAAATTGCATCAAACGTATTCCTGTCTCGCAAACCGGCTACAATTTGTTAGATATCCTTCTAATAATATTTCTTAATAAAGAAAATCCGGTAAGACAAACATTACTGTATCGCGAGTATATTTTCACG
Source organism: Vesta saturnalis (assembly GCA_036346205.1). Taxonomy (NCBI): domain Eukaryota; kingdom Metazoa; phylum Arthropoda; class Insecta; order Coleoptera; family Lampyridae; genus Vesta; species Vesta saturnalis. Next base: position 118,656 of record JARFJB010002466.1, on the reverse strand, counting down.
CAACGAAAAACGGTCCACTATTTCGTTCCCGAAGGCCTGCTTAATGGACCAGTATCATAATAAATTACGAACATTATACGTGTAAATTCTCTCATTTTAACCCAGAGAATAATCGTGTACTTAAGTAACCTGCTGCACTACGTCTGAAACAATTCACGTAATTGTTTAATTTAGTTCGCGCAGTCCTAAAACATCGTCTAAACCCACCCCAGATTAATTCGTTTTCAACAATTAATAATAGGTGCAACATTGGGCAAAGGGGGTATAACACACTCCTATATGGAAGCAACTTTTAATGATAACCAACGTAAATAATTTCGTGATAAACTCCGTCTTCCCTGTATTTAATAGGTAGAATTAATTTCGCTTATCGGAAAGTTATACGCGTTTAATAATAACAGACGTTTCCTGATAATAAGATTTAACGCGTCTTATTGCCGGACATAAATAAATGTTATGGATTAATCAATATAAATACGTTCTCAATTAATTAAGAAATCCTGAGACCATCAATTAGAGTAAATAATCGAGCGCGCACGAACAATTTGCATTCCGAAACGTATAAATATTAACCTGTCCTTTGTGAAGAGTTCCAAGTACTGAATTCACACCTATTCAGTCTGTAAGCAAAATCACATATAAGAATAGTCATGCGCACCAAGGTTACTTTAAATTATCGATTTTTCTCTTTGACCTGCTTACAAACAACAGCGCGATCGTTGTCCCCTGCTTATGTAATAAGGAGAATATTACACAACGCCACCCGATAACTAACACGCTACCGTTTACAAGGCCGGCCTAAGCATACTTACTTACTTAACCTTCACGTCATTCCCTTGCGGGGTAGGCAAAACAATCCCTGCCTCCTATTTATTTTTCATTCACAATCTTTCTCCATTCTTTCCTATCTCCGCATACCTCCCTAGCTTCAGCAAGATTCATACATAGTCTCTGACATGCCCTTTTGTTTTTAAAACTCTTTAAATCTTTCTTTCGTTTACCCTAGATTCTACTACATTCAGCCAAATTTTACGCAGCCTACCAGGTCCGGCCTTTCCCCTAACCTCACCCACATATATTTGTTTCGTTAATCTTGCGTTGTTCATTCTCTCAATGTGACCAAACCAACGTAATGTACAACTTTTATATTTATCCATCATCGTCTTTTCCTCACCACACTCCATCATTATGCATTCATTTTTTATCTTGTCCCTTCTCGTTTTACCACATGCGCTTCTCAGGAATCTCATACCCACGGCATTTATTTTTCTTTCGCGCTTTTTTTGACATACCCATGTCCATGTTTCACTTCCATACAGTACTGACGGGACGAATACGCCATTATAGATTGCTCATTGCGTAACTAGGCTCATGCTTTCATTTCTCATTATCGTCCATAAACTTCCAATCACTTTCCTTCCAGCATTGACCCTTCGTCCAATCTTGCTCTCAATTGTACCATCTGCAGTAAACATTCTACCGAGATATACCAGTTCGTCCACTTGCTCCACAATTTCATCTTGCAGAGTAAATACTCTACTCTCCTTTCTACCTTCCCGATTGAACACCACAATCTTAGTTTTATTCACGTTTACCTTTAGGTCCATGCTCTCACAAACTGGATCAAACTTCCTCAGAGCGGTTTGCAGCTCATCCGCACTGTCACTTAATAATAAAAATAAAGCGATCCTAATAAATCACAAAAAATCGTTATCATCAAGATTTTTTTGGTCATAACACACTAGCAATTGAACCACAGTAATTTATGTTTCCACAAAAACGTCTCAGGAGCCAGTAATCCCACCACTACCGTCCACGGGGGACCAACCAAAGGGGCGGCTTCAGAGAAGGTTATTTCTGTTATATTAGGGTACATATTTTAATTTCTTTTCACTTTATTGTAGTCTTAAGTCATATATTTAGCGCTGTAAGAAACAGGTAATATACGTTTAAAACATTTTATTGTAATTATTCAAAGGGTACAGTGTTAAGCACCAAAATACGAACCTCCCCTGTCTTGTTAAGACAAGACCCGACTTGAGCTAGACCGAGGCGCATTAAAATAATCCATTTTAATTATTGTAAGCAGAGTGGCTTACAAAATAAGCCGTATTCTCCAACCCGCGATTACCCAAATAGTTAAAAACGGTAACAATATTGGTTTGACTTTCTCTAAAGAAAAAACCCAGTGCGTACATTTTTGCAGGTTACGAAAACCGTATTACGATCCATTACTGTTTTTGTTAGACGAACCTATCAGATGTACTGAAACCGCAAAGTTCTTGGGCATTACACTTGACGATACCCTTACCTGGAGACCTCACATAGAACGGCTAAAAAACAAATGCTTACAAAGCTTAAATATAATTAAACTACTGGTGCATATCAAGTGGGGCTCAGAAACGAAATGGCTGTTAAAAATATATCAGGCTTTAGTGTTACCCCAAATTTATTACGGCTGCATGGTATATTCATCAGCTCGTAAAACGTTGATTGAAACTAATTACCGTACCTAACGCCGCCATAAGGTACTGCCTCGGAGCCTTCCTTACCAGTCCAGTAAACAACTTATACTGTGAGTCGGGAGTTCCCCCCTTGGAAACCAGAAGGACACAGTTAACTACGAACTATATGATTAAAGTTCTGTCACTACCACTACACCCTAATAACATTATATTTCAGGTACACATGCAGGCGTATAGACCACGACTTACCATCACCCGGCCTGCTTGTGTAAGGTTTCAAGAACATCTAGGACAGACGGGTATAGTCCCTCCAACACTACTGGATGATATGATGTTGGATGCTGTGCCATGGATAATACTTGTAATAAAAATAAGAAGGGATTTAGCGGTTTATAAGAAGGAAACTACAAAACACCATACCTATCTACAAGAGTTTGAAAATATTTGCAGCGAACATCCCCTGTACCAACTTGTGTATACAGATGGATCAAAAACTATAAATGGAGTTGGTAGCGCTGTAGTTACCGAGGGTGTAGCACATCAATGAGGTTTGGACACTAAATCGTCGATTACCTTTGATGAACCATACGCTATATGGCAAGCAATGCTATACTGTTCCATGACAGCTGCCAACAAGTTTTTAATTCAAATATATCCCTCAGACCCGATGAATGTAAAATGCCAATCCGCTTTAAATAATATATTCGACGAAGGAAAAACAAATGAATTTGTCTGGGTCCCCAGCCATGTTGGAATCTTTGGAAATGAACAGGCAGATCAAGCAGCCTACCAAGCGACATTTAGCAAGCAAGTTGACGTCAAATTTGCGGTAGCAATTGATGTCACAAAATACCTAAAGAGAAATACACTATGAAATGGCAGGAGAAATGGGCACGGTAAATACTCACTTTTTCTAAATAAAACCTATAGAATCTATTTACATTACCACATTCATCGAGGAGGAGAATGTGAAGACCAACCGAGTGAGGACAAGGCACACCAAAAATTACTCATCAACATCTACCTAAAGATAGAATTCCGTACTGCAACCGCTGCAATATAGCCCTTACAATGATGCACATAATAAGTGATTGCCCACTATATGCTGCTGAACGCCTGCGTCACAACATACTGACAAATTCTTTGGTAAGAAGCCACTCCGCACATCCCAAATCTTAGTTTGTGTAGTTTCTCGTTCTCTATCAATCAGTACACTTCTAAATACTTTACCAGGTACACTGAGCAGACTTATTCCTCTGTAGTTTTTGCAATCATTCTTATTCCCCTTGCCCTTATACAGTGGTACAATGGTCGAGCTGTTCCAATCACTCGGCACTTTTCCAAACTTAACGTATACATTGAATAATTCACTCAATCTTCGTATACGCTTTGCATTTCAGTTCACACTCATCTACTCCTTTACCGTTTTTCAACTTTCCTACCGTTTTCTCAATCTCATTTAACCCAATTCTCAGTTTCATTCACCATTCCTTCCAGGTTCTTCTTATTTAACTGTTCAGCCTTATTTTCCTTACTACTGTACAGCTTTACGAAATATTCATGCCAACATTTCCTCACTTCACAACGGTTCCGTACTATTTCGTTGCTCGTATTCATCACTCCTGCAGCGTTCTGTTTTGGACCACGTTTTGTATGTTTGACCCATTTCCAGAAGAGTTTTTTGTTTCCCTCAAAATAATTCTGCATTTTCTCTTTCCATAGCCATCACTTCCTTTTTACCTATTCTCACTGCCTCCTCCGCTTCTTTGTTTCTTAAACTGTACACCTCATGCAATGGTTTTTTCTCAGTCTCATTTTTTGCAGCAATCATTGCCATGTACGCATCCTTTTTCCTACATACTGCCCTTTTTACCGATTTATTCCACCAAGCATACTTTTTCTGTCTACCTATAGTCGCTCTACCACATGCCTGTACGGCACAGTTAACAATACAGTCTTTTAAGCTTGTCCATGCATTTTCAACGTCATTGTATTTGATTTGTTCATTTCACACTGGTTCAATCACATTCAACTCTTTACTACTACACATCTGCATATTTCATTCTCGCGCCATTATCTAGTAGTATATCAACGCCAATTCTGAACGTCCGCACTACGTTTGCCTTCCTTCTCCAGACCTGCTTTTGCGCTAAACCGAGTCTCGATACAACCAAAAAGTGGCCGATTCACACTCTGATCCCCCATTACCTTTGTATCTCTCACCAGGTTTTAAAGTCGTTCATCATACACTATCAAGTCAATAGTACTTTTATGTTCACCTCTTTGCCATGTATACATACGCACATTTTCGTGCTTAAACCACGTATTAGATGCAAATAAGTTTCTTTCCACACACATTTTCACCACTCTCATTGATCCTATAATCTCCGAACCTTCCTAGGACGCATTCAGTATGTTCTCTATGCATACCCACCTATCCATTCCATCTCCAAATATCATTCCTCTTTCGTTTGGCTTACATACGTTCAATACGTTCTCTACATCATTCCAGAAGTTCTCACATTCTTGGTCTCTTACACCATGGACGAGAAACATTTTTCGAAATTCCACTTTCATTCTAACCCACATTACCCGGGGGAATACAATTCGTACTGTTTAACACATCTAACATTCCATTCATTCCTTGTGTGTGTGTGTGTGTGTGTGTGTGTGTGTGAGTGTACGTGCGTGCGTGAGAGTGTGTGTGTGTGTGTGCGTGCGCGCGCGTGCGTGCGTGCGTGCGTACGTGCGTGTGTTTGTGTGTGTGTGTGCGTGTGTGTGTGTGTGTGTGTGTTTGTGTGTTTGTGTGCGCGTGTGTGTGTGTGTGTGTGTGTGTGTGTGTGTGTGTGTGTTTGTGTGTTTGTGTGCGCGTGTGTGTGTGTGTATGTGTGGATGACTGAATTTATGTTAATACCCACGATACCTTCAAAACGAAAACACGTACGTACTTAAAATTTTCTATTTAAGCTTTTTTTCATTTCTACTGAAGCTAATTAGATTTTAGAAGTTCGGTGGCGGAGAGAGTGGGATCATTAGGAACTGTTGATTTTATCAAATATTTCAGAAACAGCTATATATTTCAAAGATATGAATGTACTACATTTTATTGTTTATATTTGTGCAGTTTACGTTAGATTTATATTTGTATATATATATATATATATATATATATATATATCTCGGAAGAAAATAAAAAATTAGTAAACCTCCTTATTATACGGAAATCTCACATAACGGAAATGGGCCCGGTCCACATTATTTCGGATAATCGGGAGTCTACTGTAGTAATAAAAAAAGCAAATTAGCGATTTTCTTAACTACTAACCTACCATATTCCTGAACGTTTACCTCAATACCTTCATCTGCTTAAAATTATTTCAACAAGCAATAAAGCGTAATCATGCATTTCTTAACAGTAAAGATTAATCTTTTTATTCAAGTTACTAGTCAGAGACTATTTACATTAACGTATTTTGGGTTACCGTAATGAGAGCAGAATCGAGGCCCGAGTGGGATGGAAGCCGTTCGGAGTGCCGTACCAAGGAGCGTCCGATTGTTTTAATAGGTAATTGGAATATGTTCTTTGATTGGTTTGAAGTTTAGGTTTGGTTTTATGTTGTTACCTTATTTAGAATAAGTGTAAGTATTTTGAATTGTTAGGTTAGGCCAATATATGTATAAAACCTTTTTCTGTTTATTCACCATGTGAAACCCCAGGCATCAATCAATTACCCTTATCTAAAAGATTCACGCCCAACCTGCGATTTCGATTTATAGCCCTGGTAAAACATAATAAAGATAAACGTAGCCCATTAAGGCTTTACAATACTACTTAAGTATTCAAAAACGACTCAACATGCAAACAAAAACTCGCAAACACGCAAAACGGGCTGACACCCTTTCAGGCTGCGAAAATATCAATTTTTAGTTTTGTTTGTGATGGTTAGGGCCATTGTGGCAAGGTTCCAAGGAATTTTAATGTATATGAGTCTTTGCTCTAAACGAAGGCATTTTAAGTTAATGCTTGGTGCACATACAATATAAACTAAGAGACTTTATAAAGTCAATTGTAAAATTTCTCGATTAATGATAAAAATAATTATCCTTTTTTAACTTCTTTAAGAAATGTTTCAATACAAAGAAATTCGGTTGCTTATATTTGTATGATTTTGGAGGTATCATTCTTTGCTGATCTCACATAGAACAAAACGTTTCATATTTATTTAAATTTATTAAATCTATGTTTAACGCACGAGGCGAGAAAGTTACATAGGTTTATAGTTGTAGTTGTACATACATTATTCACTATTCTGTGAAATGGCTGTAATATTTTATACGTTTTCCTTACGGAGCATCTTCTTTTAACAGTCACATTTTAGTGTTCAATTTTAACATACGACCACCATGGACCAGTGTTTGCTTCTTTTGAATTAGAAATTCGGCTTTCACTCTTGAACATGACCGAGTTGTCAATGCTTCCATCCACTATTCCATAATCTGTGCATTGTTGTATTTAGTCTATAACTTTTTACTTATTAAAAATAATATCGTGTTTACATTTTTGAAAAGAACGAGAAGCAGTCGAAGAAATATGATATGGTTCACATTAAAAAACATAAGTTTATGTTATAAATAAAAAATCTTGCACTCTATTTCATTTTTGGTTGCACCATCGTAATCTACGCCAAATATTACATAATTAATACCTGCTATTGTTTCTTTATCTCGTGAAATAAGCAAGTTATAACAATAGACAAAAATTGACAATTGAACGTTAGGGAACAAATGAAAAGAGATAAGGAACAATTGATAAGTCACAGAAGTATTCTTTCAAATCCGACCTAGACATCTCTATCAGTTTTTGTGTATCTACTCTTTCATATACTTTACCTACAATTCACTCGAAATCTGGCCAACCTGTACATTTTAATCACATTTACAGTAAATGTGGTTATTATACCTACTGGATTACTGTGTACACTAACGTTTAATTAATTCTTGGCGGTCTTATTCTATTAGTATGATGAACTAACATATTATAACAAAAAAAATATGATAAAAGTAGTAACCGTAACATAATACATTTACCTGTTTGTTAATTCTAAAAATGTGTCGGTTTACATTTCCGTAGCATGCAGGAAGAAGTAAGCACCCTTGCGGTTATATTTACTACTAACTAGCGGATAACTAGGACTAAGTACATATGATTAGTGCTGTCAACACGAGCCGACCGGTTTCTTTTGTGCTGGACTAATATAGAATACGAAATGTCCATCTTATCTAATTTCTTCAGGTTGGGTGGCGACTGACCACCGACTACTTAACTTATATTTCTGTCATTATGTTATGTTATTATAAGCCGCCCAAATGAAAGAACAATTTGCTAATTGCCTTGTTTCTGTCGCCGATGTTATGCACCCCGTTATTATAATTTGCTTTTCAAATATGCCGATTCACAACATTTTCAAACATAAGGTAGACTCTGTCCTTTGTGAAAAATTGACGGATTTCTATTTTATCTTATACCTTTACACCTTTCCCCATTTTGCTATGCAAAAAATATTTTTAATTAAATGCTCTAATTAATCACTATAGACTAACAATAATAATAAAAAAAAAATCTACTCTGTTCCATCTTATTTTGCATTAGAGCAGTCCATGATATTTAGTAGTGTCAAAATGACAAGAAGTCAATTTGACGCCGTTTTGTCAAAAGTAGTGCGGTATTGCTTACTTACGTAACTCATATGGTAATCAAGTCTCATATTGAATTATTAATAATTTGTGCAGAAAAAGTCATCGCAAAGAGTAAACAGTTGCAAATTTTAAGGTGTTATGAGCACCTTAAAAGTAGTGCAACGGAGAAAAGTAATGGGGAACTTATCAAAATAGTGTCGGATATATTTCAAGTACGTAAGCATTTAAATCATATTTCGTGCGTACATTAAGTATGTAATTGATTTTAGGCTTCATAACGAACTATCCAAGACATCATAACGGCAAGACCGACTTAAAGTCGACATATTGTGGTAAATGCGGAAAATTTGAGTTTTGGGATTTCACATTTAGGAATGATACAATGACTAATCTGGCAATTTAATTCGAAAAATGTATATCAGTAGTCATAGTTCTAATCCACTTTGTATAGGATTTACATTACAAGGTCAATTGAGTTTTATCGTCGTGCACGTACGCGCCCCTCGCTTCCTCGTCCTCTCAAGGTCAAATTGGAAAGGTAAAAATAGAAATTTCAAAAGTAATCATGATATTCTTATGGTGTTGTCACGGTCAAAATTGGAAAGCTAAAAATAGAAATTGCAAAAAACTTCTATGTACAGAAAACTATCATACGTAGCCGTAATTAGATCTTGACTTTGAATTAAGATTCGTATTTCTTCGGAAGGCTTATATTTGGAAGATCCATAGGGCGAGATAAGTGTGAATATCCGATTTAATTATAGTATCATCAAAATGTACGTTTTGAAACACGTTTAATGATTCGGCCATTGTCGCTGAGAACTTTTAAACCAATTGAAGTTAAACAGTTTTTTTCTGCATATTTTAACCTCAATGAAGGTTGAAGGCTAAATAATGACTTACTGTAGGGATGATATCTTTTACATGAATTTTTAATGATGGAATTGCTCCTTATTTGATTCTCAGACCCGTGTTATTTTAGTTCTAAGCGTTTATTTCTAAATATTGAGTATTACTGGGAGTTTTATTTAGACGATAACCTGGTGAAACTGAAACATCAATCCCAAATAATACTTTAGAGGATTTCCCGTTTCGATAAAATCCTTTTATAATGTTGCACTCTACGTGTAAATTGGCGTGTTTAAGTATTTGGATGTCTAACGCCGATGTATGTAAAATATTTGGTTCTAATAATTTAGATTCAAACCCTAGCATGCAACCAATGCTATTATCTTTAGTAAAATCGATCTCAAATGAACTGTTTATCTCACATTTAAGTGTATTGTTGTTTGCTCTGATGCTAAACCTTTCTGTAGGTATTTTAGATTTTAGACAATCGTTAATTTCATCTAACTCATATGCACCGTGTGGAATATTAATCACTTGCAAATGAGATCGATTTGTTCTAAAATAAAATCTATCGTTGTCTGTGTAAATGTTTCTAATGCTGTTGAAATCGTAAAATCCAATAACGTATTTCTTCCTCAAATCTGGCTCTATCGGAGGATAGAAGTTGTAGCTTGCTGTGTTACCCACACCTTCTAAACTGAGTGTTATTGACATAACTGAGAGAATTTAATGTTGTATCGATTATTTACATAAAAATTGCAGGCATAGGTGTCCGCAAACAATTGTATTAAATTCTTGATCTTTAATTTGAACTTTAATGTTTTTCTTTCCTCCTAAACTTTTTACCACACGTTTTGCCACTGAAAGGGCTGAAATTTCCGTTAGGTTTCATTTTTTTAGCTATTATTTTTTTCGTAAATTTCCCCCATTCTTCTTTTTCTTTTTCAGATTAGATTGACGTTTACACCCCATTTTCTCTCTGCTTTCATAATGGTACTGACTGCTAAAGCTGCAGTTCGTTCACCTAACGTTGCGTCTAATGATTAAAAGCGCCCCCAAGCTTTTTTTTGTAAAATTTTATCTGCGTTATGTCTACTTTCTAATTCTCGGTACTCTCTGTAACTGATATCACCGCGTGCGAGTCGTTTCTCTAATTTTGTACCAGGACCGCAATACTGGTAACCAGGTAAATGCAATTCAAACGGAAGTTTATTAATTAGAGTATTCCCTAACCCACGACCACCTGCACTCTTTCGCTTCCTACCTAACATTGTTTAACTAGATGGATAAAGCAGGGTATTTATATCTAAATCAAAACAAATCATAGTTATTTCTTTATTTAGTAAATGCTATACATTAGATAAGCAGGTCGATAATACAATATTTCCATTAAACATACAGTGTTATGTGAATTAATATTATACCTGGCATTTATAACATCATCAATGTCTTTATAAATGTCATTGTCATTACCATGAAATTCTTTCTCACGAAAACGACGGTAGTCAACAATTTGTTGTATGAACTTTTCATATTGTAAGATTCAAGAAATTCCAATCTATCGCTTGTTATATCCTTTAAATTGAATAGTTTTCTACATTATGGGCGTTGAATGTGCAGGAACGACTGTTGTAGTTTTCTATCATAACAGTTTACAAGATTCTGTCATATCTTTAATCAATTCCCAATTGTAATAAATACCAAGATTGCTAGATAGAGATTCATAATGTTGATTATATCTTCTTCTTCGTTTACATTTGACCAATCAATTTTGTTTTCAATGTCTTGGGGTCGAAAAAATTGTAATTCTACACATGAATGCCATCTTAGAAGCTCATTCCATTACTTCATATCCAACACTACATTATTGCCTTGGTCACAGTTGCCACACCCTATACGCACTACTGGTGCAAGATTGAGGTGTATACTGTATCCAATTTTCATATGTTTTGCATGATGAGTATCGCTCGATGGTTTATAATAAGTACAATCGATTAAGTATTCATTAGTCGCTTGTTTATACACGTCATGCTTATGTTGAGACCGGTCAGTGTTAGGAGAAGAATAACCTTCATCTTGCTTCTATTCATTTTTACTACTACCACTGCTACTACCATCACTATTTGGATAGCACCAACAACAAAATGTTAAATTATTATTCATATTGTTACCACAATGACGTAAGGTATCCATATATAATGGTGAACTTCTGAGTTTGGATCGTTCCAGAACTGATTTTATTGCTGCTTGCATGACTTTACTTGCTCACAATTTCACTACGACTAAACACTCGCTGCAGTTTATAGAGGAAAAATGTGTCCTTTAGTACCTATCGCAACTTTTCAAATACTCCACCTTGAGCTATTCTATTTTGAGCCTTCCAATTTTGACCTTGACAACACCATAAGAATATAATGATTACGTTTGCAATTTCTATTTTTAGCTTTCAAATTTTGACTTTGACAACACCATAAGAATATCATGATCACTTTTGCAATTTCTATTTTTAACTTTCCAATTTTAACCTTGACAACATCATAAGAATATAATGATTACTTTTGCAATTTCTATTTTTAGCTTTCCAATTTTGACCTTGACAACATCATAACAATATAATGATTACTTTTGCAATTTCTATTTTTACCATGACAACACCATAAGAATATCATGATTACTTTTAAAATTTCTATTTTCAGCTCTCCAATTGGACCTTGAGAGGACGAGTGACCTTGAAGCGAGGAGCGCGTACGTGCACGACGATAAAGCTCACTTGACCTAGTAATGTAAATCCTACACAAAGTGGATTAGAACCCCCTATATGACTATTAATATCTTACTTTAGACAAATTATATCATCACGTTAAAACAGACTTCGATTTTGCTGGGGACCGAACGTACGTTATTTACAATTTTAAATTCAATGGGTTAGAAACACAAACGCTGTATTACGCCACTCCTTTTCCTGTCAACGGAAATGGAGGTTTACTGTTGAGTGTATTACTACTACTGAATAATTATCACTTTTGCCCTTTTAGCTCAGTCGGAATTTTGTACTTGCAAAATAAGGATCGGGGTTCGTTATTCAGGCTCTCAACACTTTGAACAAATAGATAAAAAAAGTTTATATACATATATTTATTCCCTATTTACTTTTTACAAATCTAATATGGTTTATTTAAATTACTTAACTAAAATATATAAATATATTTTACGGTGGATTCTACTTTTCCTGGCAGGATCCTCAAGTGGACATACTACGTCCTGGTGGGTCCCGGAACTAAGGGTTAGGTAGTCCTCTGGAGTTTCTGTAATGTAACATTAATAGAAGGTTTGGGTTTTGACTCGTAGTTTACGTCCTTTGACTGGTTTCAGTTTATACTGGTTAATTGCCGAAATAAAATGAATAATTTTACCTGAATGCGTCCCTGTATAAAATACAGAAGCTGCTAGCAAGATAACGCGGTATAAACACGTGCGCGATAAAACACCGAGTTCAATGCTCTGCATCGATATTTTAAAGCGGTCGGTTTTAAATGTATAAAAGTAATCCAATTTTATACCTGCTTTTCTTATGAAAATAAACCCATTCACGTCGAAATTCAATTTTGCCCTTTTTAAATAAATGAAAGCTTTTCTTATGAAAATAGCTTCTATACGGTAGCAGCGGATTATTTGCTTACTTTTACGATATTAATTATTTTAGTGCACAGTTTTTTATTTAAATGAAAATACTTTTGTTATGTTGGCCAATTTTACAATATAAAACCTTCGTTTTCTATTAAATTGAATCTTTCGCGTCTAACAATAATGATTTGAATTATTTAACACGAAATATATTATCTGATAGTTTCTGGTTTACAGGTAACAATCTTATTAATTGCAAACGGTGTAACTTACGTTGTTCGGTGCTGGCGGCGGTGGTTTTTACGATTTCTTTTCTATATTACTGGATTAACGGCGTTAACTAGGTGTTCAGCTTAATCTCTCGACGAGGTTTTAATTACAGGTACTCTGCGGTTGCTGGTACGTTTGTCGAGGTGTTTTTGTGTTGTAGTGTTCGTGTAAATTTGTGTAGGTGGATCTCCTTTGTTAACAATCTGGGCAACCACCCGTTAAACTAAGCAAGAGGATCTCCGTCGGTCAATGGAATGTCGGGCAACTACCCTTCAAACTCCACAGTGTAGGTGTCTAGTAATGGAAGAGTATGTCGGGCTTACAACCCTGCATATCCCTGTCACCAGGTGTATAGTGTTGTCTTTATTTCGACTTACGTGCATTCAACGTTCGATCTCTGCAACTCTAACCCTTTGACGGTTTTAAACGGTAGTAGTCGGCGCGAACGCGACGATAGAGCACACGATTTCTATTCGGATTCTTCTGGTAGCGCGAGATTGATAAAGGATTGATTACAAAGAGAGTCTATATATTAATTTATTAATATTCTTTCCGCGAGGGGTCGATTCGATCAGATTCGAGAGAGTCCCTCTATATTTATTTATTAATATTCTTTTTTCTTGCAGTGCGTGCCGCGATTTTATAAAGAATTCGCGAGGGTGGTTACGAAACTTTGGTCGTGAGATTCCGTAGGCCAGTATTGGTGGAAGATGCTCTGACTTATACAAACTTTTAAACGTTTTTGGGATTTACGTCTGGAGGGAGGATGCATGATTAATTATTGTGCAATTTTATGCAACGTTATGAAACATGTTTAACTTTTACTAAAACTTCTACGAATTTTTCTAATTGCTTGCACCTGTGCATTTAGCGAGTCACTTTATCTTAATAAATTCCGTGAATATTATATCAGTACTGGTATTTTACTTAGCAAATAATTAATCATGATAGGAAAATTTTGATAAAGGACGGCGTCTTGCTAAGAAACTTTAGGAAACTAATTAATAATAATAAAAAATTTGGACATCTGACGGCGTCCCTTTACAACGTCTTAATGGACAAAAAATGTATGTAATGTAATGTTCTCGACGAACCGTGGATTTATTAAAATGGTTCTAATATTCATCGTTGGGTGCACGACTCTGACATGAAAAGTAATCCATCCCAAATTAAAAGTGAAGGTAAAGAGTATACCATTTTACACGCGGGGTATAATTTACGATCTTTGAAAAACTGCGACTATTTAGCCGATTCAGGAAACGAGGGACCCGTTTCAAAATTTGTTGATTTAACATCTGATTCCTACGCTGTCGAAACTACCGGGAAATTGTCTGGTGGTTATGGATAACGCACCGTATCATATGGTGCAGACAGACAAGCTACCCTCATATTCTAGTAAGAAAAACGAAATTTTGATTAAGCATGGGAATGAAGTTTTATGATTGCAGCCACACGATTGTCAATATTACCCTCTTCAAATGGTGTGGCGTTTTTGAAAAAATTATTACAATAAGCAAATAAGTTCTGAACCTCCGTTGAAAGATACTGATCTGAAATTATGGCTCGAGGCTTTATCCAAATTTTTCCCTACAGTGTGGCAAAGTTTTTATTAACATACGGAAAAGACTATTTCAAATGATTGGGAGAAACCCATGGGACAATTTTCGATTGAAAATATCCTACTTATTATTATAGCACTAGGAGAACCCGATTCAGATGTAAATAGTCATATGAATTCACAATCTTCTGGTGATATAATCCAGTTGAAGTAAGAAACCACTGTTTGACATCAACATTTTAGTAAAAATACATTTAAATATTTGGTTTTCATTAGATCTTGTCCGTGGATATGAAAGCAGCAATCTTGTGGTCAATTCCATTTAGCTACGATTTAAATGGATACATCTCTAGTTATTTACTTTCATGTGTACGTAACAGTCAAGAAAAGAACGACGCCGCAGAAAATTTCACACTGAATTATTTTTAAAAAAGCGCTTTGGATTTCCTGGATAAGTTAAATTAAATGACTCCATATTGATGCCCTGTTTACCTATTGACGTTGCGACCAAAGAACTAAGATTGCACCTAAACATCATGTATAATAGCTAAGAAAAGAAAGAGCAAAATGCGATAGGTAAATTTTTTATGAACGCAAGTCTTCACATTGGATTACTCATGAAATCGCGCTCTAGATTTCCAGCATATTGCTCTCCTGTTTTTTTTTATTTTGGAAGAACGAAAGGGCATTCTTTTTAATTTTTTACGCAGATTTGGTTAACAAAACATCTCATTGTAATATATAAGACAGATGTTATCATTTATGATCAATGTAAAGCATTCCCGTTTTATGGATGTAATAGAAGTTCAAGGTCTGAAGAAAACTATGTTGCAACGCTGCTTTAGTTTCACCCTAAATATATAACTTACAGTTTTCAAAAGTCAAGCTACGGTAGAAACTTATGGCTCTTTTGACAGTGATACAACACTCTCCCTAGATTTCCATGGATTACTCTAATGCAAAAAAAAAGAACGTACAGAGCATAGTTTTTTTCTACAACTGTTGACATTTTTGATAGGTTTAAAGACAAAATTTTTCTACCGCGTGCGCGATATATTTCGCGCATTGTTTGTAGATTAGGCACTATAAACCTCTAAATAATTAATAACGAAAAACAGCTTTATTAGAGCTCAAGCTATTTAAACAGGCTATTGCCTATAATTATAAAACCTACTATACAATAATATCCAATTGAAAATTTAAAACACAGCCTCACAAAAAATTCTACTTTTAACACCCCTAAAAAGCAAACAAACTTTCTTGAATCAGAGCTAAGAACAGATACACAGATACACAGATACAAAGATACACAGATACACAGAAACACAGATACACAGATACACAAAGGAAGAAACAAATTCTTCTACAGAAGGGCGGTGCATTTCTACAACAAAACAACATTTTAACGCAGCTGGGTAATGACGGATAAAGTTTTAAAAACCAAAATGACTAATCACGACAAATGGCAACAGTGCAACCAAGTCCTTCAAAGATATCATCTACACTTTTCCAAGCAACTACGATGATTCACCGAAACGCAAGGGTCTTGTATCAACACTTCCGACCTCATATAGGATGAAAGGTGAGGCTTTCTTACGTATACTTAATACGAACGGTTATGTATTTTGGGATAAAAGGGGTACTGTCACAATAAAAGACGAGATCATCCCTCATTCCAACATTATAGATCTGGTTCACGAAATGCTAAGACAATGAAAAACTACAAACCCACACGGTTGGCGACAGTTTGCGATGTACATTAAAGAAATAAAATTTTCCACGAGAGTTTATCGGAAATACACGAAGACGTGATGCTGCTGCTTCAACGTTAGGTGATACTAACGTTGAACAGACCCTCGCAACTACAGGTGAGAATTACGATGTTGATAGTGAATCGTGGGAAACCCCGAAAAGATCCTTTAGGGGAAGAAGACTTACTAGATTGGGATAGTTGGCGAACAGAACATGGATGAATGGATCCTACGCATCCGCAGAGTTTGCGGGTATAACACCTTTAACTAACGCTGTAAAAGGCAAATACGGTGAAGTGAAAAATTGGCTGCTGGCACAGGAAGCATATACAATACATAAACCAGTTAGGAAGAAGTTTCAACACAGTCGGTATATTGTGAACAATATTTACGAGCTGTGGCAAGCGGATCTTTGTGATATGCGAACTTTAAGTAAATACAACAGTGACTACAATTACATCCTAACGGTTTTAGATGTGCTTAGCAAGAGGGCTTGGGCGAGAGCTCTTAAAACGAAGACAGCCGCATCTGTAACTGAAGCATTCGCCGATATTTTTAAGGAGTGTGGCAATACACCGGCAAATCTACAGACGAATAAAGGTAAAGTGTTTGTGGCGGGCAGTGTACAAAACTTTTTCAAGAAACAAAATATCAATTTCTTTGTAACAAATAACACCGATGTAAATGCATATGTAGTTGAAAGATTTAATGAAACATTGAAAACCAAGATGTGGCCTTGTTTTACCTACAAAAATTCCTACATGTATATTGACGAACTCCAAAACTTGTGACCGCTTACAACAATAGCCCTTATTCAAGTAAAAAGACGGCTGTAAACGATGTAAACATTTTGGAAGTGTGGCGTAACCTGCATGCGAAAGGATTAGGCCCAACACGTCAACCTAAATATACAGCCGGTGAGCATGTCAGAATACGCTTGAACTAAGTGTACCTTTGAGAAGGGCTATGAAACTAATTGGAGCGAGGAAGTTTTGACAGTTAGCGAAGTGATAAAAAGAAGAGCACCAGTTTACAGCATAATCGATCTTAATAAAGAGTCTGTTGAGGGTACCTTTTACAAGAAGGGATTGCAAGTTGTTACGGTTGAAAGAGACACCCTATTCAAAGTCGATAAGATTTTGGTCGAGAAGGACAAATTTAATAGTTGGGTTATTTAAAATGGAGTTTTATTTTACCTTATTGAGTAATAGTTCTATGACGTAGTTTCCTGATAATATGACCTCAAGCTTTGTTACACAGTTACCAAAATGAATAAGATTAACAGGTTCTTGGGTTGTAGGCATATCGAAAATTCAGTACCCTTGCTCTTTTGCCGCTGTAAGTGGGATAGACAATTTAATTTATTATAGAACCGAACCACCTACTAGAGGCTATATTAAAAAAGGCTGTATCACATTTTCAACACGACAGCAAGAAAAACAGTTATATTGATGCCAACATAGAAGACATTGCTAACGAGGTAAATAACCACGAGCTAATAAGTAAATTGTTAACAATCGAATACCATAAGTTAACTAAGCGTGTCACTACGAAATTAAAAACCCCTCTCACTATTCGGCTTCTCACAACGTTTAACCTTACAGTTGGGTTACCCTCCGTATCAGAATATAGCTATGGTACCAATACCCCCGCATTCCGCTAGTATATGGATAAGATTACCAACGCAGATGTTTGTTTATTGCGACATCGTTGAACCGAAAATTCTGAGTGATGTTTTATCTCCGCTTATGCATATAGTAAACATTACTTGAGAAAACTATGCCTACGGGAGCCATAAAGATGTGATTTTTTCGCCTGCACACTACACACCGGTGATTACTCCGATGAATCGAGATTAATATAAAAACAGATACGGGTGCAGCAATGCCATTCGAGTTTGGGATGTCGTGTCTGAAGCTACACTTTAAGAAAGTACAATAATGGTTTGTCCTTATCAACAATATTATATGAATCAGGCTGGTAATGGCATCGGCTCCATCTACAGAGGCGCCCCATATCAGCGTGTCCATGGTATAAGTTGGTTAGGTGGTATATTTAGGAGCATAATACCGTTATTTAAGTCTGGTGCAAAGGCTATTGGAAAAAAGCTCTAAGCGCAAGTACTAATATTGTGTGACGTCATAGAGGATCGACCTGTTAAGGAATCTTTTCAAGAGAGATTTCACGAGGCAGGTAGAAATCTTAAGCGTAAACCCGATGACACAATCGATAAAATGATGGAGGGTTCGGGCTATAAAAGAGTACATCTAACCGATAATAGCCAGTCTCTACTGAGAGCTGTTACTAAGAAGAAGGAGATATCTTCAAGATAATGGCTTCTTTACATGCACAATCGTGAATACGTCATTTGTTCGCTTTACCCTCGACGCAGACAAGTACCGAGAGTGGTGAATTGATATTTTACAAGCCCTTGTCAGCTCTTAGTGATAGAATTTGTAGTGTCAGGAAATGGAAATGATTACATAGATTTAAGTCAGACCATGTTGTGTATCACAGCTTAAGTTCTAAAGCAAGGTGATACATCACTTACTGATGTAGATATTGTAGCACCGGTAAACAATTGCATTCACTTTTCTCGCAAGTGGAGGTTTACTTAAATCAGAAGATGGTATCTCAACCAAACAACACCTACGCACACCGCTCATATATCGAAATGTTGTTAAATTATGCAAAGGAGGTCAAGATCTCACATCTAGGTTGCAGCTTATGGCAAAATGATACAATCGATCAGATGAATACGATGGGCCACGCAAATAATAGTTTTTCAAAACGTCAAGTACTTGTAACGACCAGCAAACAGATTGAGATGATTGGTCACTTGCACTCGGATTTGTTTGATCAAGAAAAGTACCTTGTAAGTGGTGTTGAGTTAAAACCTAAATTTGTACGACCAAAAGATAGATTTGGTCTAATGGTAGCACACGGTGCAACTTACAAGACGAGAATTATGGATGCTAGTTTACTGGTGAGACGTATGCGAATCAATCCCACCATTCTAATTGCTCACGCTAAAGCCTTACAAACAACTGCAGCAAGATATCCTGTTACAAGGAAAGACGTAAAAGTTTTAACTATACCTACTGGCATACAGCGAAAATCATTGGATAATGTCTTCCTGGGACAGTTACCTAAACGATGTATGTTAGGTTTTGTACCAAATAAAGCCTTCAACGGTGATTACCCTCAAACCCGTTCAATTTTCACCACAACAATATTAACTACATGTCGTTATATATCGACGGTCAACAAATTCCTTGGAAGGCCTTACAACAAGACTTTACAGCTAACGGTTTATATGTAAGGGCGTATCATACCTTATTCTGCGGTACGGGTATTCATTTTTGAATGAGGGCAACGATATATCGAGAAGCGATTACACCGACGGTTACTGTTTAATGGCCTTTGTCCTAACTCCTGACTTGTCTGCAAACGCTAGCACTCACTGGAATGAATCTCTTTGGCTGGAAGCTCTCACAGAAACCGTTAACTGTTTGGTATACGCAGAATTCGACAAGGTGGTTGAAATCGATAAACATCGGAACGTCGTCATGGATTTCAGCTGTTAAAAGGAGTAGCTCTACAACACAAAGTTCAGTGTACAGCAGTAGTTGAAACAAGATGGACGTACAATGGTTTAGAGGAGTTGATAATGAATTCATACCGAAAGAAATTGCTGTGGTTACAGAATACGGTTTGCTATTGTTGATGCTGATAAAGTCACCTCGAGATTATTTTATATCAAAACCCATGTCAAGACAGATAAGGTATTTAGTGGATAAATATCACGGCTTAAAATGGCGATTGGGGTATGTACCCACAACAATTTCCAAAAGGATCTGATAAGAGCGTTGTTGCCATTTAACAAAATTCACGTTAAGGGCAGTGAAAAACAACAGCTTTGAAGATTTCTTAACAAAGCAATAATAATCATGGGCAAGACTGTTTGTCCATTGCTTAAAGAATTGAAAAAAGAAGTAAAGGCTTATAATTTTTCAAACCATAACTTCGCTGAGGTTATGTGTGCACTTGAAAATGCATTACTATTGCAAAACTGGACACAGACCAACTCCAAAGCTATATGCAGTACGGCCCCTCAAGGATATCATTTACGTTTCTTAGAGAAGAATTCTAGATGGTTTAGTTATAACAAAATGATACTGCAGGAGTACCATTCGTATGTGTGTGGACCTTATACGCTAATGTTTTTGTATTTTAAATTAAATAATTTATCAATGATTGATTTTGTAAATAAGTTTTTTACTACATGTTTAATTATAAGAGTGATTATACCGCTAGATGCCCCCACAAACAAATTTAACTATTGGACATGGCGGCGAAGCCCCGAGATCAAGTTCCGAACCTATACCTATCTTACAAGTTAGCATTACGGCTCCCTTTAGAATGCAAAGACTTAAATACAAATTTACCTTTCCCACCAATGTATCCACGACAAGTGGGGTAAAGGACCGAGAGCAAGCTGCGAAGCCCTACACTTGTCTTACAAATTAGCATTAAGCCCCCTTATTAGAATACAAATTTAAATTTCAAGAGGGCCACGGCCCACGAAGTTCCGAAGACCTATGCCAAAAGGTTCTTACTCGACAAGGTGGCCGACAAAATGGCCAATTACCAATGAGGTAAAAGGATGGGTGTGTCTTAGGCTTAGCCCTGCCTTAATGAAGCCATAAGGGCCTTATCTCGTCTTAACCGTTCCTTAACCCAGTCAAACGGCTGCTAGACTACCGGAGGTTTTGTTCTCTTGGAGGTTTTTGTCCTCAAGTGGCCCCATTCTACTTTCGTTTATTAGATTTTTGTTCCAAAGTTATGTTAATTCTATTAAAGTTCTATTTAATTATTCGTGAACTAGATAGTTAAGTTAAAAATAATAATAAATAGGAAGTTCTTAATTAAAAATCTAATATGTTACCTTGTAAATAAATAAGCCTATTTAACCCTTTAAGGAGCAAAACTCAGGTTATTCATATATTGTGAATATTTTCATAAATTTTGTATAAAAATGAAGTAAAATAATGCATTCAATGAAAAAAAGGCAAAAAAGTTCTCTAGTTTTTTCTTCAAGTGGTGGTAAAAATCGCTACCAGCGATCATTCTTTACTTTAATATTGCTCAAGATTCACTGGTATATATTTACCACTATATTTATGCAACACTTAGAATATTGTAACAAAACAAAAGGTGAGTTATAAGAAGTTTATTGATATCTGAACAATTATTTTTCATACATTATTTTTGGTGATAAACCGAAAAACATTCTTTGCATAATACAACATTACATTTTTCACAAATTATGTTTGTTCTCTTTTGCTTCTTTTTTGAACTACAGTTGGCACAGCTTCTGTAAGTGCCCTTGATTGGCAAGTGGAAACCTACGTCAACAAGATTTGGTTTCTTCGACTTACCAACTTGATTTGGATTGGGTCCAGGTCGTTTTCGAGATGAGAATACACCAATTAATTGGTCAGCCAACTGACTTCTGTATTGAAGATGTGTAAGAGCTACTTCACGGGGGTAGTTTTAATGATGATGGTGCCTATATAAAATGTAGCTGTTTACTATTGATGCGTCAAGGATGTAGTAAAATAATTTTATCCACCATCTTTTGGACTTCCATTGAATCGAATAGGTTGACATCAACTGATCAAAACGATCTACCCCACCCATGTGTGCATTATAATCAGCAATAGCAGTTGGATAAGGTACTTCTTCACGAGTGCCATCCTTACTTGTTCTGAGGACAGTTGTTTTTTCTTTAAAGTTATGCATGTTACTTATCAGTGTCACACATTTTGTTCCCCGGTCTTTCCATTTATGGACGGATATGTTGCCACTAGCTGCGAAATCAGACTCACTCATTTTTAATTTTTTGTCCCACACGCGAAAAGTTGTTTTTCTAAAAGTTTTGCGAAGAGTGGCAATGTAGAAAAAAAATTGTCATAGTAAATGCAATAGCCACGATTTTGAAACTGGCTACTAAGTTGCATTACGACCCTATCACCAAGTGAGTCTTGGACAGCTGCATCCGTTTTGCCTTGATAGACATCGAAATCGATCAAGTAACCAGTCTTTGCACATGCTATGGCCCAAACCTTAATTCCTCTCTTCACAGGCTTCATGGGCATGTACTGCTTCAACACAGTTCGCCCCTTGAAAGGAACCATGCTTTCGTCGATTGACAAACATCTGGACGGTGTAAACAATTCAGAAAATTTTGCTTTTACATGCTTTATGAGCGGTCGGATTTTATACAACTTATCGAACATAGGGTCACCTTTTTGAGGCATCTTTGAATTGTCATTCATATGTAGCAGTCTCAGAATTTTCAGAAATCTTTTCACTGTAAAAACCTTTGCCACTCTTGGTACAAAGAAGTTTTTGTCAGACGTCCAGTATGATTTCACTGTAGGTAACGTGTGGAAACCCATAATTATGAAAACACCAAAGAAGGCCTGTAGTTCCTGTGTAGTTATATCTGAACATTTTCCAAAGTGTATTGCATACAGATTCGATTCATCTATAATTTTTTGATGCATATCGTTAGTGAAAATAGCACTAAAGGAATCTAAAGGGGTTGCATTTTCTGGAAAGTCTATGTTTATTTTTGAAATTTCACAGAAATCGAATGAGCTGTACTCTAAGACTTGATCTATCTTCTTACACCACTTGAAGTCTGCAGTTTTAGGAGTTGAAACATTTACATTGTCTTCAATAATTTTATTCGCTTCTGATTCTGTGTCACTTTCAGAAGAAAATATATAGGCAATATTGTTTTTTGTACAATGATTTTATGGAAAATAGTCTGGATCCAGACGTGAATTATCAGAATTAATATCGTCGAGAAAGGAGTAATCAGGAACAGAATGAGTTTGATGATTAGCAGATTCACCTGATATAGCGTTAACTGTATCAGTGCTGTTTGCTAAAACCATAGCCGATAGCGTTTGACTATTTTCACTTGACGTCGACGCAATGGCTGTGCTGGAACTAATCGAATGACGAGTGCTACATTTCGCTGAAGAAGGTATAAATGAAATATCTTCTGCATCAGAGTCACCCCCATAGTCTGACAGGCAATAATTTTCATCTTCTGAATCGTCCTTCGACGCCAAGTTCTCTAATTCATTTTGGGTGAGCGGGCGTTCCCACTTTTTTGGCGGTTTCTTACTCATTGCTGCAACAACAATTACGTATTATCACCCAAAACATCTTTTTGCAACGCGAAATAAAATGTAATTAATTCATAAATGAAAGACCAAAGACTACACTATCTCTTTCAGTAATTACTATTTCAAAATTATTTGATTATATGTACAGAAAATGTTCATAAAGTATTCATTATAAAATAGGTTAGGATTATCTAAAAAGTTATACATTGAAACTAATAATACAACTAAACAATACTTACCTCTTTGCTATCAAGTGAGCAGCCTAAGAGTATCCTTTAATCACTTCGTGTATTTATTTCACAGTGTTTTTATAGATGAAATAATAAATAACACAAATAAATTTCAATGTCAACAGTACTACTAAAAAGTACCGTCCTACGTGCCCACTGGTAGCTATGTTTACCAGTGATTCAGTTTTAGGCTCATGCGCACGTTCATGTAGTATCTGGTAGCTAATGCTACCAGATATCGTTTGGAACTCGCTCTTTGAACTTATGGTCCAATATTCAGTACTATAGGAAAGGTAGATCGCCTTAAAATGTAAATGGTAAACATAGCTGCCAGTGATCCTTAAAGGGTTAAACTTAAGGAAATTGAGTAATGACATGAGGCATTCTTTCGTTTCATGATGGCGGCCATGCGTAATCAAAGCTTACTAAGAAAAAAACTATAATTTCGAATTTTAAAGCTTAAAGAAACTATTAACCTAGACTTGTCATAAATCATTGAAAAGATCTAGAAGTGCTGTTTTCAAAAATGCAAAAAATCGAAAATGGGTTCTGTAAGAAAATAAAAAGTTTATGTAAATATCTAGAAAATAAATGTGTGCGTTAAATACCTTTTACAAAAGTGTCCTAATAATATCACTTATTTACTACCTGCCGGCAAAAGCTAAAAATGCACGATTTTGGTTTTGTCCCAAAGATAAATCAAGTCTTAGGGCGGATTTACATTTGTAATAAAAATTTTCTAATTTAAACAGCAGTGTAGTTAAAACGGTTTCCTAATAGTCAAATTTGGGACATACTGTATTTTAGGAATCCAAGTAAAAGCTTCGCCGAAGTCAAGTTGTGAAAGGTGATATTGGAGTTAATTAGTTGAATATTTATTCTTGTAGGTTAATAAATTCGATTGATCCCCATTATTTAAGCGTGAATTGTACAAACCAGTTGAAGAAATTTAATATTAATACACTCTTGATAGAATTTATTTGACAGGACTTTTTTTCAATAGACTAAACGAACGGACATGAATAACATAGCTTGTGGTCTATGATTAAATTTCTGCGCTATCGCGTGATCTCATCTCATAGAAACTACCATCTTATAGAGTTATTGTTGTTGAAATCTTTACTGCTTTTTTTTATCTCCTAATAATTTTTTGCTACTAGTTTAAAATCAGCTTCTGTGTTAAGACCGGATATTGTAAAATTGGAAACCTAAGCTTGTTATTACTAAAATTCATCAATCATTTTTCTACGTCAAGGCTGACTTCTTAACTAGTTTTAAATATCTATTGTATTTTTGTATAATTTTACGTAAAGTATAATGAGCCCATTGTGAAAAAAGTTTCATTTTTGAAATATTAAAAAGGGTTAAAAAATTATGACAAATTTAGGTCTATACGTGAAGAATTCATCCATCGATCAAAATTGATTTTTTCTCACAAAGATTACACTTTTTCCCACTAAGTATACATGGTTAGGCGTGATAAATACCTATTATTTATTGTTTTTTTTTTAATTATGACCTACTAAGCTTGCATTGACCAAGAGGGTTAGGTGAATCTTTTTACAGATTTATCTAAATTTAGTTAAGGGTATAAACATGACAGCTTAAAAAGGTCGCGGCTCGTTATGAAACTAGTGAGCGTCGGAACGAGAAATAAAAGGTTTACATTTATTGAGGGTCGGTCCGGAAAAGGGATGTAATAACAACCCTTTATAAGCCATATGTGAACTATAAAAAGAAAAGTCATTCCAAGTATTAACGAATCAAATAATTTTCGAGAGGTTTCAAAATTTGCATTGGGCTTAATCAAACTTAAAAAGGTTGGTAAATAAGATATTTTTTAGTGAGTACGGTCGAGGTAGAACAAATGACAGATATAAAAAGATGGTCAATTACAATTGACCACAAAAATAAACCAATCGTATATAAATGACCTAGATATAAGGGGTGGTGAGGGTGGCGCACGCCTGCCAACTGTAGAACCCGCGACTGCTACGGTAGCGCGTGCCCTAGCAGGTGGCCGACATATGTATCTACGACATAGGCATCCCCCACACTTATACGACTTCGACCCTTCGATTTTAAATTTGACTTTTTGCAAAAGTGCAAATTACAGCAACTTCTCATTCTTTTTATTTACATGTCTTGAACCACCCAGAAATATAAAAAATGTAAAAGAAATCTCAGACAAAAACTGAAAATACTTCAAACACTTAAATAGATCAAACCATTGTTAACGTTAAATTATTTGGATAAAACGCTATTGTGTACTGTATTCCTGTATATTGAAATCTATAAAATCGTTTTACTAGGCCTATAAACGAAAATCTTTTTCAAGTGCCTTAAAGTCATGTGTAACTCGACCTTTCGTACTACTTAATACTTTTGGTAATGAGAGACTAAGTGCATACGCGTATGAATATACACCAATTTAAACAATCCAAACGATTGTTATTTTCTATATTTATTCGCTACAAGTGTAACGGGTAGGATGTTGTTTATAAACTATGCTAACAGAATTAAAATATCTGGCGTGGAACACACGACCTTCCAACCTACAAAGTGGAAATTGAAAGAAATGAAATAATTTTTTAAGATAATTATGGAACAACGTGTTTAGCACGTTCATAACAAAAATACGCAACATTATAAAACAAAAACAATAATCTAATTTCAGATCAATGAAAATGTAAACTTATACCATTATTACACATATTTAAAATACTTATCTTTTTTGGGTTTTCAATGGTGTATTTTTGTATTAATGTTTTAGATAAATCTAAACGTTCCGATAACACTTACAGTTATCGTCCTCAGTAGCATTAAACTTTTTCAGAGTTGTTTAAGGTGTTGAAACAAAACGAAATTTTAAAAAGTGGAAAAGCAAACATAAGCCTGCTATTAATATAACAGTTTGATAAACGTATAAAGCCAACTATGTAATACAATTATAGTAAAGAATAACTAGGTCCTTAATAAATTAAATATTGTTAAACTGTTTTAAAGATGACAAATCAGAACACTCTTTAACGAACGAAGGCTAGAAGTGAAAAATAGTCAAAGAGCAAATTTAACAAAATTAAATCAAATTATGATGTAAACGTAAATTTGTGAAGACCTTTAATTTGAAATTGATATCAATCAATCAAAATAACAAAAGAAATAGTTTTGTTCATAATTGCAAGTGTTATTTTACAGTGAAAACACAATGTAGTACGTTCCACATAATTTTTAATTTTAATCTTAATTTCAACTACATATGTTAAATTATAGTGTTGTGGTAATTTAACATATAATAAACAGCAAAAAAACCTGAACATACAAACAGCTTCTATCAGAAACACAAGTCTCCCCTGGAAGCACTGATTCGCCTGACCTGCAATTTCCCAGATACAACCTCCACTCTAACTTTCGTCTTAAAGGCGGAGTATGTGCGTATACCAAGGACAAAGTAGGTTGTCAGAGGATGTCCACTTTGGAAAACAACAAATTTGACGCGATTTGGTTCAAACATTCTGGGCCCCAATTTGTGAAATTCTACTGTTGTTTGTATAGGTCTCCAAGATCTTTTTGATTACCTTAGTCTGAAAATAGACTACCTTTTATCACAGTTTTCATCTTGCGATGTTTCAATTTTGGAAGGTTTTAATGCCCACAATTCCAATTGGCTTCATTTTTCATCTACTAATACCGCAGGTCATAGTGCAGAAGCATTTGCTGTATCCTGTGATCTCACACAAATCATTTCCGAACCAACCAAAATCCCTGACAACCCTAACCATACTCCACATCTCCTGGACCTATTCCTTACAACTAACCCACTTGTCTATAAAACAAGAGGCCTTGGTCAATCAGATGACTGCCAAATCAGAATAACTTCCTATGTACCCAATCCCACTGTTACTCGAAAAACATATAGAATTGTGTGGTGTTTAAAATCAGCTAACTGAAGCAAACTGCGAGATTTTTTGCAACCTTCCCCTGGCGTGAATATTGCTTTAAATGGTACTCCTCTTCAAAAATTGCTCTTTCAATAACTGAAGTTATCCTGATGGGTATGGAGTTCTACATTCCCAAAAATACATAATCGTGTAGGTCATGTCCGTTCCCAAACCTGGTTTAATAGGACTTGCATTGATGCATTATCGCAAAAGCATAAACTCTATGTCAAATGGAAATCAAATAAATCTATCGAAAATCACGCCAACTATATTACCGCAAGGAATAGTTGAAAAAACATCATCACCAAGGCCAAAAAGATGTTTGAAGAACGTATGTCCCTTGAGTGGTCGTAAATTTTGGTCATTAGCTAAAGTCATCAGTAAAAACTTTCGCACATCTTCCTTGCCTCCCCTGACGTCTCGCGACGGAGCTGTAATAGCTTATCCTGCTGAAAAAGCCAACCTCTTTGTCGATTAATTTGCATCAAATCTACCCCATACGCTATTAAACCAGTCCACTTACGTTACAAGCTCCTGGAATCAATTATCAATAAACTTGACCCAAACAAGGCGACTGGACCTGACGGTATTCCAACTATCGTCCTTAAAAAATGCTACCCCGAGCTAGTACCTGTATTGTCCAAACTCTTTTCGATTTCCATGTCATCTGGAGAGTTTCCCTCATCGTGGAAGTTGGGAAATGTCCAGCCCATTCCTAAAAAAGGCGACAAACCCCATCCTTCAAACTATCGACCAATAGCTATCACTTCAATTCTGTCGAAAACCATAGAGAAAACCATCAACCACCAACTACTTCCGTTCCTCAAACCCAATAAACTCTTAAATGACCACTAGTGTGGGTTTAGACAGAGTCGTTCAACGGGTGATCTTCTTTCACATGTCACTCAACATTGGAGAGTTAGAGAGGTTCGGTGAAACCGTCGTAGTAGCTTTAGATGTTTCAAAAGCTTTTGACCAGGTTTGGCATAAGTGCCTACTTGCCAAGCTCACTTCGTTCGGCTTGTCCGATACGCTCAACAATTGAATATCCAGCTTTCTTGACAAAAGACGTATACGCGTTGTCGTCGATGGCTTCTTTTCGAAAGAAACTACTATTAACGCGGGAGTACCCCAAGGATCAGTGATAGCTCCCACACCTTTCGTGCTGTACATAAATGACCTCATTTCCTCAACAACTAACCCTATCCATTGCTTTACGTATGACAGCACTCTACATTGTAGTTCTCAGTTTTCCCACAACAATAAGTCTAGACAGGACGTTAAGGTGAAAATGGCAGACTCAATGAACAGCGACTTAGAACGTGTCCTTGAATGGGGAACGAATAATCTACTCACGTTCAACGCCGACAAAACGCAGTGTTGCCTTGTGTCCGCCAAGAAAGACCGATCATTTCCTGCTGTAAATATGAATGGCTTAGAACTCAAGTGTTCAAACTCTATTTCTATGTTAGGGATGTCCGTATCATCGAACCTTTCATGGGTTGACTACATTTTCTCAGCCAGCAAAACAGCTGCCCGTAAACTGAGCTTTCTGTGCAGATCTAAACAGTACTTCACATCTCAACAACTCCTTTTACTGTATAAGGCTCAAATTCGACCTCATCTGGAATACATTTCCTACCTCTGGGTCAGTGCTGCCCAATACACCCTTGATATGGTAAACCGCATTCAAAAAAGGGCCATCAGGGTTAAAAATGACACTTCTCTGACTTCTGACCTACAGCCTCTTGAGCATAGAAGAATAGTTTCGGTTCTTTCCTTGTTCTATCGCTATTACCATGGCAAGTGTGCCTCCGAAATATACTCCTTAATACCTTCGCAGGCCATCTTCGCTAGGAACACTCGGTTTGCCCATTCACACCATAATTACGTACTCAAAATTCCATCGTGTCACACTAAACGGGCTCAATCTATATTTTTCCAAACGACAACCAAATCGTGGAATGCACTACCCAGTTCCTGTTTTCCTCCAAACTTTGACTTAAGTCAATTTAAGCTAGCCATTCATAAACATTTCTCGGCGGTCTAACAATATCCCTAAACCCTCCCAGTGTTCCTGAATGCTTTAGCACGTTAGGCAAATCTTAGCCTGTTTAGGAATACTATAAGTAAAAAAGCTTAAATTAAAATTAAGGCGTACCATTGTGCCTTTCTTAAAAATAAGATACCAAAAACTATTTAATACGGAGATTTTCATCTTGCCTATTAACGTTATTAAGATGTTCATACATCTCAATGGCTTCACATTATAAACGAACACAATAATGAGTTTGTCTTGCAATATTTCTATATTATGGAATTGTCTGTTATGATTTAAATTATTTAAAGCATGCTCAGCTACGGCAGATTTCTCTGATTGGCCTAGTCTACAAAATCTCATATGTTCTTTACAATGTATACTTTTCCACATGAACAATATAATATAACTTATGTACTCCGGAAGATGATAATCGGTTTGAAACATCTTTAGGTGACCTTAGTAACATTTGTTCTAAAAGGAACAAGAGCACCAGTACCAACATTAAGCAGGTGAAATTAAACATTATTAATACGTAATATCACAACCATCAGCTTGTAAGGTTTATGCTAAATATTTATATTCATCTTTGTTTGTCTCGGTCCACTAAAACATAATTACACCAATTTTGTGATCCGCATGGTAGTTATAAAGGTATCTATCAGTGTGTGTCGGATTTCTGTAAACGTTAATAGTGAAATATTACTTTTAGATGTTAATTTGTCAAGAAATGGTAAACTTCCAGTAGTTTTCTTTTCCATGCAATCTGGATGCTAGGATGTATACAATTTATAAAAATTACTCCTACTAATCTTACCTTAGGGTTAGACTCCCTATTGAGCATCCTCGAACGTCTCAATGTAAAGAAGACCCTACCTGTCTTCCAAAAGGTAACAGCGGCGCTCATTAATGCGGAAATTGCGAGTGACTTGTGGGGAACGATTTTCACATACGGTTAGTAGGTGTTTACCCTTTTTGGATAAATATACAATGATTCACCATGAAAATTGGTGCCCCAGATTGAGTATTACCATATAATTGACTCATAGACTTACATATGTTCTGTTCATACCGGCAATCATTATTATTCACACTACTAATACTTGTGTGGCTTTTTTTTAAATTATCTACGGGCGCCACATACCTACAACGATTGCGACATCCATCCACACCTGCAGATCTCCAACATCTACAAATCAATACCAACCTCTTACATATGACAACATGTCTTTGTTATAGGTTGCCTTTTGTCTTCGATAGTTTTTATGTTTTTCCCATTTTACAGAAGTACGTCCTTGATGTTATTTCTTTCTTGTCGTACTTTGTTTCCGTCTGATAGACGCTTTGATCTTATTATCAGCGTTTTTATCACTGATTGTATCGAAACGCTTAGCAGACGAAAACAACATTCGGCCTGAAACAAATAACATCATGACCGCACTTCTGCAAAATGAGTTCTTTAGGGAAAACGTAAAGAGAGCCGAAAAACTATACAAGACAAAATAAGACAAGGAACGATTTATTGACATATGTGAGAGGTGTGACGGGCAAGATAAGAAAACTCCTGAAGAAACACATTGAGACCATCTTTACCACGAGCAAGAACGTCGGTAACATGCTTTAGAACACGACGAGGAAACTTTCATTCGAGGAGAAAAAAACATCTAACGCGGTACTGAAGAATCTGGCAACCTCTTTACTGGCTCGACAACTTCAGGAGATTGCACATAAAATAGATGTCGAAATACGTGAAGATGCCAGTCAACATCCAAAAGAAAACACACCAAATATGTCGAAAAACCATCGAAATATAGAAAAGACCGTCCAGCATAAACACACTACATAATGCACGAAGGTTACCCAATACGTGGAGGCCTTTTCGGTGGGCGCTTTCGTTGCGAACACTCCCATATTTCCAACCCAATAT
Source organism: Vesta saturnalis (assembly GCA_036346205.1). Classification (NCBI taxonomy): domain Eukaryota; kingdom Metazoa; phylum Arthropoda; class Insecta; order Coleoptera; family Lampyridae; genus Vesta; species Vesta saturnalis. The sequence continues at coordinate 87,101 of JARFJB010002466.1, read as the reverse complement.
ACAGGTATTATTCTACTTGCACGCCAATAGGGCATACTTCCGAATAATGACCTACCAAATCTTCCGCTGCCTTACCTGTGGTGAAAGCCACAATGCCGCTTCCTGTGCCTGCCTGAATACACCAAAGTGTAACAACTGTGGTGGATCTCACGCAACGTACTCCTTTGTTTGTGCGACCCGTCCTGCAATTCCAAGCGTCCTGGCAGAGGCTGCCGTTCCCAAATCTCTCCCACCTATCAGGTCACAGTGATATTGCGAAAATTATCAACAATACGTTCAGGACATATTTGAAACGCCATACTAGGGCTTTATTGGTATTGGCATCGGTATTTCCACCCACCGGATTCGTTCCTAATCCAGCACCTCAAGTACAATGGATATAATAATAGGGACGATTACCAGTAGTATTGGTTATCACAGAAACTAAACTCAATAACCAATGTACCGGGTGAGTCATTAAGGAAGGACGCCGGCTATATCCCAGAAACCGCTTATGTTACGACTCCCAAAAAAAAATTCTTCAGTAAATGCGGCCACGAGAAAATGCTGGAAATAACTTTAAAGTTTGTAAATAGACCGCTAGGTGGCGTAACTGCTGTAGTAATTAAAAAAATGTCTAATAAGTAACAGAAACTTAAGGAAAAGGTATATTAGAAATATCGTAGTTGTGTTTTTGGAACAATTTTACCCATTCTTTGTATAAGAAGTTTTTCTCTAACTTCACAGGTTTTCCGTAGGGGGAGCTGCGAAAGTTGTCAGACAAACACGTAATTATCTTTGAAACCAGTCATCGAATTTTAAAAAGTAATATTTCGTTGGAAAGGTCTTTTCTTGCGCTATTCGTTGATGTATTAAAAAGTTAAGTTTGATTAACGAACAAACCGCTAGAAGACGCTTCCCAAATATTGCTGAAATTGCGATTTTGTTCAAAATATTAAATAGAATGGTATGTTTTTTATATTTGAGTCAGAAAGAGTATAAAATTTCGCCTATACCATAGCTTATCGTGTCAAGAAATAAGTATGTATGCACCTGGTATTTAATTTTCTTGATTTTGCTAAGGTACAATCAAAGTGTTTTTTGTTCAAAAGTAAAAATGTAAACCAATTTTTATTCCTTTTTGTTAATTAATTAACTGGGTTTAGAAATGAATTGGTTTTCGATATTTATGCAAATGTAAATCTGTTAAAGAAGATTATTTGTATTATTATCTTCATCAGGTCCAGGTAATAATATCAGCGAAGACGCGCTTATGAATGAATTGACCTTGCCGTTGAAAGACATGCTTGGAATACCCTGCTTGTAGCATAGGTACAATATGGTTGCTAAGAAATGACATCATTTTCTTTTTAAAAATGAAGAGAAACGATGAGACCGGGTGAGCGGTATGTTTGGTTGCCTAGGCTACACAGTATACCTATTCGACGATCATTACTGTAACTGTACATCGCTGTTAAACTTTAGAAAAACATCGGCGATAACTTTACAAATTAATAACAAATTCAATAAATAATGAAAATAATTCGGAAAAGTGTATCTGTTCAAAGGTTCTGCTTGTCATACTATAATTAAGGACAAATAAATATTATGCTAACCAAACATAATTGATTGAAGCTTGTACCTAATCGTTTCAACTTTTGCGTATATGGAAATGTAAAACTAAAGATTATGCTGTTGTTAATGTTATTAATAACTAGCAAAGTAGTTTTAAGACCAAACGTTTGCGTGCAAGATAGATCTCGTGTCTATGATATGAGTAATCACACAAATTACTTACTATAATCGTTTATATGGCTATCTGGCCAAATTTAGGTTCCGAAAGCCCACGACCACTATTAACTATTACTGTTTTAGACCAATTTATCATGCAAGAACTATTTTGAATATATAACAACCAGGTTTCTAACGATTTTTAATATCAAGGGTGGCCTAACAATTTTGAAACGAGGTGTGATATTATAATAGTACGACGACAGCTTATCATGCAAACAAAAACGAAGCTTTATAGTTTTATTTCCAGAGCACTATAAAAATTAGTTTTTGGTGGTAAGGCACGAATGTGGACTGACCATATAATTCCGAAAGTGCACGCGATCGCCGTTGGTGACGGGTTAAATAACAGAAATTAAAACAACAATTTTGCGTTAAATTTGGTAATTGCTCTCCCACGCAATTAACTTAGTGCACGCTTCTAGAATGGCCCTTAAAAAATACATTGTAAAACAACAATCCTGAGTGATCAGTGTACATTACATATTTTACAAGCAGTTATTTTTACAATGCAATCAATCTTATATTTGCAATATGCAATGCTTACAAAGACACGTGTCTTTCACGTGCGGTATAACATACACACTTGTAAATGTTTGATTTAGTATTGAAAGCCACGAAGTAATCTCTTTTGTTATTGCTTTTGTACATTAATATGCAATAATAGAGGGGTAAAGTATTAATTTTGTATTTTTTTTTAAAGCTCTTAAACTAACAAAAGCTCATGGATTGTTAAGGTGCTAGGTGCTCATGCACAACGCGTCGGTACAAATTATGATAAATAATTATACTTTACTCACTAAAAATACTTTTTTAATCTTTTGGGAGACAGACTCACACGTATTTTTCCTCCATTTAAGAATAAAGCGAAGGAAGGAATAAAGAAAACTTGACCATTTTGATTGTAATAAAATGAACGTAAACTTCGAATCAAACGATCATCTGGTAATTACGGCCAATCAACAACGATTAGAAATAGAAATGGGAAATATATAAATAGTGGCCAAATGTGTAGCTTACAATGTTTATCTAAAACATATCGAAACTGACAATAAAACTTCTGCTAACAAACTTTCCCTGAAATTGGGCAGAATTTAATGTGGGGCATTATTATAGAAGTTGAAAGTTAGGATTCGACTAAGAAAAGTAGGAAGACATAATCAATTCTTTAGATGTGTTTCAATACTGTGACATTCGTTTTATTTTTGTTACGAAATTCCAACTATGGGGAAATACTACTAATTATTATGAAGATGATTCTTCTTGCGAACGACATTACCATTATACACAAGTCAGGATAAAATAATAGTGTAGTGTATTTCACATACATTTATTTATTCAAACCAAAAATCTAAACACAGTAAGAACAACTGCATTTTTATAATTACCTCGGGTGGGAGTTGAACACAAGACCTCTGCCTTGCTAGAGTAGGGGTCTTCCAGCTGAGTTATCAAGGAAGCAAGCCATACTCGATTTAAACTCACACTGTATGTGCTTCTCTAAACAACAATTATAATACATCGTAACTAGAGTAGTACATACATTTTAATTGTAAATCGAGGGCGACTTCTCGATAGCTCATTTGGAAGGACCCTACTCTAGCAAAGTAGAGGTAGTTGGTTCAAATCCACTCGTGGTGAACCTTTTACTACATGTACTAGCTAATTTTAAAAAGAAATACAGGTAATGTGTGTGTGTGTGTGTGTGTGCGTGTGTGTGCGTGTGTGTGCGTGTGTGTGCGTGTGTGTGCGTGTGTGTGCGTGTGTGTGCGTGTGTGTGCGTGTGTGTGCGTGTGGTGTGCGTGTGTGCGTGTGTGTGCTGTGCGTGTGTGCGTGTGTGCGTGTGTGCGTGTGTGGTGTGCGTGTGTGCGTGTGTGCGTGTGTGCGTGTGCGTGTGTGCGTGTGCGTGCGTGCGTGCGTGTGCGTGTGTGCGTGTGTGCGTGTGTGCGTGTGCTGGTGCGTGTGCGTGTGTGCGTGTGTGCGTGTGCGGTGGCGTGTGCGCGTGTGCGCGTGTGCGCGTGTGCGCGTGTGCGCGTGTGCGCGTGCGCGTGCGCGTGCGCGTGTGCGGTGTGCGTGTGTGCGTGTGCGTGGTGCGTGTGCGTGGTGCGTGGGTGCGTGGGTGCGTGCGCGTGTGCGTGCGTGCGGCGTGCGTGCGTGCGTGCGTGCGATGATGTGTATATATATATATATATATATATATATATATATATATATATATATATATATATACAGGGTGGTGTGTACTGTCTACTGTGTGAACCGAGGATTGCTCCTTAACTATTAGAGATATCCCAGCAAAGCATTTCTTTGCGCTTCGCCGTAAATAAAGATCATATCTTTGGAAAGATTCATTTTATACAAAAATTGACAAAACGACAATCCAAAAACACACGAACTAATGGAACAATATTTTAAGGATTATACAAACGTCAAAACAATAGATACAATTGTTCCTCTTTATTACGAGCGACTAGCCTACCTGACTTGTTTTGTTAAATTCTATTGGCATAGTAAATTTGTATTTTAGAATATTATTTTACGTAAAGGCGTCAATATCTCAAGAAGGGTCCGTCGTATAGCTATCAAACCTATGATTAATTAGTATCTACTGTTCACTGAGAATCGAAATGTCAAAAAATATACAGGGTGTTGAATTTGAAAAAATTGAGAAAAATTACATTTCGCGTAACTTAATCATTCTGTATAGTTTTACATGTTTTCGAAAAATTTCCCAGTTTGTTTGTTAGTAGACTATTATTAAAAGTCGGATTTATAAACAGATTTACAAAATCGTGGTGACAACGCTCACATAGTGGTTCAAAAGTTAACTCTGTTTTTGTACTAAAGTGACAATATCTGCAGAACGGTTAGTGATACAGATACAAATTTCTATACTTTTATTCTAAATGTAACAGTTAATCCAAAAATGCAAAAATGTACAGAGTGTTCCATAAAAAAACAGGTTTGGGTTGGAATATTTTTGTCAATCACCCTGTATATACCTAAATATTTTTAGAATTCAGGTCCAATGATCGTATATTACCACACCAAAATAGGTTTTGGTATCTCTAATAGTTAAGGAGAAATCGTCCGTCCACGCAGTAGACACCCACCCTGTGTATATATATATATATATATATATATATATATATATATATATATATATATATATATATATATAGGAGACACGAGGTCGGTTAAATTAGAGAAAAGTTTCACAATTTGGTACTTTACAAATTCCGAATACTTCCGGAGATTTCCGGAGTAAAAAGCGAAATTTGGCAAAATCGTTTTTATTTTTATAGAATATCAAAAAATAAAAAGCACGTTCTCATAGCCACTTTTAACATGATACATAAATATTTTAAATCTCTGAGATATCAGTATCAACTTTTTTTTTACACTGATCGAAAAATATTACGTCATGTACATGATTTTTTAATAACAATTACAATGATGTGTAAGAGACCCCATTTCAATAGTTGCTGTATTTCTTTACAAATTGGAAATTTTTATAATTTCTTTGGATATAAGTACTTTTATAAGTATAAATACTTTTTATTCAAGTGCATTTATTATGTCTTCATTCCCAAAGTGGGTTTTATAAAATAAATAGATCAACCTATGTTACTCGAAACCGTTTGGAAGCATGTTAAAAATATACTGTATTACCTATTTATTAATATTGCAGAATTGTACAGGTAGGCGCTGGAAAAACAATTTAAACAAATTGACATAAACAATATCTCAATAAAAATATTCGTTGACATCTCGTATGTACCTTCGTTTTTTAACTCGTTTAATAGTATTTTGTGAATGATATACTAAGCAATGTCAAGAAGATATTAACTTTCCCTTTAAGGTATAATGGCCGCATAAAACCATGGTGACAAATAATTGAATTTAAACGCCGCACCCCGTTATTGGTCGCAAGAAATTCCGAGACAAGAAAAAAAGTATCCAGATATCAACGTCGGTTAGGATTTAATGTTTAGCCAGATATTTTCGGTACACACACATTAGGACATAACATAACATAACAGCATTCAGGCCCTTCCCTTGCTGGTAGGCAAAACCATCCCTGCCTGGTTTATTTTGAAATCCTTCTCCATGCTTTCCCATTCCTGCGTACCTGCATAGCTTCCGCAAGATTCATACATTGTCACTGATACGCCCTTTTATTTTTAAAACTCCTTATCTTTCTTTCTTTTATCATACACTCTACTGCATTCAGCCAAGTTTTACGCGGCTTACCCTTAACTTCACCCACACATACCTGCTTTGCTAATCTTGCGTTGTTCATTCTTTCGATGTGACCAAACCCACGTAGTGTACTACATTTATATTTATCTATCATCGTCTTTTCTTCGCCACACTCCTTTATTATATACTCATTCTTTATCTTATCCCTTCTCATTTTACCACATGCGCTTCTCAGCAATCTCATGCCCACTTTCGTGCTTTTTTGATATACCCATGTCTCACTTCCTTACAGTACTGACGGGACAAACACGCCATAATAGTTTACTCGTTTCTCTACTACGCACATGGTTTCGTTTTTTGTTATCGTCCATATACTTCCAAACACTTTGCTACCAGCATTGACCCGTCGTCCAATCTTGCCATCCATTGTCCAACCTTCACTTGTTCCACAATTTTATCGTGCATCACAAAGAGGAAGAAGAAAAGGAGGAGTAACAAGCGATCAAAGTACTTTTACATTATATAAAAAAAAACAATAGATCGGAATAGCAAAATTCTAAAAAAACAAAACATCAAAATGATATTTAGGATACATGAAAAGGTTGGAATCATATAGTCTAACCCAGATCCAAGCATATACGAGATTCCATGTGGGGACTGTGACCGGACGTACATAGGCCAAACAGACGTATCAAGGATAAGCTGGAAAAACATCGATTAGCAGTAAGGTAAAGTATTTATCTGACGTCATGACTTTTAGCTGTGATGTCATTTTATTTTTTTTAATAGCAACTCATACTTTTAATCGCATGATCAGTTAAAAATTTTTATTTACAAGAAAAATTACAAAAAAATGAAGTTATACACATATTGCTGTCATTGATAGCAATTTTTAAAATGTGCGATTACAATCAAAATAAACAAACAAATTCATTAAAGCATAATAATTAAATTTAAATTTAAGACAACAGACGTTCAGTGCATTCAAAAATCCTTGGATTGCAATTTAGACTGTCCCAGATGGTATTGCACCTATTAGTTCGTGGATACGTGTTTTAAACATCCCACATTGTCGGGTCTATTTTATTAACACTGTACTTTTAAGACGGTACTACAAGTTGAAATCAAGTGAATTCAGGTCCGGGGATCGTTCTGGCCACTGAATACGTCTTCTTTTTCCTATCCACGTGTTTGTGAAATATTTTTGTAAATAACCACGGGCCAGACACAGATACATAGACACACAGACACACAGATACACAGACACAAAGTCACACAGACACACAGACACACAGACACACAGACACACAGACACACAGACACACAGACACACAGACACACAGACACACAGACACACAGACACACAGACACACAGACACACAGACACACAGACACACAGACACACAGACACACAGACACACAGACACACAGACACACAGACACACAGACACACAGAAATACAGACACACAATAACGCCATAATGTGGAGGGGCACTAACCTGTTGGGACCAAATAGCATGCCTGAAGATGGTAAGTGGGATCTTGCCGAAACGTCGAATAAACAGTCTCTTAGAGACTACTACTACAACAACACCAATTCAACACACACACACACACACACACACACACACACACACACACACATATACACACACATACACACATACACACACACACCCACACATACGCACACACGCACGCACGCACACACGCACACACGCACACACGCACACACGCACACACGCACACGCGCACAACCGCACACACGCACACACGTACACACGCACACACACACGCACACACGTACACACGCGCACACGCGCACGCACACAGCGCACACGCACACACGCGCACACACACACTCGCACACACGCACACACGCACACACACACGCACACACGCACACACGCACACCCGTACACACGCAGACACACAGAAACACAGATACACATACACACAGACACACAGACACACAGACACACAGACACACAGACACACAGACACACAGACAGACACACAGACACACAGACACACAGACACACAGACACACAGACACACAGACACACAGACACACAGACACACAGACACACAGACACACAGACACACAGACACACAGACACACGACTCACAGACACAGACACACAGACACACAGACACACAGACACAGACACACAGACACACAGACACAGACACATAGACACACAGACACACAGACACACAGACACACAGACAAACAGACACACAGACACACAGACACACAGACACACAGACACACAGAAATACAGGCACACAATAACGCCATAATGTGGAGGGGCACTAACCTGTTGGGACCAAATAGCATGCCTGAAGATGGTAAGTGGGATCTTGCCGAAACGTCGAATAAACAGTCTCTTAGAGACTACTACAACAACAACACCAATTCAACACACACACACACACACACACAACACACACACACACACACACACACACACACACACACACACACACACACACACACACACAACACAACACACCACACCACACACACGCACGCACACGCATACAGCACACACGCACAGCACACACGCACACACGACACACACGACACACACGCACACACGCACACCACAACGCACACACGCACACGACACAGCACACACACACACAGTACACACGACACACGCGCACGCGCACACACGACGCACATCACGACACACTCAGCACACGCACAGACGCACACACACACGCAAACACGCACACACGCACACACGCACACCCGTACACACGCACACACGCTGACACACAGAAACACAGATACACATACACACAGACACACAGACACACAGACACAGACAGACAGACACACAGACACACAGACACACAGACACACAGACACACAGATACACAGACACACAGACACACAGACACACAGGCACAGAGACTCACAGACACGCAGACACGCAGACACACCGACACACAGACACACAGACACACAGACACACAGACACACAGACACACAGACACACAGACACACAGACACACAGACACAGACACACAGACACACAGACACGCAGACACGCAGACACACAGACACACAGACACACAGACACACAGACACACAGACACACAGACACACAGACACACAGACACACAGACACACAGACACACAGACACACAGACACACAGACACACAGACACACAGACACACAGACACACAGACACAGACACACAGACACACAGACACACAGACACACAGACACACAGACATATAGACACACAGACACACAGACACACAGACACACAGACACACAGACACACAGACACACAGACACACAGACACACAGACACACAGACACACAGACACACAGACACACAGACACACAGACACACAGACACACAGACACACAGACACACAGACACACTGACACACTGACACTCAGACACACTGACACACAGACACACAGACACACAGACACACAGACACACAGACACACAGACACACAGACACACAGACACAAGACACACAGACACACAGACACACAGACATACAGACACATAGACACACAGACACACAGACACATAGACACACAGGCACAGAGACACGCAGACACGCAGACACGCAGACACACAGACACACAGGCACACAGACACACAGACACAGACACACAGACACACAGACACACAGACACACAGACACACAGACACACAGACACACAGACACGCAGACACGCAGACACACAGACACACAGACACACAGACACACAGATACACAGACACACAGACACGCAGACACGCAGACACGCAGACACGCAGACAAACAGACACACAGACACAAGACACAAGACACACAGACACACAGACACACAGACACACAGACACACAGACACACAGACACACAGACACACAGACACACAGACACACAGACACACAGACACACAGACACACAGACACACAGACACACAGACACACAGACACACTGACACACTGACACTCAGACACACAGACACACAGACACACAGACACACAGACACACAGACATACAGACACACAGACACACAGACACACGGACACACAGACACAAGACACACAGACACACAGACACACAGACATACAGACACATAGACACACAGACACACAGACACACAGACACACAGGCACAGAGACACGCAGACACGCAGACACGCAGACACACAGACACACAGGCACACAGACACACAGACACAGACACACAGACACACAGACACACAGACACACAGACACACAGACACACAGACACACAGACACACAGACACGCAGACACGCAGACACGCAGACACACAGACACACAGACACACAGACACACAGACACACAGACACACAGACACGCAGACACGCAGACACGCAGACACGCAGACATACAGACACACAGACACACAGACACACAGACACACAGACACACAGACACACAGACACACAGACACACAGACACACAGACACACAGACACACAGACACACAGACACACAGACACACAGACACACAGACACACAGACATACAGACACACAGACATACAGACACACAATAACGCCATAATGTGGAGGGGCACTAACCTGTTGGCACCAAATAGCATGCCTGAAGATGGGAAGTGGGATCTTGCCGAAACGTCGAATAAACAGTCTCTTAGAGACTACTACAACAACAACACCAATTCAACACACACACCCGCGCACGCGCACGCGCACGCGCACGCGCACGCGCACACGCACACGGACACACACACTCACACGCACACGCACACGCACACGCACACGCACACGCACACGCACACGCACACGCACACGCACACGCACACGCACACGCCGCACGCGCGCACGCGCGCACGCGCGCACGCGCGCACACGCGCACACGCGCACACGCGCACGCGCACACGCGCACACGCGCACACACGCACACACCCGTATACGTAGAGATGTAATAATCACTTAATGTTACTTGTCTCTCCATTACAAAAGTATTATCAGCATATCTACACCAATTTTCTTAAATGCCTTTTGTAAAGCACCAAGTTGTGCAGAATATTGATTGTTTCTCTGACATGAGGCAGTGTTAGGACAGCTGTGATAATAATAAATAATATAGTTAATATAGTATATTAGATAGTTAATTGTTAAAAAAGGCATATGTAGGAGATGTAATTGCTTTAACAATGGGTTTTAAAGGAACATTAAGCTAATGAATCTTTCGTAAATGATATGGTAATAGTGGAAAACTTCAGAATATATTTTAATAATTTTTTTTTATTTTCAAATTATCTTCTTTGTAGGACTTTTGGTAATGCACTGTATTTGTGACGTCCCAATAATTGTTCAAATTTAAATTTACAATCATTGATTTTTAAATTAATCGTTGCTTTACCTTTATGGCAACATAGTTATGTTTTCATTGTTTTTGAGGTCTAACAATACACTTCGTCGCCGGTAAAGTTGATCACTTTCTGGAGGTTTTGATATACGCAATATTTTAACTGTTTTATATCTATCTTAATTTGCAGCATCAAAAGATAATGATCTAATGAAACTCTAAATATTAGAAACTAATAATAACTAATAACTAATACTAAACAACACAACACTACACGTAAACCTTACACATCGTACATTGACAATCTTATAATCTAGTTCTTGTAATTTATCCGAACTGCACGCTCTGCTTTCTCTAAAGGGTTGGATTTTGCTGTAACTCCTTCCAAAGTTCCGCTTGAAGAATAAGCTCTAATGTTGAAACGAGTATTAGCCATCTCCCAGATCCTGAAGCAGACGGAATCAGATTTGAAACAACAAGAATACCACGTAGAGCAACTTCGAAAAAAATTTAACTTATGCTGATTATCAAACCTTAAAAGAACTGCGTAACAACAAATACATAGTTTTACCAGCGGATAAAGGATGAGCTACTGTTTTAAAGGATAACACTAACTACATAAACAAAGCTAATAGTTTACTAAACGATTGTACTTACACTAAACTATCACACAACCATAATAACAAGTTCAAATTATTAACTACGAAACTGTTAAAAGAATGACGCTTACCAGCTGAAATAATTTAGAAACTGAACCACAAGATCTTACAAAATCAAGGTTTAATGGATTGCCAAAAATACACAAACCAAATCCTCCACTTCGACAAATTGTAAGCTCCATAAATTCAACAACCTACAGATTATCTAAATACCTAAATACCCTACTTCGACTTTGATTGGTTCAAGAAATTCCTTTATAAATAATTTAGAACATTTTGTTGAATTGATTGGCAAATTAACATTAACCCCAGATGATGTGTTAATTAGCTTTGACGTGGATTACTTGGTCACAAAAGTTCCAATAAATGACACCTTACAACTATTAGAACGACATTTCAACCACAACGAGATCAAATTGTTTAAACATTGCCTAACTACATCATTCTTCTTATTTAATGGCAAGTACATGGAGTGGCTCTGGGATCCCCATTTTCCACCATCGATTGCAAATTATTTTATGGCACATTTGAAAGAACAGGCTGTAAATAATGCACCTAAGCAGCTAAAATCTTGGCTTAGATATGATGATGATATTTTTGGTATCTGGTTTTTTGGGGAAGAAGAATTAATGGTGTCCCTAAACCATTTAAACAATCAATCTACAACCATTAACTTTACAGTAGAAAAAGGAAAAGATGGTTGTTTTCCATTCCTTGATGTTCTAGTTGAAAAAAAAACCCAGAAGGAAGCCTAACACATTCAACTCATACAGATCATTACATTAATGGTTCATCACACTGTAAAGATCCAGCTTAACTTTACAAAATTTTTGTAATTAATTATTTTTTTAATTGCCCTACAGTAATTAAGTTAGATAAAGTTGCACAATATTAAAACCAATTGCAAAAGATTGCGCGATATTGCGTCACAAATAATTAATTTTAATCCCCTCCGACGTAGATATCAAAAAGCATCAAATGCTCTTACGTCAAAGAACCCTCAGCCAACCACAGCTAGAGGACCCCTGCATAGAAGCCGGACCCACCCACCGCGAATTATCTATAAAGACCGCGGAGCTACTGGAAGAAATTCTACTCTCTGCGCGCTCCTCTTTCCTCTTTCTAGTCGCTACTCTCGCGTCTCCAGCATCTAGCATCTAGAACCCAGATCCAGACCGCGCACGCCTCCCGTACTTAGTTTCGTTGTATACGCCGCCGACCTGTCGATTGTCGCATCCGTTCATCCTGAACCGTCGTGTATCTTTAGTCGCGTTACTTCGCCGCCGTCACCAGTAAATCAGCGTCATACAATCAAGCTGCTGGTGGCGATACGCTAATGTTAACCGCACATAAGTTTTATTGCACACCTTTTATTAAACATTACACCAGACACCCAGAGAAACGACGGGCTGCAGAGCCCGGAAGTTATCACACCGTTCCAGTACACACACCAGAAGTACACGACAGGCTGTAAAGCCTGAAGTCACCTTCTGCAAACATACACACACTAGAAGTCACGACAGTCTGTAAGGCCTGAAGTCACCTTCTGCCAACGTACACACAAACCCGGACGTTGTTACTTCGGGCTAACGCCCTGAAGTCAACTTCTATTTACTCCAGCGGCAAGAAGCGCATTCGCTCTAATTCTACCGCTACCCGGGAGATCCCTTTGTACAGCAGTCGACGAGCCAGACCCAGAATCTTATAAAGGGCTCTCCATTAAACATACACTACACATACAATACATCTACCACCAAGAGAATTATCAATATAAACAAGCGTCACCAAGACATGGAGATAATCTCAATACCAGAATCCGTACTCTTAGAGATCACCCGCGTGATCCCCAGTTAAATAAAGACGAACCTACGGTGCGTTTACGTAATAAAAGTGCATCAAACGTGTACCAGCGTCTCGCGAACCGACTTCAATTCTTCTAACAATATTTCTTAATAAAGGAAATCCGGCAAGATAAACATTCCTGTATCGCGAGTATATTTTCACGCAACGAAAAACTATCCACTATTACGTTCCTGAAGGCCTAACTAATTTTCACCAGCAGGAGAATAAATTACGAACATTATACGTGTAAATTCTCTCATTTAACCCAGAGAATAATCGTGTACTTAAGACTCCTGCATTCCATCTGAAACAATTCACAGAATTGTTTAATTTAGTTCACGCAGTCCGAAAAGATCGTGTTAACCCGCCTCAGATTAATTCGTTTACAACAATTAATAATAGGAGCAATTTTTAATAATAACTGACGTAAATAAGTTCGTGATAAACTCCGTCTTCCCTGTATTTAATAGGTAAAATAAGTTTCGCTTATAAGAAAGTTATACGCGCTTTAACTATAACAGACGTTTTCTAATAATAAAGAATTAATGCGTCTTATTGCCGGGCATAACTAAATGTTATGTATTAATCGATGTGAATACGTTCTAAATTAATTAAGAAATCCAGAGACCATCCTGATCAGTTAGAGTAAATCATCGTGCGCGTACGAACAATTTGCATCCAGAAACGTATAATTATTAACCTGTCCTTTGTGAAGAATTCCAAGTACTGAATTCAGTCTGAAAGCCAAATCACATATAAGAATAGTCATGCGCACCAAGGTTACTTTAAATTATTGATTTTTCTCTGTGACCTGCTTACAAACACTTTTGCGATCGTTATCCCCTGCTTATGCAATGCGGAGAATATTACACAACGCCACCTGATAAATACCAGTCCACCGTTTACAGAGCCGGCCTAAGCGTTCATAATAAATCCAAATAAATCGTCATTATCAAGATTTTTGGTCATAACACACTAGCAATTGAACTACAATAATTTATATTTCCACAGAAACGTCTCAGGAGCCGATAATTCCACCACTACCGTCCACGGGGGACCAACCAAAACGGGCGCTGCCAGGAAGGACACTCCAGTTAACCTGGTATAAAATTGTTTTCTTGTTGTTAATTTAATTCACCTAGTTTAGTATCTGCTTATTTAGTTTTATAGAAACATTTTATGGTAATTATTCAAAGTGTACAGTGTTAAGCACCAAAATACGAACCACCCCCGCCTTGTTAAGACAAGACCCGATTTGAGCTAGACCGAGGCAAATTGAAATAATCCATTTTAATTATTGTAAGCAAAGTGGCTTACAACACCATCATTCAGTCCAAAAGTTTAGTACGATACGAACCGTGTCATAAATACCGTGTCATACCGATAAGCTACAACATGAATTAAACTATCTTGAAAAGGCTTTCATAAATAATGGCTTCAACAAACAATAAATTAAATGATTATAAGTTTTTTGTTATGAACGAATAAGTTCAAAGTTCAAATCCTACTCGAGGTAAACTTTTTATTTATGTATTTAATAAAATTAATAATAACTTTTAATTAAATAAATTAAATGGTTCAACCGAGACAAACGACGCCTATCGATGATAATATTACAACTTAAAATGAGTTTGCCTTTCTTTGCAAACGCAACGAATAAAATTGGTAAAATATTACAAAAGCATAAAATACAATTAGCTTACAAAAGCAGTATTCACATTCGAAATTTTCTGAATTCTACTAAAGACCAAATACCATTACATACATGTGGTTTTACGAAATACTATGCACATGTAGTAAAGTCTACATTGATGAAACTAGAAGAAGTATCAACACCAGGTTAACAGAACACAAAAGGCACTAACGTTTTACTTCATCCTACTAAATCAGCAATTG
Organism: Vesta saturnalis; assembly: GCA_036346205.1. NCBI lineage: Eukaryota > Metazoa > Arthropoda > Insecta > Coleoptera > Lampyridae > Vesta > Vesta saturnalis. The sequence continues at coordinate 71,410 of JARFJB010002466.1, read as the reverse complement.
ATCAACATGCCGAAATACTCTGCAATATATAAAATTTGAAAACACAAGAATGCTGGCTGACGATAGGAATTGCTACACAAGGAAGATTACAGGAGTTATTGACATTCTGAAACAGCTTAACAACTTAAACAGAGATAATGGATATGAACTGTCCAATACCTGGATGTCTTATTTTCAAGAACTGAAACTACGCCTAACGAAGGACAGCGTATCTGTGTGAAAGCTTCGAAAAAATAAATATATAAATAATTACTCCATTTTTCGCAAATAACCGTTAACTATAATGTCTGATGGTGAAAGTTTAAATTTGATAAATTTGTTTTTTGATTGTGATATTTTTCATAGTTAGCATTCGTCCGTTAAAGGGTGCTTTTATTTAACAATTTCAAGTGGGTTTAATAATACTTAACCTATTAAAGCTTTAGCCAATCTTTACTAAAATAGAATTATATTATGAATTGTTATTGATACATTTAAATTTGTTAAAAAATTAATAAAAAAGAATACACGATTTCATACCCAAAAGTGTCTTAAGTACAATTGAATTTAAAGCTGACCTATTTTAGCGTTTTTCAGAAATATCATTTGTTTTAAAATGCTGAATTTAGTCCCTAGGTAATTATCGCACTGTGCATCTAAAAAGTTATGCACCATGTCACGACGTATAAGGCTTACTGATATGTGTTTCAAATACTGTTGATCAATCATGATCAAGGATCTTTAGGATGTTCTGACTTTCACTTTGTGTATGTACATGGCAACGAAATATTGCATGTATTAGTAGTTTCTACCTCGTAAATCTCGAATTCGATCAGGTATAAATCGGAACGTGTTATATATATATATATATATATATATATATATATATATATATATATATATATATATATATATATATATACACCGTGTCCAAGATAAGGATGCCCACTATGGGGATCTCGGAAACGGTAAGAGATGGAAGGTCGGTTAAACGGAACAAAAGTTACGCATTTGAGAAGATGTATTTATGGTCTTTGTAGAACTCGAATATCTCTTTTAATTTTTGAGATATTCGAAAAAAATTGAATTTTCTGATTTTCGTTTTTATTTTTTTCTGACCTTATTTGAAGAGCTATCAAGAAAAGAAGAGCACATTTTCATTGCCACTTTCCTAGCTCTACTTAATGCTGTTATTCAATTTTTGATACAATGTTTCGTTTGTTAGCAACCATCATTAACTTTATTTTTTTGAACATACGAAAAAATGATTTTTGCCATATTTAAATTCTCTCCTTGATTCTGAATTCAACGATATATCACACTTCATATTTTTGATACGTTTCGGATGAGAAAATTCATATTCAATGTAAAACCTGGAAAACGTAGAGTTAAAACTAATACTAGAAACATTAGAAAACTGTAAAATTATTATAAAATATTGTTTTCTCATTTTCTAATGCCTGTTGCGAATAAAATAATTCACAAGTATGTATTTAGTGAAAATACTATTAATTAAACGGTTAAAATACATCTTCCGTCGTACTGATGCATTTAATAAAAATAAGTTGGCTTTGCATTTTGTTTACCTACCTGTCATAATTGATTGTTGTCCGTATTACGTTTGTTTGGTGGTCTTTGAGTTAGTTACATTTTGTGTTTACCTAAAAACAATATGGTAGGAGTACATTTTTCAAGTAATGAAAAATTCGATATACTGACGTGTTACATTTTGCGTCAACGTAATTGTTCTGAAGCCGAAATAATGTATTTAAACAAATATCCAGAAAGGCGTCAACCTCACAAAAGAACTTTTTGCACATTAGCAGTTAATCTAAAAGAATATGGTTCGTTCAAAAAACCTGTAAAATCTCGCAAAAAACCTTGCAATGGAGAAAAAGCCAATACTGTTTTATTAGCTGTAACGGAAAATCCAGAGGTTTCCACTAGGAAAATTGAAGAGGCAACTGGCATAGCCCATTCCACAGCTCATTATGTTCTAAAGAAGGAGGAATTTGCCAAGGACTTCGACCAGGTGACCCAGAAAGACGTAGAATATTTTGCGAATGGTATACACGTCAATCTCAAGACAATGAATATTTTCCGAATAAAATAATATGGTCCGATGAAAGTATAGTTAATAATAATGGAATTTTTAATCGTAGAAATGCTCATTATTGGGCAAGAGTAAATCCATGTCTGTACAAAACGGCCAAACACCAACACCGTTTCGGATTTAATAAGTGGGCTGCTGTATTCGGTACTCGAATTATAGGTCCTTTCATTTGCCACGAGTCCTTAAATTCTGAACGTTACCAAATTTTTCTCCAAAATGAATTAGAGATAGCTTTGAATCATCTGCCTTTCCAAGAAGTTGAAGGTTGTTGATTTATGCAGGACGGTGTACCAGCACATAATTCCAGAGTTGTCAGAGCATATCTGTCAGTGAGATTTCCAGAAAGATGTATTGGCACTCATGCAAATGTACTGTGGCCAGCCCGTTCTCCGGATATAACACCTTTGGATTTTTTTCTTTGGGGATACATTAAAAATTACATTTATGGAAACGATATTGAAAACGAAGAAATTTTACAAATATTAGTTCTCGAAGCGTTTGCTAGTATTACTCCTCAAATGCTGAAGAATGTTTTAGATCCTACAGTTAGAAGATGCTATTTATGTTTAGAGAATAACGGGAATCTTTTTGAACATCTTTTGTGAGTTTATTAACCTTTAAAATAAATTTGTTTTTTATTTGTCTATTATTTAAAATTACAAAACATTATTTTATAATAATTTTACGGTTTTGTAATGTTTCTAGTATTAGTTTTAACTGTAAGTTTTCGATGTTTTACATTGAATATGCATCAGTACGACGGAAGATGTATTTTAACTGTTTAATTAATAGTATTTTCACTAAATACATACTTGTGAATTATTTTATTCGCAACAGGCATTAGAAAATGAGAAAACATTATTTTATAATAATTTTACAGTTTTCTAATGTTTCTAGTATTAGGTTTAACTGTACGTTTTCGATGTTTTACATTGAATATGAATTTTCTTATCCGAAACGTATCAAAAATATAAAGTGTGATACATTGTTGAATTCAAAATCAAGGAGAGAATTTAAATATGGCAAAAATAACTTTTCGTGTGTTTAAAAAAATAAAGTTGATGATGGTTGTTAACAAACGAAACGTTGTATCAAAAATTGAATAACAGCATTAAGTAGAGCTAGGAAAGTGGCAATGAAAATGTGCTCTTCTTTTCTTGATAGCTCTTCAAATAAGGTCAGAAAAAAATAAAAACGAAAATCAGAAAATTAAATTTTTTCCAATATCTCAAAAACTAAAAGAGATATTCGAGTTCTACAAAGACCATAAATACATCCTCTCAAATGCGTAACTTTTGTTCCATTTAACCGACCTTCCATCTCTTACAGTTTCCGAGATCCCCATAGTGGGTATCCTTATCTTGGACAACGTGATATATATATATATATATATATATATATATATATATATATATATATATATATATATATATATAAAAGCAAAGTACTGGCCGTATTTTTAGATTATAATAAGTTTATTGGGTATCGGCTTAGAAAAATTTTTCTTTATTGATTTTTTGTCAAATTTTCGCCTGTGATTACAGGCTTCATCAGGACTAAAACTAACAAAATTCTCTAAATTATGAACAATACTTAATTAATACACTTACATCTTAAAAGTAAATTTTGTTGAATGATGTATAATATAATTTTGAGGTGTAAAAAACAATGTGTCAATTAGAATGTAATCTGAGCTAACTAAACTATATTAATAAAGGACAATTCTAAATCAAGTAACAAGTATTAAAGCGTGCCACTATATGAAAGGCTGTTTATATTTATTTACAATGAATTATTGGGATTTTAAGTTTTTGTAAATTGAAAATAGACCAGCATAACTAGTGTTTAAATGATTAGTGTCAGACTTAAAATTCATTGTTTCATTATTATTAATGTGAAACATTTCAAGGAAGAGTCTCTCACTATAGTTTTCTGCTTTGTCAATTATTTTACCTCGTTAAATTTAATAGTATGATCTAGATCTAAACTGTGAACTGTTAAAGCACATCTCTTTTTGTAATTTACAGTCACTTTTGTGTAAAGCTATTCTACTTTTCAGCCAGTTAGTTGTGTGTCCTATGTAACACAAATTGCAGACATTGCATGGTATGGAATAAATTACGTTGGACTCTAGTTCTGTGGGTGTTTTATCTTTAATTTTGAAAATAAATTGTTAATCGTGTTTATGTTATAAAAACAATTTTATGTTTTGAATTTAGCGAAAATTTTGATTATTTTGTTACTAATTTGTGGTACAAAGGGAAATTTTTATATAAAATTAAGTTAGGATCAATTTGGTCCGCTATCTCGTTTTAGTATTATTTACAACATTACGAAAAAGTAAATTATTAATTAAGTTTCTTGGATAATCATTATTAACAAGAACATCACTCAGTTTTTTAAGATTTTTGTGTATTAATGAGGGATGTACAATGTTAATTATTCTATTTTTTAAACCTAAAATGATATTTCTTTTCATAAAGAAAGGGTGGCTAGAATAATAATTTATGTATCTACCCGAACTGGTGGGTTTGATGTACCAATCAATAATTAAATTATTATTTTGTTAATTAAATGCATATCCAAGAATGGAACACTATTATTGATTTCATGCTCTACAGTAAATTGTATATTAGGGTTGTAATTGTTAAAAACACTTAAAATGTTGTCTATTTGTTCTCTAGGGCCTATTAAAATTAAATCATCTACGTATTTTTTTATTAAAGTAACTTTACAAGTAAGTTTTGGTAGACTAACATCTATAAGATCATCTAATACAATTTGAGCTAGTATCGGACTTAATGGAGATCCCATAGGTGTACCAAAATTTGTTTGTAAAATTTATCCCTAAAGGTAAAATAGGTGTTATCAAAAATAAATTCAATTATACTAATAAAAGTGTGGTTTGGAATATTAACGTGATTATGAATGAACGTCCATTTCTTATTAATGATTTCTAAAACTAAACTTAATGGAATGTTAGTAAACAAAGAGACAACATCTAAAGAAAATAATGAATGGTTAATTGGAATTTTGAAATTATTGTAAGTTTTGGAAAAAGTAAAAGAGTCTTTAATATTATAGTTTGTGTTATTACCCAAAGCATTAAAAGTATTTGTGATAACCATTTCGAAAGTTCGTATGTTGGTGAGCCAATTGAAGCTACTATTGGACGTAGTGGACAATTTTCTTTATGAATTTTGGTAATCCATAGAACTTCGGAGGAATTCCATTGTAGGTGCACATTAGTTTATATTGTGCATCGGAAATCACTTGAATTTTTAAGTTGGAAATTATTTTGTTATATTTGTTTTGGATAGTTAAAGTAGGGTCTCGAGGAATTAGTTTATATGTTTTAGTATCTTTTAGTAATAGTTCTCCTCTGTTAACGTAATCCTTATTATTCATTAACACTGTCACATTGCCTTTATCTGCTCTGAGTACTAAAATTTCTTGATGTTGTTTTAGAAATTTTTTAGTTGCAATAAAGCTTTTTTGATAAACGTGCAATGGTTGGGGAGGTGTTTTGTAATAATTGCTAAGAATGTTGATAGCTTTGGCTCTTAGAGTTTAGTTTTAGAAATCATTAATAAGAAATGGACGTTCATTCATAATCACGTTAATATTCCAAACCACACTTTTATTAGTATAATTGAATTTATTTTTGATAACACCTATTTTACCTTTAGGGATAAATTTTACAAACAAATTTTTGGTACACCTATGGGATCTCCATTAAGTCCGATACTAGCTCAAATTGTATTAGATGATCTTATAGATGTTAGTCTACCAAAACTTACTTGTAAAGTTACTTTAATAAAAAAATACGTAGATGATTTAATTTTAATAGGCCCTAGAGAACAAATAGACAACATTTTAAGTGTTTTTAACAATTACAACCCTAATATACAATTTACTGTAGAGCATGAAATCAATAATAGTGTTCCATTCTTGGATATGCATTTAATTAACAAAAATAATAATTTAATTATTGATTGGTACATCAAACCCACCAGTTCGGGTAGATACATAAATTATTATTCTAGCCACCCTTTCTTTATGAAAAGAAATATCATTTTAGGTTTAAAAAATAGAATAATTAACATTGTACATCCCTCATTAATACACAAAAATCTTAAAAAACTGAGTGATGTTCTTGTTAATAATGATTATCCAAGAAACTTAATTAATAATTTACTTTTTCGTAATGTTGTAAATAATACTAAAAACGAGATAGCGGACCAAATTGATCCTAACTTAATTTTATATAAAAAATTTCCCTTTGTACCACAAATTAGTAACAAAATAATCAAAATTTTCGCTAAATTCAAAAACATAAAAATTGTTTTTTATAACATAAACACGATTAACAATTTATTTTCAAAAATTAAAGATAAAACACCCACAGAACTAGAGTCCAACGTAATTTATTCCATACCATGCAATGTCTGCAATTTGTGTTACATAGGACACACAACTAACTGGCTGAAAAGTAGAATAGCTTTACACAAAAGTGACTGTAAATTACAAAAAAAGAGATGTGCTTTAACAGTTCACAGTTTAGATCTAGATCATACTATTAAATTTAACGAGGTAAAAATAATTGACAAAGCAGAAAACTATAGTGAGAGACTCTTCCTTGAAATGTTTCACATTAATAATAATGAAACAATGAATTTTAAGTCTGACACTAATCATTTAAACACTAGTTATGCTGGTCTATTTTCAATTTACAAAACTTAAAATCCCAATAATTCATTGTAAATAAATATAAACAGCCTTTCATATAGTGGCACGCTTTAATACTTGTTACTTGATTTAGAATTGTCCTTTATTAATATAGTTTAGTTAGCTCAGATTACATTCTAATTGACACATTGTTTTTACACCTCAAAATTATATTATACATCATTCAACAAAATTTACTTTTAAGATGTAAGTGTATTAATTAAGTATTGTTCATAATTTAGAGAATTTTGTTAGTTTTAGTCCTGATGAAGCCTGTAATCACAGGCGAAAATTTGACAAAAAATCAATAAAGAAAAATTTTTCTAAGCCGATAACCAATAAACTTATTATATATATATATATATATATATATATATATATATATCCTATTACTGATTTATTTAATATTTGTATTGCTGTGTTGCGTGATTGAAGTCAATATTTATTATAGAAAAATAGCATATAGTTATAATACACAATGGGTACTTTTTCTTGCAACCTTTATACACACAAACTTCGTCCAATTCATCGCTTTTTTTTATAATATGGATATACCTTCAATTAGGTCTCATTTATGTCTACTTTTTCTGACCGCCCCTATAAAAACATCGGGAAAGAACGAAACTAAAGAATATACACCACTCGCGATATAATTATTTATAAATTAACTCGTTGAAAATAAACTAAAAGAAATTTCAATTAGACAATTTTCTGAGGGTTGTAGGAATGTTGTTAAGAAAACACATGTTACGCAACAGCGCTGACAATAGCTTAAACCTGTCGGCGAAGACACAACCCGTAAATTATAATTATTGTTCTTCGGTTTGCCGCCGTTTAGAACATAATAATTAAATTGAAATAAAACCTCTGACTGCTACATTCGAATTCAAGCTCCAAGCTAAATGTCGATAACTTAATAGAGATGTATCGTTAACAGGATATGCGTTAATATTCACTACCAGGATCATATATCTTCACTTGATAATTGTATAGATAACGAAATCGAAAGTTAATCCAATTCGGAAAAAAAAACAAACAAAAATACCTCTGATTTCTGAGATATTTCGATTTTATAAAAAATAACTGTTTATATTGGCGTAAAGTTGTTGGATTAGTTTAAGAACGGTAGAAGTCGCGAAGGTGGTCATTAGGACCATTCAAAAACTCTAGCAAAGCTTTGTACGCATCTCCCCATCATTACCATCGACCGCGATCCTTTATTCAGTTCAATACCTTGTGTCTACCACTCCATTTTTCCACGGGATATTTATTGTATGAATGCTACATAATTATTATAATTTAGAAAGAATTGTTTAGTTATAAGAATTACACTCTTAACCACCTCGTTCTTATCCTACATACGAATATACTTGAGTTATACTTAAAATCTTAAAAAAAAATTAAATAGACGAATTAAAGTCATTTATCTCATATATTACATAAAAAAAGCATTTGTAAATATAGAAATTGAGTATGTAAGCAAATAGGTCGAAAATTAATAAATGAATGGGGGGTTGGTATGTCTGTTTGCTAACTTTATGCGTAAACATCTAGTTAATTGAATCAATTGAAATTCACCCTCATTGAGCAAACTTGAACATAATCGGACTTGTACAATACACATATGAACTCTTTTGTATTAAGGCAAACAGAAAATTTCAAACAGACAATAGATTTAAAAACATGGATTGTTTTACAATTTTTTTGTCGGTGTCTCTGTTTATTTAGATAGTGGACATGCAGTTATTCGATACGACTCAATTCTCATGTAAATTCTGTGTTTTTTAACGTTTTCAACAAATTGCCTTACAGTACAATGTCCAGATCCAATTTTGAATTTATTGAAAATGCAAATGAAATCACTTTGTAATCTGAGTTTGTTAAATTCTCGGATTATATCTAATAAATTAAAAGAAATTCGAATAAACACAAAAACGCAAACTTTCACGATTATTACTCATAATTAAGATACTTAGCTTTTGGATATGAAATCGTGTATTTTTTTTAATTTTTTACATATGTAAAAGTTTCGGTATCCATTAGGTACAAGTATTTTAAGTGTTTGAAAATTATTTAAAATAATACATATGAAATCTGAAAATATAAATGTAAGCCTAGTACAATACTTACTATATCAAATAGCCTACTATAATTTTAGTAAAGATTAGCTAGATTTTTAATAGATCAAATATTATTAAACCGCCTTGAAAAGACAAATCGGAAAACTCTCTACGGACAATGGCTAAAAATGTCACAATCACAAACAAATTTAACAAAGCTAAATCAAATTATAATGCGCGAAAATGTAAATGGCTTTCACCATTATTATACATATTTCAAATAATTAGATTTTTTGAGGTTTCAATGGTCTATTTTTGTATTAATGTTTTACACAAATCTAAACGTTTCGATAACACATACAGTTATCTTCCCAGTAATAATAAAATTTTCAGAATACCCTTAGAGGCATATTTCTAATATTACAATCTGGTCTGAAGACCAATGGCAATTTTATTTTCTACTAAAATCTTAAACTAGTCTTACTCAGTAGTGTCCTTTAGTCCTTGGTATTTTCGATTTAACGTGTACACTGCCGCACAATGCTCTGTTTTTCACTAGTACAGGTTGATTTCTAACCTATGGAGGAAACTGAAAGGACATGTAGAAGGGATCAAAGTAAAGTTGTTTTAAAAAAAAATTAGATGAATTGAATTCAAATTTGGAATATTTGAAAGTTAAGTAAACAAAGTTCACTTAAAATTTTAATAAAACTTTTATAAGATGCAAGTTAAATTGTTCTTAACAATACCCAGTTACGAGTGTTCATTTACTGAAAACCGCTGGTATCCAATCAAGAACGTCAAAGTTACTTAAACGTTAGAAATTAAGTACCTACTTTAATTGTTGTTATTGACTTATTTATTAATTATTGATTACTAATTCGTCTGAAATGGTGATTTACAGTAATGGAGTATACGTAGCTATGATAACGGTGTATGCAGCAGTAGAAGCCAAGACGCAAACAAATTGTCGATAAAGAAGGTTTCTGTGTTCTGCCGGTACAGAAGGTTTCTGCATTCTGCTGATAAAGGTCCCTAAATTATCTGTAAAGAAGGTTTTTCTGTATTCTAGACAATACGCGAAACAATTGTCGATAAAAAAGGTTTTTGTATTCTGTCGGTCTAAATTTAAGGTGTTGTATTCTGATTGGTTTGGTTTGTGGCGCGATCTAGTGGTGTTTGCTTGTCTTCCGTTTTTGTGTGTTTTCGTGCTTGCGTGTTTTAGCACGCGTATGTGTTTTCGTTTTTGTGTTTGCGAGTTTTCGCGTGTGTGTGTGTGTGTGTGTGTGTGTGTGTGTGTGTGTGTGTGTGTGTGTGTGTGTGTGTGTGCGTGTGCGTGTGCGTGTGTGTGTGTGTTTGCGTGTTTGATTGTTTGCATGTTTTCGCGTTTTCGTGTTTGCGTATTTCCGTGTTTGTGTCTTTTCGTGTTCTCAAGTTCGCGTGTATTCGTGTTTTCGTATTTCAGTGTTTTCGTGTTTTCGTGTTTCAGTGTTTTCGTGTTTTCGTGTTTTCGTGTTTTGGTGTTTTCGTGTTTTCGTGTTTTCGTGTTTTCGTGTTTTCGTGTTTTGGTGTTTTCGTGTTTTCGTGTTTTCGTATTCGCGTGTTTTCATGTTTCAGTGTTTGCAGGTGTTCGCGTTTGCGCGTTTTCGTGTTTGTGTGTTTTTGCGTTTGCGTGTTTTCGGGTGTTTGTTTGTGTGTTTTCGCGTTTTTGTTTTCGTGTTTGCTTGTTTACGTGTTTGCGTGATTTCGTGTTTGCGTGTTTTCGCGTTCTCGTGTTTCCCTGTTTTCGTGTTTGCGTGTATTCGTGTTTCAGTGTGCGCAGGTGTTCGCGTTTGCGCGTTTTCGTCTTTGTGCGATTTTGCGTTGGCATGTTTACGTGTCGTCGGGTGTGATGTTTGTATGTTTTCGCGTTTGCGTGATTTCGTGTTTGCGTGTTCTCGCTTTTGCATGTTTTCGTGTTTTCGCGTTTGCATGTTTTCGCGTTTGTGCTTTCGTGTTTGCATGTTTGTGTGTTTGCGTGTTTGCATGTTTGTGTGTTTTCGCGTTTGCGTGTTTTCGCGTTTGTGTTTTCGTGTTTGCATGTTTATTTGCGTGTTTGTATGTTTTCGCGTTTGCGTGTTTTCGTGTTTGCTTGTTTACGTGTTTGCGTGATTTCGTGTTTGCGTGTTTTCGCGTTCTCGTGTTTCCCTGTTTTCGTGTTTGCGTGTTTCAGTGTGTGCAGGTGTTCGCGTTTGCGCGTTTTCGTCTTTGTGCGATTTTGCGTTTGCATGTTTGCGTGTCGTCGGGTGTGTTGTTTGTATGTTTTCGCGTTTGCGTGATTTCGTCTTTGCGTGTTTTCCCTTTTGCATGTTTTCGTGTTTTCGCGTTTGTGCTTTCGTGTTTGTATGTTTTCGCGTTTACGTGGTTTCGTGTTTGCTTGTTCTCGTGTTTCCGTGTTTTCGTGTTCGCGTGTTTTCATGTTTCAATGTTTGTAGGTGTTCGCGTTTGCGCGTTTTCGTGTTTGTGTGTTTTTGCGTTTACGTGTTTGCGTGTTTTCGGGTGTGCTTGTTTGCCTGTTTTCGCGTTTGTCTTTTCGTGTTTGCATGTTTGTTTTCGTGTTTGTATGTTTTCGCGTTTGCGCGTTTTCGTCTTTGTGCGATTTTGCGTTTGCATGTTTGCGTGTCGTCGGGTGTGTTGTTTGTATGTTTTCGCGTTTGCGTGATTTCGTCTTTGCGTGTTTTCCCTTTTGCATGTTTTCGTGTTTTCGCGTTTGTGCTTTCGTGTTTGCATGTTTGTGTTTGCATGTTTGTGTGTTTTCGCGTTTGCGTATTTACGTGTTCTCGTCTTTCCATGTTCGCGTGTTTTCATGTTTCAGTGTTTGTAGGTGTTCGCGTTTTCGTGTTTGTGTGTTTTCGGGTGTGTTTGTTTGCGTGTTTTCGCGTTTGTGTTTTCGTGTTTGCAGGTTTGTTTTCGTGTTTGTATGTTTTCGCGTTTGCGTGGTTTCGTGTTTGCTTGTTCTCGTGTTTCCGTGTTTTCGTGTTCGCGTGTTTTCATGTTTCAATGTTTGTAGGTGTTCGCGTTTGCGCGTTTTCGTGTTTGTGTGTTTTTGCGTTTACGTGTTTGAGTGTTTTCGGGTGTGCTTGTTTGCCTGTTTTCGCGTTTGTCTTTTCGTGTTTGCATGTTTGTATGTTTTCGCGTTTGCGTGGTTTCGTGTTTGCGTGTTTTAGTGTTTGTTTGATTTGGTGTCTGCGTGTTTTCGCGTTTGCGTGTTTCCCTGTTTTTGTGTTTGCGTGTATTCGTGTTTCAGTGTGTGCAGGTGTTCGATTTTTGCGCGTTTTCGTCTTTGTGATATTTTGCGTTTGCATGTTTGCGTTGGGTGTTCTGTTTGTATGTTTTCGCGTTTGCGTATGATTTCGTGTTTGCATGTTTTCGTGTTTACGTGTATTCGTGTTTTCGCCTTTGCATGTTTTCGTGTTTTCGCGTTTGCGTGTGTTCGAAATTGTGGTTTCGTGTTTATATGTTTGTGTGTTTGCGCGTTTGTATGTTTTCGTGTTTGCGTGTTTTCGTGTTTTCGTGTTTGCGCGTTTTCGTCTTTGTGCGATTTTGCGTTTGCATGTATGCGTGTTGTCGGTGTGCTGTTTGTATGTTTTTACGTTTGCGTAACTCCGTGTTTGCGTATTTTCGTGTTTGCGTGTTTTCTTGTTTGCGTGTTTTCGAGTTTGCATGTTTTCGTGTTTTCGCGTTTGCGTGTTTTCGCGTTTGTGCTTTCGTGTTTGCATGTTTGTGTGTTTGCGTGTTTGTATGTTTTCGCGTTTGCATGTTTTCGTGTTTGCGCGTTTTCGTATTTGCGTGTTTTCGCGTTTGCGTGTTTTCGCGCGCATATGAGTGTGTGTGTGTGTGTGTGTGTGTGTGTGTGTGGGTGGGTGGGTGCGTGCGTGCGTGCGTGGGTGCGTGCGTGCATGCGTGCGTGCGTGCGTGCGTGCGTGCGTGCGTGCGTGCGTGTGTGTGAGTGTGTGTGTGTTTGTGTGTTTTCGCGTTTGCATGTTTTCGTGTTTGTGTGTTTGCGCTTGTGTCTGTGGCTTTGTCTGTGTCTGTGTTTACACCTGTGACTGTGCCTGTGCCTGTGTCTGTGCCTGTGCTTGTGTTTGTTACTGTGCTTGTGATTGTGTCTGTAGTTGTGTTTCTGTTTGTGTTTTGTAAAACCAACTTTTATAGGAGCCAATTTAAAATGCATGAATATCGTACAGTGTTGTCAATTGCGGTTAAAAGTAAAATTTTTGCTTTTTTAAATACCATAACCTGTGTATTAGGCTGTATAGAGAACTAAGGGGTAGATTCAACTATATACGCCAATAAGGATGTCAGAAACTGATTTCAAATCCATTTACACTGGTATTTGGTGTTTGTTTTTGTTTTAATACGAATAAGGTTGGCCGAAGCTGATTGCAAATCAACAGCCTAGACTTGCAGTTTGTTTTTGATTTTGTATTAAATCGAATAAGTCTGGCAGACGTTGGTTTCATTTCAACATCCTAGACTTGCAACTTGTTTTTGTTTTTGTATTAAAGCGAATAAAGTTGGTTGAATCTGATTTCAAATCAACATCCATTCTAGACTTGCAGTGTGTTTTTGTTTTTGTAGTAAAACGAATAAGGTTGGCAGACACTGGTTTCATGTCAACATCCTAGACTTGCATCTTGTTTTTCTTTTGTATTACAGCGAATAAGGTTGACAGAGTCTGATTTCAAATCATCATCTTGCAGCACTTGCAGCTTGTTCTTGTTTTTGTATTAATCGAATAAGGTTGGTAGAATCTGGTTTCAAATCAACATCCTAGACTTGCAGCGACCTAGGTCTGATGACTGTATCCTCTTGTCTTGGTTGAGTCCAGTCCTGGGGATTGTCTCCATCATTGCGCTGAAAAGTCATCTCTAAATATTCTGCAAATCTGAGCACTTTTTGCACGTCATTGTGTGCCCAACTTCCATCTGCATTTCTAATTGGAGGATTCTGCAGTATAGCCTTTTTTAATCTCTGGGTAACTTTCCATAGGGAGTACTCAGTTTGCTATCGTTAGTAAGATCCCTCACCAATTGACTCACTTTCAATCCGTTGTATTTCACGTTTTAAGTCCTGAGCAACATTATTTAAAGCTGTCTTATCGACAGGTTATCTGATCTGGTATCATTGTTTTCTTTTTTCAGTCATTCGTTTCCTAATCTCCTTCGGGTAGTTATTGCCCTTTATTTTACGATTGATTTCAGGGGTATTTTCCCACGCTACTTGCTGGATGTTTTCCACAAACAGTTCTACTTCATTATCTAATTATTCAGTCCTTAGAGGAACTGATAGGACAATAGAGTTTTCAAAGGCTGATTTTAAGGCTTTGTTAGTCAGTGAATTTATTGACATAAGTCGGATAGGTGCTTCTTTCTGGATGACACTCACTTAAGGTAAGCAGTATGGGAGAATGATCTCGGTTCATATGCCACGCGTCGTGAATGTGAAAGTAATTCACTGAAATATTTCTGATTATAAATGTCTATTAGGTCTGGGATTTTGTTCCGCGTCTGTGGACCAGTAGGTTGGGTTATCGGTTAACAATGTTTCACAGTTCAGTTGCTTACGCGCTGCTAAAGGTTCCTTACCTTTAGGTGTTATTAATATAGATCCACAGTGTGTGTGTGCTTTGCACTGTAGTCACCCCACTATGAATCTATACCCTTGGTTATCCAGCAAATTAATGTATTATTCTTTCTTTATAGCATATCTCGGTGGGCAGTATACTGCTGTAATAATAACTTCATACATTTTAGGTTTGACAGGTGTGGCCTGTATTTCTTCAGTCTGGTAACTCATTTTCTATTGATGATTACTTATGATAACTGCACTTCCGCCTGTTCCTGCATTATCTGGGTGAATGGTGCGGTAGACCTTATACCCTTGAAATCTAGTGTATGACTCTTTGGTAAAATGTGTTTCGGAAATGAGACTATTTGCAATTCCTATTGGTACTGCAGCAGCCCATTGGCGTTCCAGTCTATTATTCTAGATTGATTAGCCATCTCTACTCTTGGGAATCGCTCCTTGAACGAGATACGTTCGTCCTTTGTGTTCAGATTTTCCAATATTTGATGGAAGGTGGACTCAATTGACGAATCCTCCGACCTACCTGCCACTCTCTGGCTATAAGTCTTAGGTTTAGAAGCATTGCTGTCTTGCCTGAAAGTTTGGTTGAGAAGTCCTCTGTGACTGCTGAGGTAAGGTGGTTTCTCCACTTGTATATTTTTAATTCCTTGCATTTGTTTTGCAACCATGCAACCCCTGTAGTTAGTGGGATGTCCTTCTCCGCAGTACGCATTCAGGCTGTGTTTTTTCAGGTTTCGTGCAGTCCTGGGCATTTGACACACATTGGCTCTTTAGCGTAGTATCTTTGTGTATGTCCGTAAGCTTGGCATCTTTTACATTGAGGGACTAGCTTTGATTTTCTAATAGGAAGAATTTACACTCTGATTCGCATAATGTCTGTTATGCCAAATATTTTATTGGAGTTCTCATCTTGTATGAAGGCTAGTACAAATATATTCGAAGGTTGTTTAGTTTTATATCTCAATTTGGGCACTCACTCAAGCAGTGTGTATCCTATTTTTCTCAGCGATAGAACTATTTGCTCAGTATTACATGAATGGTGCAATTTATTAGCTATCACCCTGATAGGTCTATTTTCTTTTCTTAGCAGTTCCACAAATAGTTACGCTCATTCAGTATCTTTGTTAGTGCATTATCGCTTTTTCCTTCAGGTGCATTAATTTTAATATTTTTATCGTTTATAATTTTTGTGATATTTTTTGATCATAGTAGCGATACCTTCATGTAGCTGGTTAAAGTTCTCAATGCCGTCCATCCACAACGATTGGCGGACGCTGCGGTACTTTTTAGTTTTTAATTGTTCTTTTTCTAGTGTCCTTGAACTACTTTGTGCTGGGACTTTTATGCTACTTTGTGGAGGGGTGAGTGAAGTATCCATTTTCCTTTTTTCCGATTTTTGTTCCTTATCCACTCGGTTTCCTGGGATAATTCTCCTTCATCCGTGAAGTAGTTATCTGGAACCGTTTCTTCCTTTCAAGATTGTGAAATTTATGTCAAACTTTTCTCTAACCCTGCATATTTATTTTGCAAGTCTATATACATCGCTTGCATTTCTTCATATTGGACCTGCATTGCATTATATTTATTAACCATGCAATTTCTTCCATACTTAGGGCGTAAGTTTTATCGGTGTTTGTTGAAACATTGTATTATTTATTACACGCTAACTTACGGCCGTGAACTTGTTCTTAAATTGTTTCAGATGCTGAAAGAAATTTATGAAATTTGAAAAAGCGAAAACGCAAACATATGCCTGTTACTATATTGATATAACAGTTTGATAAACGATAAAGCCAACTATGGAATACCATAATCATAAAGTCATAATCAAAGAGTAAATTTATCAAAATTTAATTACATGGTTATGTAAGTGTAAATTTCTGAGAAACTTTAATTTGAAAATGATAAAAACATTTACAAATAGAAACTTTACATACTAATAAAAGAGCTAGTGAAATCTAACAAGGAAAAAGTTTTTTGTTAATTGTAAGTGTTCTTTTACATATAATTGGGAAAGCATTTACTTCAAGGTCTCGGAAAAACACAGTTAAAAACCTAGACATACCAAAAGCTAAAATTAAAGGTGTACCATTGTGCCTTTTTTTAATTATAAGTTGCCAAAACCTATTTAAAGGGAAATTTTTTGTTGCCTGTTGAAGTTATTAGGATGTTTACGTAGCTTCACGTTGTAAACGAACATAATAGTGAGTTTGACAATATTTCCATATTATCAAATTGAATGTCATGATGTAAATTACTTAAAGCTTGCTCAACTACCGCAGATTTTTCTGGTTGACCTAATTTACAAAATCTCGTAATTATGTTCTTTACGTCTTGTACCTAAGCTACGTTTTGTGGTTCGAATGTATATTTTTCCACATGAACAAGAAAACCTGAACACTCCGGAAGATGATAATCAGCTTGAAACGTCTTTAGGTGACCTTAAATGTACTTTAATTTTTTTTGTAGGTTTAAAAGCAGTCATAATGTCATAATTAGTTAGGATTTTACCTTCATTAAGCACTGGTTTTTCTTTATGGTTATGTCTAATAGTTGTAATAACAATGTTAATATCATTAAGTGAATGTCCATTAACTTGTAAGGATTTTGTTAAATATTTACATTAATTTTTGAAAAATTTAGGACTTCAAATTTGTTTTTCTCGATCCACTAAAGATTTAATTACACCAATCTGACGCGGATGGTGGTTTAATAATTTATGAATATATTAATTTCTTTTCTATGGTAAACTTCAATTTTAAAGTGGAAAGTACTAACTACAAAACCAACTAAGTATCTAGTTAAATCACAAAGCCAACAAAGAAATAATTTTCCCTTAATATTTAAGAACTGTAATCATTATTATACAATCAAAACGTATTGTGAATGTTTATTCACATCTCAATTTTAACTAGGCAGGATATTTTAGCGAGACTTAATCATTAGATGTATCTGGAGAATATAAAAATCTAACTTTGGAAAAAATTGTAACTTTTTGGCACTTGCGATTATACCGGAAGTAGCTTCGTAATTTTAAACAAAACCCCGCATTTTTTGCGATTTTCGGATGCCTTGCTTAATTTTAAGGCCACTTCACGTAAAGCGTCTTATGTTTAAAATTTACCTTTTCCGTGTTATGTCGAAAAATTAGAAAATTTTGGCAGCTGCAGACCCCTATGGAAATCGTTACAGCGTCCTCAACGCTACGAATTTCGGAATGGCATCAAGTTCCGAATTCAAAATCTATGAGTTTTGTTAACATTACCCTATTCCTAAACGCAGACATGTCTTCGCAAATTAAAAAAAAAAAGTTGTTCATTTTTTGGGTCAAGCATAAATTTTTCGCCAGCCGCACCGGTGACATAACAATGAATCAAAACAACAAAATAACATTTATTCTTCAAAAAGAGCAAAATAATAAAAGAGTGAAATATAAACAATTTAGAAGTGCTCAAACTGCGACCCATTAACCTTCAAACATGTATTAAGCCCATTTTCGACTGATAGTATGACATTTTTAATTTGATGTGGCTTAACCTCTGCAAACGCCTGGTTAATCTTATCTTCAAGTTCTTCGATGGTATAGCTTCTCCACCATAGACTTTTTCTTTTACTGTACCTTAAGCAGAAGAAAACGTTTAGGCTAAATTTAAAAACCTTTATTTTCCATTGCAAGAAATCTAAAGGTGTGTTATTTAGGGATCAAGCTAGCCCATCGCAAGGTGCCAACCGCCTCTCTGTCGATCCTCCAATATATTTGTCAATGTTTCAGAAACAATGCGCATGCAATAAGCGGGGGCACCATTTAGTGATACCACAAGTGTTTTAAATCAGCTAATAGTAAATTGTCTAGATAGTCAATTATAACTTCATTAATAATTCTCAGATAATGAGCACTAATTAGTAAATATTAAATCTCAACTCATTGTTCTTGAGTAATCCAATTTATTTTGATATCCACGATCACGTCACGTAATAGGGTTTCCATCTGCCCAAAAATGTCGGTTGTGGGTATTAAATAGGTCCTCCCGATTAAATTTAGCTTCGTCCGTTCAGATAATATTTTTCATTCTTCAATTTGACGATTAAGAATTCATAACCATTCACTCGCCTAATTCTCTAATTCTGCAACAGCCCCTCTGATGGAAGATTTAGGATACGCATTAAAGCAGCCAAGAACTGTGAAAGACTTCAAAAGCACAACGTAGCTTATTATGACTTCTTAGAACCTTAAAAGTTCGATTCCAAAATTCGTAGCGGTGAGGGACTAGCGCAGATTTCCGTGGGAGTTTGTAGCTGTCAAACCCTTCCAATTTTTCGAAATAACTCGAAAAAAGTAAATTTTAACCATAAAACATTTTACACAAAGTGGCCTTAAAATTAAACGAGTAATCCGAAAATAACAAAAAAAATGGGAGGGGAGGAGGGGGCTGTCCATTTAAAGTAACTAAGTTAGTAGTTGATTCCAGTATGACAAAGTTGAAAATATTTTCCAAAGGTAGACCAGGACGCTGAAGATTTGTTATTATTTCAGATCTTTATAGTCCATGGCTCTCCAGAAGCTTCTAATGCTTAGAACACCCTGTATATGTTAATTTAATGCAATGATGTGATAACTTAACGTACTTAATTGACGAAGCATTCACTTTGTGGTCTAGTAAAAAAGCAGCAAAACATCTAGAGCTACCAACAGTTAAAATTAAAATTAAGACGTATCATTTTGTCTTTTTGCAAGATGCAAAAACCTATTTATTCTAAGATTAATGTGATGATTTGATACTTTATCAAGATATTTTTCCGTCGGTGTCGGTTTCCGGTAAACCCAAAAGACAAAAATGAACAGTATGTATGAGAAATTAATACATCTAAATATTCGGTGTGGAACAACACACAAACACACAACAGAAAAGAAATAAGTTTAATAATAATTTTTTTAGGATAATTATGTATCCCCTTCTTAACTTTCAACCTACATATACGTTATGCAATCGACTTGTTTCTCACGAACCCTAGATCGACTTATTACCTCATTTTATAACATTTGGCAAGGTATCGCCAAGATCTGCCACGACGTCTGTGTGTGTGTGTGTGTGTGTGTGTGTGTGTGTGTGTGTGTGTGTGTCGTGTGCGTGTGCGGTCGCGTGTGCGTGTGCGCGTGCGCGCGCGTGCGTGTGCGTGTGCGTGTGCGTGTGCGTGTGCGTGTGCGTGTGCATGAACGTGTGTCTGTGCGTGTGCGTGTGCGTGTGAGTGTGCGTGTGCGTGTGCGTGTGCGTGTGCGTGTGCGTGTGCGTGTACGTGTGCGTGTGCGTGTGCGTGTGCGTGCGCGTGCGCGTGTGCGTGTGCGTGTGCGTGTGCGTGTGCGTGTGCGTGTGCGTGTGCGTGTGCGTGTGCGTGTGCGTGTGCGTGTGCGTGTGCGTGTGCGTGTGCGTGTGCGTGTGCGTGTGCGTGTGCGTGTGTGTGCGTGTGCGTGCGCGTTCGCGTGCCCGTACTCGAAATTTTGTATTTAAGCTTTATTTTCTTTCTTTCGGAGCTGATTAGATTTTGGAAAAATCCAGCGGCGGAGAAGGGGTTTATTAGGGGCAGTATTTTGTTCTTATCATATATTTCTGAAACCTGAAGATATAAAAATACCAAGGGCATCTTTAACATATCGATTAATTCTGTTCTACGCAATTTCTTGATAGGAGGCGTGATTTGGCGGCAAAGCCCTACAGTGTCTGGTGTGGAATACCACACTACCTTCCAACTTACAAAATGGAAATTAAAGAAAATGAAGTAATTTGGTAACATTTTTTTAGGATGATTATGCAACCTCTTTTATAATTAGTTAATTACGGAAATATGCAACATTGTAAAAACAAAAACCATAATCTACGGCAAACAGACGTTTAAAACTTCATGACAGATAGAGGTTAGTAGACATCTAGATACTAACTTAAAAAAAGTTCTAGAGCAGTCCGCTTCTATAAAAATATCGATAATACAGTTTAAGTGATTACAATTATATTTATTTAATTTTTATTTTATTTAATACTTAATCAAATTTATTTGAATGTTGTATAAATATGATTCGCTTTATATTAGTAAACTTTATAAAGAAATCATTATTTAGGTATTGAAAAAAATTGAACTAACACTTAAATTTTACATTAGAAGTTTTCTTGTAGCTAAATTAAGCATCGTATCAATAAATTGCATAGAACATAATTAACCTATATGATTAAGATCTATACAGGGTTAGTCACGCTCAACGAGACGGAATCTAGCGGTAAAACGGTAATGATATCAAAAAATCGTTTGACACAAGTATGTAGGTCTATTTGGTCTACAAATTAAAATTAGTGTGGAATATACAGGGTTACTCAAAAAAAAGTTACATATCAAGTTATGTTTTTTTAAATGGATCACCCTGTATTTTATTACTTTTTTGAATCCTACTTTAAAAAATAATATGTATTTATTCAAGTAACCCTATATCTAAGTTTGATAGTTTTCGAGTTATTCAATTGTTTCTAAAAATGTAGAGTAATTGAAAAAATTTAATTACAACTTAACAGAAATTTTTTGATTAATTTGCTTTTAGATTTCGATTCTACACTTCTTGGACTGTCTATCAATATAATTACAATAGTAAAATAATATACAGGGTGTTCCTAACTTCAACTTTGATTTTCTCCAAGTATTTGGTGCTATTACTTTGTTATTTTAAATGGAACACCCTGTATTTTATTTCTTTATGAGAAGGGAAATTTAATACTCTTTCAAACTAATATAGGATTCCCTATCCCAATTTTCAGTATTTTCCGAGATATTTCCATTACTTTACCAGTATGCATAAATATTGATGGTTTTATAGTAAATACTGGCAAGATGGCCTTGAAATATAAAACAAATAAATTGACAATATTATAATTTTACAAACTAAACAATAAAACGAATAACAATTAACATAATTACAACATTAAAAATCACTCTACTAAACTCATTTTATAATAAATGTTCAGTGTGATGTCCATTTTGTTGAATACACAGCATTATCCTCTTTTCAAATGAGCGTTTCACATTATTTAGCATTTGGGGTGTGATTGTCGCGAATGCTTCTCTAATGCGTATTTTCATGTTTTCAGAGGTAGTTGGAGCAATGTGGTATACAAGAGTTTTGATGTATCCCCAGAAAAAAGTCCATTGTTGTTAAGTCAGGAGACCTAGCAGGCCAATTGCTAGGACTTCCTCGACCTACCACATATCTTCAAATGTCCGGTCTAAATATTCCTCACATTCCTTGAAAATGTACTGGCGCACCATCTAATTGTAGCCACATTTTTGCCTCACATCTAAAGGAATATCTTCTAGGAGAGTCCAAAATTCGTTTTCCAAAAATCTTAAAAATTCTCTTCCATTCAAATGGCCATTAAAAAATATGGCCCTACTACATGTTCTCCTATTAGTCCCCGTATACGTTTAGGGACCAACGATTTTGTCGATCTATTGTTTTAAATTGATGAGGATTCTCAGTGGCGTAATAGTGAAAATTATGCCTATTAACCAGTCCATTATTGTGAAATGTAGCTTCGTCAGTGAATAACAAATTATCATAAAATATTGATCTTCTGCCGTATGGTCGAGAAACCATAGACAAAATTCCAGTCTACGTTGAAAATCCACTCCATACAAATGCTGATGCATTTGTATATGATACGGATGATAGTTATGTTTTCTTATTATTCTACTTACGCTGGATTGACTTATATTGAGTTCCCGAGAAATAATTGTAGAAGTGTTATTGCGATTTTCAATTACAGATTGCAAAACTGCTAGTTGTAAATCTTCATTTTCCGTTACGGGCTTTGCTATTTCTCGTGTTTTATATTCAACACTGCCAATTTCAATAAATCGGTTTAAAAGTCTCTCAAACACTTCTTTACGAGGATGGTCTTTTTGAGGATATCTTTCAGCATAAACACGTGATGCTAATAAGCAATTTTGAAAATATTCACCTAATATAAAAATCATATTTACTCGATCTTCAATTGGGTATTCTTTCATTGCATTAATTATGTTAAATTGTAAAATCAACACTAAATAAGTTTTTACTATCTGACATAAGAAAATGTTTTATTTGTTAATTTTCTCAAAGCCTACTTAGAGTTTATCATAAAATCTTCAACATTTACGCATACTGATAAAATAATGCAAATAATTTGGAAATAAAGAAAATTCGGATAGGGAAAATAATATTAAATTTTCGTTTTCATGCAGGGATAAAATACAGGGTGTTCCATTTAATAATAACACTAAAAACTTGATGCACATCAAAGTTAAAGTTTGGAACATACAATTTTACTTATTTTATTAGAAAGTTCAAGGAGCGAATTACTCAAAAAGTCTGTATTAAATTGCAATTAACTTTTTTTGTTACACTACAGTTTTAGAAAAAATTGAATAATTCGTAAAGTATGAAATTTGAGTATACGGTGACCTAAATAAATACGTTAGTTTTTTAAGGACAATTAAAAAATGTAACAAAGTTCAGGGGGATTCATTTAAAAAAAATACTTCTTTAATATGTAAATTTTCAAATTATAAATTTTTAATTTATTTTCTTTTGTATTCCAAGGCTATCTTGTCAGTATTTGCTATAAAACCATCAATATTTATGCATACGGGCAAAATAATGGAAATATCTCGGAAAATATTGAAAATTGGGATAGAGAACCCTATATCAATTTAAAAGAGCATTAAATATCCCTTCTCAGGAAGGAATAAAATACAAGGTGTTCCATTTAAGATAACAAAGTAATAGCACCAAATACTTGGAGAAAATCAAAGTTGAAGTTAGGAACACCCTGCATATTATTTTACTATTGTAATTATTCTGATATACAGTCCAACAAGTGTAGAATCGAAATCTAAAAGCAAATTAATTAAAAAAATTCTGTTAAGTTGTAATTAATTTTTTTCAATTACTCTACATTTTTAGAAACAATTGAATAACTCGAAAACTATCAAACTTAGATATAGGGTTACTTGAATAAATACATATTATTTTTTTAAGTAGGATTCAAAAAAGTAATAAAATACAGGGTGATCCATTTAAAAAAACATAACTTTGATATGTAACTTTTTTTTGAGTAACCCTGTATATTCCACACTAATTTTAATTTGTAGACCAAATAGACCGCCTACATACTTGTGTCAAACGATTTTTTGATATCATTTACCGTTTTACCGCTAGGTTTCGTCCCGTTGAGCGTGACTAACCCTGTATATAGGTATTTTTTAATCTTTGAAATATACAGCTGTTTAAGAAATATTTGATAAAAGTCCAAAAACAGCTCCTAATAAACCCCCTTCACCTCATCTGAATTTCATCCAAAATTTAATCCGCTCCAGGAGAAACGAAAACAAGCTTAAATGAAAAATTTTAAGTAGATACGTCTTTTCGTTCTGGAATTAACACACACACACACGCACCCACGCACGCACGTACGCACGCACGCACGCGCCTAACCAACCCACCCACCCTAAGAATGGCCAGTGAGATTTGGTCGAAACGAGAGATATATATATATATATATATATATATATATATATATATATATATATATATATATATATATATATATTATATATATATATATATATTTAATACATTACAATACGAATATTAAACCAAAAACTTATTTACGCTTTACTAAGTAATTAGTTTAGATACACTATAATGCGTAAGTGCTCCATATAATTATGTACTCCCCAAGTATACAATTTTCTCTTTAAAAGCTAAAGCGACATAATAAAGTTTAGTTTCGGACGTCAAGTACTACACACGAATCTATTTTTATGGAACAGATTATAACTTGCAAGATCATTGATATGAACATCGCCTGTTAAGAAAAAAAGGTGAAACAGAAAAATTGAGCATCGCTGAACATAACTGGAACACCGAATCTAATGGAATAACATATAAAGAACGCCGAAACTTCAAAGAAGCCAGGTACATCAATAAGTTACTGCGCAACATACGTTCTAAATAATATGTAATGGATTACTCAGTGACTCTGTGGTAAAGTTGTCAGACTTATAAGTGAAAGGTACCAAGTTCGAATCTGAGAGTAGTCAAGTGCTTGGGAAAAAATCACAATTAAATGAAGTTGACTCAAGTGCGAAATCAGGACTAAGCCTAATGAAGGAAGCAGAATCCGCATCCGAAATCTCCTGCTACAAAAGCAAAAAATTTGGAAATTGTCCGATCAACTCTACTAATTGATGTTTTATCTATACATATAAGTCTTTTATGGATATTACGAATCTACCATTTAAAACGTTATGCTATTTTATCTCTGACAAATCGACGTATCATATGACCCGTTTGTGTGATGGGGTCTAGGAATCGTTGTGGAGCTGTGTTTTTAACCGTTATTTAAATGGTAATATATTATAATGGTGGAAGAGGAAGAGAATGGGTGGATTTCTCTCATAATTTCAGTGAGTGGGAGTGAGATGAGAGGGAGTGAAATAGAATTTAATCGGATGACGTCATCGGCTCCGCCCACTTCTATCTGATTTTTTGTGCGCGCGCAATCTAGGTTAAGGGCTGTGATTGGAAGGCCTGAGGACAGACCATGCACCCTGGTTTCTGATTGGCGGCCGCCATCTTGTCGTCGTTTTAGTTTTGTCAACTATTGTTTGTAATTGCTATGGCGGAACATTTGAAATAGTATTATAATAAGGGGATCTGATTTCGTTTAATCAAATCGAAATCAAATCAATCTCAATCAAATCAATCTCAATCTCAATCAAATCAATCTCAATCAAATCAAATCAATCTCAATCAAATCAATATCAATCAAATCAATCTCAATCAAATCAATCTCAATCAAATCAATATCAATCAAATCAATCTCAATCAAATCAATCTCAATCAAATCAATATCAATCAAATCAATCTCAATAAAATCAATCTCAATCAAATCAATCTCAATCAAATCAATCTCAATCAAATCAATCTCAATCAAATCAATCTCAATCAAATCAATATCAATCAAATCAATCTCAATCAAATCAATCTCAATCAAATCAATATCAATCAAATCAATCTCAATAAAATCAATCTCAATCAAATCAATCTCAATCAAATCAATCTCAATCAAATCAATCTCAATCAAATCAATCTCAATCAAATCAATTTCAATCAAATCAATGTCAATCAAATCAATCTCAATCAAATCAACCTCAATCAAATCAAACTCAATCAAATCAATCTTATGTCAAATACATGAACAGATTTTTAATTACAGTCCAATTTTCAAATCGCAAAGTAATATAGAAATAAACTCAAGGTAAAGTACTTAACGGTTTCCCCAATCATTAATATAAAGAACGATTATCTGGATTTCGCCTGGTTACGTAACTGAAATAACAACCTTTCACTATTGTAATAATACCTCTAACGTGTTGGGAAAAATTCACTTATCAGCTAATTACACAAAAGCAAACAAGTTGACCTTCATTTCCAATTTTGATAATACGCTTCATCTTTTATATAACCTTTGTTTTGAGAAACTGTTATGGCGGGGAATTTGAAATAGTATGGTGACCGCATAGGTGCATTTTGAACCCTAGACTGCTCTTAGAAACTGTTTTCAAATTAGCATCAGACTTACGTTTTGTTTTCTGTATCTAGACTCCTCTAGCTGAAGTAAGTTTCAAGCTAGAATCACACGTTACAGTCTGCCTAAGTTTTAATTAAAACCACAAAAACACACACGCACGCACGCAACCCCCCCCCCCCACACCGATACACAAACAAACCCACAACCACGTCCACACCCAAATGAAGGTTAACTTGTTTGCCTTTTATGTAACTAGTGGGTTTTTCCAAACACGTTAAAGGTATTTGAACAGTGAAAGTTTGTTATTGCGGTTACATAACCGGGAGAAATCCAGAAAATAATTACTTTATATTAATGATTGGGGAAAACCCTTAAGTACTGTATCTTGAATTTATTTCTATATTACTGTGCGATTTGAAATCGGTCTGTAATTAAAAATCTGTGTGTATAGTTGATTGAGATTGATTTGATTCAGATTAATTTGATTGAGGTTGATTTGATTGATTGATTAATTGATTTGATCTGCTGCTTTTAATTATGACTTATAATTTTAAAAAATGGCGGCCGCCATTAATCAATTTGATTAAACGGAATCGGGTCTCCATCCCACCATAGCAATTACAAAAATAGTTGACAAAACAAAAATGGCCGCAAAAACAAAAATGACCGACAAGATGGCCACCACCAATCAGACACTAGTGGGCACGGTCTGCCTTCAGGCCTCCCAATCACATCCCTGAACTTGGTAAAGTATGTGCGCGTACGATCCACTAGATAGAAGTGGGCGTGGACTATGCCGTCATCCGATTAAATTCCATCTCACTCCCACTCATCTCACGCCCATCCACTTTGCATCTCACTCACATCCACTGAGATTATGAGAGAAATCCGCCCATGATCCCCCACCTTCTACTTATTATGCTTTTCCTATTTTTAGATTAATATTTTGCTGGTTTAGCACAGTAAAAAATAACATCCGTTGTTTAGATTGAAACCCCTAAATCACTTTGCATTGATACCTAAAAGCTTTGAGACTGGATACTACAAAACTATTAACGATTGATATGGGGAACACAACATAGATGAAGAAATAATAAAATTATCTTTAATACTGTTATATTAATCGTTGTTTTTGTAAAAGTCTGTAGATCAGAAGCGTATTAAGGAAACATTAAATATCTGTGGTTATCCAACATCTGATTGGGGAAAACCCTTAAGTACTTTATCTTGAATTTATTTCTATAGTACTGTGCGATTTGAAATTAAAAACCTGTGTCTATAGTTAATTGAGATTGGTTTGATTGAGATTAATTTGATTGAGATTGATTTGATTGATTGATTAATTGATTTGATCTGCTACTTTTAATTGTGACTCATAATTTTAAAAAATGGCGGTCGCCATTAATCGATCTGATTAAACGGAATCGGATCCCCTTCCCGCCGTAGCAATTACAAAAAATGGTTGACAAAACAAAAATGGCCGTAAAAACAAAAATGACCGACAAGATGGCCGCCACCAATCAGAAACTAGGGGGCACGGTTTGCCTTCAGGCCTTCCAATCACAGCCCTCAACTTGGGAAAATATGCGCGCGCACGATCAACCAGATAGAAGTAGGAGTGGACTGTGACGTCATCCGATTAAATTCCATCTCACTCTCACTCATCTCACGCCCATCCACTTTCCATCTCACTCACACCTACTTATAATGCTTTTCCTATTTTTAATTTGATATTTTGCAGGTTCAGCACAGTAAAAAATAACATCCGTTGTTTAGATTGAAACCCCTACATCACTCTGTATTGATACATAAAAACTTTGAGAATGGATACTACAAAACTATTAACGATTAATATGGGGAACACTTAACATAGATGAAGAAATAATAAAATTATCTGTAATACTGTTATATTAATCGTTGCTTTTGCAACAGTCTGTAGATCAGAAGCGTATTAAAGAAACATTAAATACCTGTGGTTATCCAACATCTTTTTGTTACTTAATTTAAACTTGCATTTTGATAATATGCAGTTATTCAAAGAACTAAGGGACACATCTAAAAGCTATAAGGTAATTTTTTGCTTACCTTTTTATCTATAACTACGTTTTGAAGAAATTGATCTTCAAACCAATTATGTATTTTTTGGCTTGTTTTACAACTTTTCTGTTCTCTCCAAGAAAGTGGCTTTTATAACTGGATCACTTTGGAAATGATATGATTACATAATCATCAACTTAGTCATCAATGTAAACACCGAGTTTCGCATTTTTCAAAATTTTAGGAATGGAAAATATTGTAGTCGGTAGTTATGATGATAAATCTTACTAATTAATTTATAAAACTTATATTAAAAGCGCCCAGAAATATAAAAATGATAAAATAAGTCGTTTACTTTTTGCGAATTATTAAGGCAATCAGAAGCTATAAAATTCATACACTTCATACAAAATGTTTGCTTGATTATTGCATTGTGCTCTACTACAATTTGCTTTTACTATTAGTTATTTACGTAGCAAGCAATAATTCTATCAAATACATTTTTTAATGATTTTTTAACCTTTCTGAGCACAATTTCTAATTTTATGATTTAATATTTAAAACCAACTGAAGTTCTCTTTTAATTAGTGAAACAGGAAATGAGGTGTTAATAAATAAAAAAATATTGTTATTATGCCATAACAAGAAGCCGATAATTTAATTTAGGTAGGTAAACCTTATGGTATATGCTTTTATAACACAAAAATCTGAGCATTCTCTTAATAATAATATCCAATAATCGCTTCCGAAATTCGATGATCTAATCTAAAATTTTCTGTTAATATAAGCCGAAGTTCCAATAAAGTCATCATGGATGAGGATATTTAAACCAACTCAATCATGGGTCATAAACTTGAAGTGATCGCTATAACCATTGACTATAAAAACTCTAAAATTCCTTAAATTATTGATCACAAAATTTACTAAATTTTGAAAACTAAATTAATTTGGAAAGTGTTGTGAGTGTAAAATTAGCAGAATGAGTATGATTTTAGACAGAAGGTTATATACGCTGGTGTGAGTGTATATGATGTACGTTTTCACTCTATAAAGATTGTTAAGTTTATGATTTCCAAAAATTTATGATACGTAAAACACGGTTTGTACCTCTTTAGTAGAGCGGATGCTATAACAATGTTTACTTTAAAAATTATAATTGGTTTTTGGGTTAACCCCAATTAGCTAAATGTAAGTATAGGTCTGAAGCGATATAATATGAGGGATTAGTTATTGAACCATTATCTGCAATCGGCGCTGCGAGAGGCGCCGTTACCACTTGTTGAATAACCCAGATAGCACCTTACTATAAACTGAAAATCTATCGGAATTATAGCCTTCATTATTAAGTTTGATAGAGTTCAAATCTAACATCTACTCCTTTTTGTAAACAATCATTTTTCTACTTCTACCTAACGAGCTGCCGTTTTTGTTGGTTTAAGATAATATTATTTTATGGGTGTTACAGCTAGAGCAAAAGACGTTTATCCGTAATCTTAATAACTGTCAATATTTGACAATGAAAACTAATGGTTAGAATTTAGATAGTTACTATTTTTATTACTTTCTAACAATTTATGAGATTTATCGTATACTACGCATCTTTAGTCTTCTTAGACCATGTTATTTATTATTATTATATTTGAAGCCAATGCATTGGTATTTCTGTAAACGTTATCACACTTTTTAACTCAAAAATATTTGCTAATATATCAGTCCTCTAATCTAATCCAAGATTTTCAAAATATTTCGAACATTTCTTCTATACAACGGCCTTTAACCATCTTATTTATCGCGTCCCTCACCATTATTCATATTTTATCAATGTGCCTTTTCTCTGTTTTCTATTTTTGCTTATTATATACACTTTGTTACAGCTGCAGTCGATTAAGGCTTTATCATTAAAGATGGCGAAACTTATTCAGACAAAAATTATACACAACAGTAGCGTGTATACAGGGTGTTCCAGTTTTTTGTAGCAGGACTTTAATAGTCGATAGAGCTTTCAAAATTAAGACAAAAACTTCATACAAACATAGGTTGTCAAACGCTTAGTTTTGGAGATACAGGGTTTCAAAGTTTTAATTTTTTTTCAGTTCTTTTAATTTATCTTCAAAACTATTTAAAATAATAAATCCAAATTTAGTACACATATTACACTCCTTAAACTCAATATTAAGAGTAGTTTAACGTTTATCAATATCTACAGGGTAGTACATTTTCTGGGGTGGTACACCCTTTATCCCTCCCCGAACTTTTTCATGCGACGCCTCTAACTCTTAAAAACCAAAAGATTGCCCATTTGATATAGGAACTTTTTTGTCTTCTGCTTTTTTTTCGAAAAATGCATAGTTTTTGAGATAAATTAGCTGTAATCCATGAACAGCTTCCAAATGGTAAGTAAAGAACGTCTGATGCTCTCGCAAAAAATAGTGTGCCATGAAAAGAACTTGTCACTTAATAAAAAGTAGTACTCCACTGATTTTTTCGTAACTTTTCAGTTGAATTAAATAAAGGAAAATAAAAGTAAAACAACAAAATAAATATTTAAAAAATACGCATTTATTGGAAAAAATTGGAAAGAATTTCTATTTAAGATTTTACAACAAAGTAGTTTCGTTAATTATAATGCAGGAATGGGAGGAGTTCATTTGCTAGACCAGAGTGTCAACAATTACCGGTCAAATGTGGTGGTGGCCTTATGGACGCACATGATGAACATTGCTGTTCTTAAAGCGGTAAGATTACATTTATTAAAAGGAGTTTCTTGATTTCATGAGGAGGACAACTAGACATTATACACGAGTCAGTTGAAAGGCATTCACCTCACTCAAACACGGTTTCAAAGAGAGTCATCGGTGATCAATGAAGACATTTTCCGAAGAAGAAAGATTGAGTAGCAACTAAGTTGTCATCAATGCCATACGCGTGGTGAGAGATTGTTTCCTTGACCTTCATAGAAAATGAAATGTACATGCGTATTTCCAGTGTACTCATATGAGTATGATGCTAAAATTGGTAATAACAAGAAAAATATTGATATTTTTATGATTTATTTGCATAATAAAAGTGTATTGAATAACGTTAGCTCTCTTGGCCTTTCTTGAAACAAAAATTTCATGGGAACAAATCGGTTAAAATTTTCTCTACACGCACTCGTATCATTATGCAGTTAAACACTTGAATATAAGAACGTAATAGTATATTACATAATAAGAGTGGTAAGTAGCCTATTACGCATGCGTGCATTACAATCACGAGCGAGCGTCGTAATTTAAACAAGTTGTGTAATATACTTTTTCTACTCCTATAGAGTATATGAGGAGTGACCTATGAGTAATAAGGAACTGTTAGTAAGTTTTTACTCCCCTTGAACGTTTTATACACGTATCTAATTTTGTAATGAACGATCCCATAAAAAATAATTTACTGTATAAACGTATTACACGCTTTTATGGTTCATTTCAATTTCCACCTTAAAAGTTATAGCTATAATTTAAACTAAAAGATTAAAGCCACTGGATTTATTAGTTTGTTTAAATTAAACAAATTAACCCCACTTTATTTATGGTTAATGATGATATGAAACTTTACATACTAAGAGAGGGTATTCTTCTAAAGTAATATTAAAAGTAATAAGTAGTATATATGAGCTAAACGAAATACTGATGTATTTTTGTATTTCGAACTATTGAAATTTATTGAAAAGTTTTGGCATTATATCACAATCTTTATATATAAAATTCAAAGTCCGAACTGACTCACTGACTGACTGATATATCAACGCACAGCCTAAACCGTTGGTCCTAGAGACATGAAATTCGAAGGGTGTGTTCTTTGTGAAGTGTAGGTATCCACCAAGAATAAGTTGTTCGAAACTCCACCCCTAAGAGAGTAAAATTGTGGGTTGATCTTTTTGTAAAACTTTTTATTCCATAGATCGATTGACTCGAAAATTGGTACACATACTCTTTAATTAAAACTATGAAACACGTGTATGACAAAATTTAAATATCGCCCCCCCCCATTCTTAGATCACACCAACGCGTGACGGGTACGGCTAGTTATTTATATTTAATGTATAATAATAATTAATAACATTATACATAATGCACCAAAGTATGTAGGTTTACTTATTTACTTTTTTTTCAAAATAACTAAAGGCATAAGCTTCAGTTTCAGCCTTCTGCGTTTTGGTCATATTCGGCGTAATGATCCAACACTAAAATTCGGCGGAATGGGCGTAGTCTGCAAAGTGATCGTCTTCGTTTTGGCTACGTTCAGCGTGTTGGACCATTAAAATACAGAGTCGGCGTTTTGGAAATTCGGCGGAATGTACAAGTCCAATAATAATAATACAGTCGGTCCGGACCTCAGCGTATTAATGGTATCACCCTACCGTCATGCACAAGCGATACTGCCTGGTATTTTCCTATCCAATCTTTCCTTAACACCAAAGTCCTGTATACCTATCATCTTATTATTATCATCCAATACGCTGAGGGCGATTTCCCGAGGAACATAATTTTAACAATATAAATTCGGCAAATATGACGACTTCTGAAACAACAATAAAATCACCCCAGGTGGGTAGAGGTAACACCTCGGAATCTTACGCTGTTCTTGCAGTCTACCACATGCAGCCTGCCATATGGATTTATACTTACCATTAAGCCGAGTAGACTTTTCAACAAAGGAATCAAAAGGTACATATAAACATATAGGCATTAAAGAAAATATAACTCACGCAACCAAAGTAGTAAAGAAGAAAATACAAACCAAATATTCCGACAGGATACAAGCACTTGGGCTATACTAACAGTTACGTACACGTTTAGGGTTATTAATATAAGTCCTAGAGCATTATGAAATTACTATGGAAACAAAGTGTGTTTGGTGAAACTTTTACTAACATCAAATAAAATTGTCAAATAACAAAACGTCAAAAAATAAATAATCTAACCATAGATCTAATAATTATACATCTATAATTCCAACGATTTACAAATTTTTGAAGTGACCTGAAAAAGTATTAATTCCATTTGAAACAGGATGAGCTGCCATATTTTTTGAAGTACTGCTATATTTTTTGCTAAAATAAAAGTCAAACCGAGGCGCTCGGTATTGCACAGGCCAGCAGTCTGAAGCGATGACGTCACGATCTGAGGCCTACGAACGTCGAGAGTAGACACGTTAATGATTCGAGATTGAGTATACCCGCTTCATATTTTTCGCCTTATTGTATTTATTTGTTAAAATAAGTATATAGTGTAAATATAAAAAAAATTCTCAATGAAATTACGCTTCTTATTACGCAAGTAATTTTCACGGTCACTACATCGTATAAAGATTATTCAAGAAATTGTCTAACACTACGTCAAGATTCTTCACAATTAAGCGACTCGGTTGAAGCAACAAAAATCAAACGCGGTCCTTCTGGATTTTTATTTTAAAACTTTCAATTCATATTCTTCACTAATTAAAAACTTGAATATAATAAACGCATTTATTATTATTTTGACAAAGTATTTTATCCTGACATCTTACATGCATATTTTATCATAAAATAATTCCTATTTGCAAGTTTTACAAGTTATTTTAGTCCCAAGCTTATGCACTACGTATCCCGTTATAAAAATAAGTACATTATTGTCATTTGCAGAGAGATCATTTTCATCTAGTTTATTTTCAACGTTCTGAATTATATCTTCAGTAATAAACTTAGGAGGGGAACTGGCAAGATTTTAGAAATTCGTGTGCATATCTAATTGCCAGATAATTACAGAGTGCGAAACGAATGACCTGGGAGTGTGACGTGTATAGGTAGTAGTAGGGATGGCTGCTGGCCCGTACAAT
This sequence comes from Vesta saturnalis, assembly GCA_036346205.1. Lineage (NCBI taxonomy): Eukaryota > Metazoa > Arthropoda > Insecta > Coleoptera > Lampyridae > Vesta > Vesta saturnalis. Next base: position 37,400 of record JARFJB010002466.1, on the reverse strand, counting down.
ACCGAGCGCCTCGGTCAAACCCACTTTGTTTATTACTAAAAATACGCATGACAATAAATGTCAAAAATAAAATTCAATAAATTTTTTTAATTGAATAACACACTAAAAGGACATTAAATACAGAAGACACCACGGGTGTTACAAGAATAATGTCCTCGGTCAGCGTACATCCCTTGGGCCAGAGGTCCTCTGGGAATTATTATACCCGTAATGCCCAATTACCTTAATTACTAGGCTTATACTTGCGTTCTCAATTTTCAGTCTTCATAAATTTATTTTTCCATCTTAATTCATTCTTAAACGTATAAATTTATATAAATATAAATAAGAAATACACGATTTAATACTTAAAAGATACGTGAAAGTGCTGCCAAAATAGTGATGAGAGTAGTAATAGTGATAATAAAAATGAAGAGAAATAAGATGGAGGTTATTCTTCTAACAACATCATTTCAACAGAAAGATGATGACTTATTAGGAGTGTAGAAACAAGCAGTTAAGGAATACATAGTTGATTGATTGTGTTTATTATAAACTGTCGAATGATTATCATCATGCAAAACATGTAGAAATTGGATACAGTACACACCTCAACCTTGCACCAGTAGTGCGTATAGGGTGTGGTAACTACGATCAAAGCAATAATGTGGTGTTAGACATGAAGGAATGGAAGGATTGGTCAAATGTAAACGAAGAATGATCAGTCTATAATCTCTATTTGCCAATCTTGGTGTTCATTACAATCGGGAATTGATTAAAGGAAAGAATTTCGAAGACTGTTATGATAGCAAAGCACAACTGCTGTTCTTGTACTTTAAGTGTTGATAGTGTGGAAGAACTATTCAATTTAAAGGACATAATATGCTATCAATTGGAATTTCTTGAATCCTAAATCTAGTGTTTTTCTATGAAAAACTTATACAACAAGTTGTTAACTTTTCATGAGAAAGAATTCTATGGTAGTTATGGTGATGACATTTATCAAGACATTCAAGATGTCAGAAATGCAAAGTGTAATACTAATCCACATAACACTGTATGCTTAAAGGAGATTATCGCCATGCTTATCTAATGCATAGCATATACTAAATATTATCTTAATAAAGAAACATTAATAGCTATAATTTGTTTTCTCTTTTGTTTCCCCCTGCTTTATTCATCCAGGTAAACAATAATGTTACCTAAGTTTACTTTTTTCGTTTCCTGCACATATGGTAACATGGCTTTGAGTCACAGTCAAGTTCTTGGAAATCTAACCATTTCTACCAAAACAAACACTCCTAATCAACGACTGGCTTGATACATGCTTGGTATTGCTAGGCTAACCTCGCCAGTCTTAGCAAAATAAACATTCAATCAATGAGTGGGTTGATACATGTTCGGTTTTGCTTGGCTATCCTCGTGGGGTCAACCCATCTTATTCTTTCTTTCGACATTTCAACTTCTGCCTTCAAAACCTATAGAATCAGTTCGTGGAAACGTGAGGGGGAGGGCCTTGAAGGTCAAATTCTTGGAAATCTTAGTTCTAGCAAAACCAGCATTCATTGAAGATTAATTTCTTGTAAACAGCAAAATAAGCATTCTTAATCAAATGACTGACTTTGTGCATGCTCGGCATTGCTTAGTTCTAAAAATAGAATCAGTTGGTGGAAACAAGAGGAATGGCGGGTTTCTCACGAATATGATGGTAGTTAACAACTTGTCGTATAAGTTTTTCACAGAAAGACGCTAGATTGCGGGTGCCTGAGAATTTTCAAGTTTCGAACTATATTAAATGATATTTTACAGTTATACGGTAGTTATGGTTTAAAAAATGATTGTTGTTTATAGATAATTTGAGTTACTACTTATACGAGAAGCTTGAATTTACTTCAACAAGTTATGTACATATTTAATTAGAAAACATTTAAATTAAACGCGGCAATTTGCAAATGCATAAATGAATTGTAAAAGAAGGGGAAATAAGTTGTTGAAATGACTTGCAGTTTTTAATAAGTAGTTGGGCCTTGAGAGTTGTTGCCGAGCCGCAAGTGACGGCAGTATATAGTCACGCTGCCCTCAAAATTGCGAAAATACAATAAAATAAAAGTTAGTTCTGTAATAGGGAAGTAAACTGAATACTATCCTTACTAAGAGATCAAAAATTAAAGTAAATAAAAGTTCGAATATTGTTAAATTGGTGATAACAAGAAAAGTGACCCAATAATTTAAATAACGTGTTCCTACGTATTAGAGGTCATTCACGTTTGTGTTTAAATATTGAACGACAAATATAAAATACGATAATCGATTCGGTGTGGTAAATCAGTAAAGAACAATAACCAGAAAGTATTAATAGTTAATGTAGAATCCAGTAAATTAGTCGTTTAGGTGGAGCTATTAAATTGGAACGTATGGAAAATATTAAAAAACTGTTAGATATGAAATTTCAAGCTGATCGAACCACAAGAAATGGTATTTCAATAAAAAACTATTTTTATATAAATTCAGACTTTTAACTAAGATTTCCGACTGGGATGCTGAAGAATCAATATAAATTGTGAAAAACGTGTATATTCAGCTTAAATATCGAACTAACAATCGACAAAAATGGTAAAAATTAAAAATCCGTAACAATTTAATAATATGCTAACGATAAACGCTAAACATTAATAGAGCTATTGGTTTAGCGGTCAAATTATCGGACTGGTTATGTAAGCAATGCGAGTTCTAACCTCCATTGGGAAAATCACTTTTTTTTTTCTTAAAATTGTATTTAAATTTTATTTTGATATCCATTAAATTTTAAAATTGCGCAACTATTCAAAACGTTGTACAAGCGTTAAACATTAGAAATTACTTATAAATGTGTTTTAACTTTTTGTTTTAAATATAAGGCATTGAACATCCTTAAGAAACTTATTGTAATTTTTCTTTTAGAGTAGAATAAAAGTTTTGAGGGACAAGTAAAATATGAACTCAAAAAGTTTGCATTGTTCGTAGAGGTTTATTATGTAATAATATAAATCCGCTAGTTCTTTTATTATTATATAATATATATATATATATATATATATATATATATATATATATATAGGAGCACTTTTGCCTACTTTTACCAATACTGTGATTCTGAACAAACTGGAGCCTTTTGATCAGTAACTATTCCGATATTGACTAATGACTTTCTTATTCGCTTCACACGCATTGCATTAACCTCGCCCTCTTTTACTTTGGTATTGACAATTTTCTTTATCTGTGACACACATTTTAACCTATACTACTATGGCTGACATCCATCGTGACTAGCTCGGGTCTCGCTTTTATGAAATCAGAGTTTGAACGGTCATGGCAGCTGGTGTGATGTAAGCACCTCTCATTAGCTTATTACGGTCAGGAAGTAATTAAGAATTATGATATATATAATTAAGAATGATGGTAGAAGTGGGCCACCCTGGCCACCGTCTTGGATTTTGGCGTCACAAGATCGCCCACATGGGAGACCGTATTTTCCACCCCTATGGTTTCTTTTCGGAGGCCTTTTTCAACCCCTTGATTTTCACCCCAATGGTTTCTTTCGGAGGCCTTTTCAACCCTTGATGGAATTTTCATCCCTAATTATGGTCTTTTTGACAGCAATTTATCGGCCTTGTTTTATGGTTTCTTTTCGGAGGCCTTTTTCAGCCCTTGATGGAATTTTCAACCCTTTTTGTTGTGTTAAGAGCCTTTTTGACAGCAATTTTTTGTACATGCTCACATGAGGGGTGTATTTAGGGTTTGGTCTTGGGGCTGTTCTTGGGCTTGGGGTTGGTCTTGGACTTGAACTTGAGGTTGGTCCAGGCGTTGGTCTTGGATTTGGGGCTGGTATTGGGCTTGGGGTTGGTCTTGGACTTAGACTTGGGGTTGGTGCAGGCGTTGGTCTTGGATTTGGGGGCTGGTGCTGGGTGACGGCTTCTTTTCGGGGGGTCTTTTTCAACCCTAATTAAGGTCCTTTTGGTAATATTAAGAGCAGTGCAACCCCTGTAGGTTAGGCAATTGCACGTGTTCTGATTGAAAAAGGTTAATATGTATTAGGACCCATTTTTATTTTATCAAATGAGATTGCATAATTGTATTTCTTTTAATTCCTATCTACAGATTGTGATCTTTTACCTATACGAAAATTTATTTATACATTGGGGTTGTATTCTAATAATTAAATTTCGCTATCATTTTAAATTAATCTTAACATGCAATACAAAAACGAATATTAAAACTGGTTGCTTACCTTTGAAATATCTTAATATTTTTAAAGAAGATATGTTGTTTGCACTAGCTGTAATTAAATCTGCGCAACTAAATAAATAAATTAAGATTATAACTACCGTTTTTTGCTACACGTATAGGCACACTAATACCACTTTCTATGTTTTGACTTATGCCTAATTGATATAAAACTGGTTATCGAGTAAAAGTAACTTTGGAATGTAAATAAACTATTATATGCTGTACATACACACAAAATTGTTTTATAGAAAACGAATTCATTATAAAATCCTCATTAAAATATAACGTAGATTTAATTACAGTTGGTGTAATTATATAATACCAATATTGAGTAGCATACTTTATTTAATAATAAGTGCTAAAAATCATAAATTTTTATAAAACGATTAAAAGAAAGAAAAAAACAGTAGGTACTACGTAACGCTTAATTAAAAAACAAAGTAATAAAATCTCTTTTTATTTATCAGACTAGAATAGTAGTAAAACAAAAATTGTACAATAATTTGATTATCTCGTCATTTAAGATTAAGGGTATAGTGAAAAACTTATTTACAAAATCAACATAGCTGAATTATGTAATCTAAAATATAGAAACATTAACGTATAAAGTCCACACACATTCGAATGGTAATCTTGCAGAGTCGTTTTGTTATAATGGAACCATCTAGAATTTTTCTCTAGGAAGCGTAAATGATACTCTTGCGGTGCTCATCCAAAGGAATCAAAATATTCCCCGTTACCATTCTCGTCAATGTAGAAAGCGGTCCAATGCAGACCTGGTTTGTTTGCAGGATCGGTGTTTACGATAATTGCACACGGTCTAGGTGCGTGTCGTGGCAGCTGATTAGAAGCACATACAAGCCGAAACACATTCTTCTTGTGGCTGGGGATCGATTTCAAGCATACATCTTTGGAATTGGTATGCATCCAGTCTTGCAGTAGTAAGGCGTTTTCCAGTGCACACATAACCCAAGGATGTTATGGTTCAAACAATTACATGCTTTTGCTTCCTTTTTCAATTTTTTAAGCGACGGACAACCAGTCTCGTCCAGGTTTATTATCGGTTTGTTAAGAAACCTTAAAAACTGTTGTTTTTCATTGCCCTTAACGTGAATTTTGTTATATGGTCGCAACACTATCATCCAGCTCCTCACGGAAATTGTTGAAGGGGACATGACCTGACCACCATTTTAGTCCGTGATAATTATCCTCCAAAAACTTTATCTGTTGTGACATGGATCTTGATATAAAGTAACCTTGAGGTGGTTCTATCAGCATCAACGATAAAGGACCATGATCTGTAACCACGGCAATTTCTTTCAGTATGAATTCGTTGTTAACACCACTAAACCCTTGTACGTCCAAGTATGTGTCCATCTTCTTTCACTTGCTTCTTGATACTGAAGTGTATTATCTAGAGTTGTCCCTTTTAACATGCGAAATCCACGACGACGTTTCGATGTCTATCGATCTCGATAACGTTATCGAATTCTGCATACACCAAACAGTTAACAGTTTCAGCGAGCTCTTCACCAAAGCCGACTTCCAGCCGAAGCGAACCGTTTCTAACTAAATTCCAGTGTGTGCTAGCATTTCCAGACAAGTCAGATGTTAGGTCGAAAGCCATTAAACAGTATCCGTTGGGGTAATCGCTCCTCGATATATCGTTACCCTCATTCAAAGAATGAATACCAGTGCCAGAGAATAAGGTGTGATACGCCCTTACGTATAACACATACTAACCGTCCTTGGTATAAATGGATTTCTCGTTGTCGTGTTGGAAATGTGATGCAGCCTTTTTTAATACCGTCTCTAATACATCCTCTTCTCCTGGGGGTGGGTCAGCTCTATAATAAATTAAATTGTCTGTCGCACTTACAGCGGCAAAAGAACAAGGGTACTGAATTTTCGATATGCATACAACCCATGATCCTGCTAATCTTATTCGTTTTGGTAGCTGCGTAATAAAACTTGAAGTCATATTGTCAGGAAAATACGTCATAGAGCTATTTATTACTCAATAAGGTAAGATAAAACTCCATCTTTATATATTGCTCAACTGCGATGCTATTACCCAGCTATTAAATTTGTCGCTGTATCCACGTCACTTGACCACATATAGTTTATATCGTCCGCTACCCTTCTCTGCTAAAATCTTCTCGACTTTGAATAGAGTGTTTTTATCGACCGTAACTACTTGCAATTCTTCTTCGTAAAAGGTGCCTTCAACATGATCGTTATTAACATCGATTATCCGGTAAACTGGTGGTCTTCTTTTTATCACTGCACTAATTGTAAAAACTTCCTCGCTCCAATTCGCTTCATATCCCTATTCAAAGGTGTACTTAGTTCTGGCGACACTGACATGCTGACCGACCTTATATTTAGGATGACGTGCAGTGCCTAAACCTTTTGCGTACAGGTTATTCCACATCTCTAAAATGTTTTCATCGTTTACAGCCGCAGGGGCCATCTTTATACTTGATTGAGGGCTATTGTTGTAAGCAGTCACCAGTTTTTGCAGTACATCGATATACCTGTAGGAATTTTTGTAAGTGAAATAACGCCATATCCTTGTTTTCAATGTTTTATTAAATCTTTCAACTATAGATTTTACATCAGGGTTATTTGTTACATAGAAATTGATATTTTGTTTCTTGAAAAAGTTTTGTACACTGCCCGCCACAAACTCCTTGCCTTTACCCGTCTGTAGATTTGCCGGGGTATTATCACGCGAATGCTTCAATTACAGATGCAACTGTCTTCGTTTTAAGTGCTCTCGCCCAGGCCCTCTTACTAAACACATCAATTACCGTTAGTATGTAGTTGTGTCCACTATTGTGTTTACTTAAATTACGCATATCACAAAGATCCGCTTGCCACAATTCGTAAAGGTTATTCACAATATATTTATTTCGTGGAAACTTTTTTCTGATAGGTTTATGCATCGTATAAGCTTCTTAAGCTTGCAGCCAATTTTTCACTTCACCATATTTTTTATATTTTACATCAGATATAGGTGTTATAGAGCATCCATACTATGTTCGCCACGAATCCCAATCTAGTGAAATTCCTCTTCTTCAAGACATTCTTCTTGGTGTTTCCCGCGATTCACTATCAGCGTCGTAATTCTTATCTATGAGTGTCCGTTGAGCGTAGGGTGATTCAGTAATATAACGTCTTTCCGATAAACTCTCGTGATATATTTATCTCTTTAATATACGTCGCAATCTGGCGCCAACCGTGTGAGTTTGTAGTTTTTCGCTTTCTTAACGTCTCGTGAAGCAGATCGACAATGTTGGAATGTGGTATGAGCTCTCATTTTATTGTGACAGTACCCCTTTTATCCCAAAATACATCACTGCTCGTATTCAGTATACGCAGGAAAGCCTCGCCTTTTCTCTTATATGAAGATGGAAGTGTTGATACTATTTCATCGTCCGTCAAACCTTTGCGTTGCGGTGATTCTCTAATATCATCCTCAGCATCATCCCTGATAGTTATGCTAGCGGGTTGACGTAATTGATTGGAAAAGTGCAGATATCTTTGAAGAACTTGATTGTATTGCTGCCATTTATCATGATCAGTCATTTTGGTTTGTAAAACTTTATTCATATCGTTACCTAGCTGCGTTAAAATGTTGTTTTGTGTGACATCTGGTGCCTGTAATCACTGTATAAAGTCCAGCGGTAGAATAATCATCTTCTTCATGTTGTTGTCGCCCATGGTTATTGAAATAGATTACCCAGAATTCCACCGAGTAATGGTCCTAACAAGAGTGGTAGAAATGCACCGCCTTTCTGTACAAGAAACCGTTTCCTCTTTTTTATAGATTCACCTATCCGTGCCTAGCGTCTTAAAGTCTGCTTATGCTGAGAGAGTCGCTGCTTCTGATCAGCAGACAGAGGTACACGACCTTTTGAAATGTTATGTGCACACTCGCAAATACATTCCACCTGCCCAGACATTTCAATAAAGCGTCACGTTGACTTTTACTTAATCTGGTTAATGTACGCAGGATATCGGCGTTTTCGCTTAAAACGTCAACAATCATATATGATGTAATCTTTCTGACTGTGAGACTTAAACCATTTTTTCGCTATATATACCTGGCAAATACCTTGAGCCCCGGATATGTTTGTTCTATATCGCAGCACATCTGGTGTATTCTGTTTTAAATCGAATAATAAATATCCGTGTGGGTTTGAAGTGGCATCTTGGTACGCTGCCTCTAAAATTTCGGATTGTCCGGTGAAATCTGTCTTGATGAAATATGTTTTGAGTTAAGAAAACACACTTAGGTTTCTAAGATGACAGCCCTTTGTAAAAATATCAACCACTGAACCGTTAGTTTCGCGCATTAGATCATCAATTATTATTAAGACCGGTTTTTCGCCGTCAAACTGCTCCATATCAGGTAAACCCTTTTGAAATTCCACAGAGAGATCTTTGAACAACGACTGCCACTCGCTGTAAAATCAGATAATTTTTTCAAAAGCTGTATCGCAGGCAGTTTCAATATTTTAGATTAGAAAATCTACAATGAAATACGATTTCCCACAACCAGATGGCTCCGCTACTATTGCCGAAAAGGGGTGCTAAAATGACCCTCCATTTCGGATCGCTAAACGATATTGAAGCGTCTCTATCATCATCTCCGTTTAAATACCAAGTGATCTGCGACACCGTTATATTTTACTTTTTAATTACGTAATACCTACTGTATAAATAAATTTTTGTATAGGTAAAATATCACAATCTGTAGATAGGAATTAAAAGAAATACAATTATGCAATCTCATTTGATAAAATAAAAATGGATCCTAATACATATTAATAAACACAGCTTAAATAAAAATCTTTTTCAATCAGAACACGTGCAATTGCCTAACCTCCAGGGGTTGTGCTGCTCTTAATATTACAAAAAGGACCTTAATTAGGGTTGAAAAAGGCCCCCCAAAAAGAAGCCGTCACCCAGCCCCAACCCCCAAATCCAAGACCAACGCCTGGACCAACCCCAAGTCCAAATCCAAGGCCAACCCCAAGCCCAATACTAGCCCCAAATCCAACACCAACGGCTGGACCAACCCCAAGTCCAAGTCCAAGACCAACCCCAAGCCCAAGACCAGCCCGAAGACCAAACCGTACATACACCCCTCACGTGAGCATGTACAAAAAATTGCTGTCAAAAAGGCTCTTAATACAACAAAAAGGGTTGAAAATTCCATCAAGGGCTGAAAAAGGCCTCCGAAAAGAAACAATAAAATAAAGCCGACAAAAAATTGCTGCCAAAAAGACCATAATTAGTGATGAAAATTCCATCAAGGGGTTGAAAAGGCCTCCGAAAAGAAACCATAAGGGTGAAAATCAAGGGGTTTAAAAAGGCCTCCTAAAAGATGCCATAGGGGTGGAAAATACGGTCTCCCACGTGGGCGGTCTTGTGACGTCAAAATCCAAGATGGCGGCTAGGGTGCCCCATTTCTACTTATGATTTTTTTTCGTACGCAATAATGCAAAAATTTAAATGTCGAAATGTTTACAGCTCAAAATATCGAGACCTTAGTCATTTTTAGTGGTGGTGGAGCTGCGGGATAAGAAAAGGGGTGGATTTCTGTTCTCTTGTGCGCAATAAAAATAATTAGAAAGAGGTCACATCCAAACTTGGCATAAGCAAGATATACGTAAAATGTATATGTTTTTGTAAATATGACCTGATTTTGTAATGATTGTTACCTTCTTCAGCATTTAAACATTCAGACTGATCAAAATGATCTGGTAACCATTATGCAGAAATTCTTTTTGATTAAGATCGTTCAAATTCTGTAAAATGTAATCTAAGGCACTACCGGAACCATTATGCAACCTTGTCGCCTAGTTAAACACCGATTTCGTTAAAAAAAAGAGCTAGACATTATCAGAATCAGAATTTCCTGCTCGGTCCATCCGTTGCCCAAACGGTGGGAAAAGCAACAGATCCACTGCAAATCCGTCGCTATCCAAATTAACAACTTCGGGGAAGCCTTCCTACTTTTTTCAGTACCTGCAGCGGAAGGATGCTCCCAGTTCTCCGTCGAAGATGGCATCCCTCGGCTCAATCCTCTCATCTACCGAATCAGATACAGAAGACATCATACTTACACGCGCATCACCACGAACCCCACACAACAAAATATTTTTTTCAACTACCTCCGTACCTGAAACATCTAGAATGTGTTGCTGTAACAGTGCACTTTCTTACTTCTTATTGGAAATACGTACCATTACTGATCAAAACTTTATTTTGTCCAGCTCCCTCAGCACCACAGTTACATACTGTAATTAATAATTTTTCTACTAAAGACTGGAATGTGTTGTTAGAAAACTTCTCTAAGAATCCCAGACTTAAGTCCCGTAATTACGGAAACGGTCAAAACCGCTCCCACGACAAATCGTGAACTGATGACTCTATCGCCAATTCTTGCAATTCAGGGATCCTGCTTTCAAGTCGAAGTACAACGCCTTAATCAGACGCGAAACAAACAGATACTCAGATGACTTCGGGACGAAAATCACATTCGAGCTAGATTACCGAAATGGAAAACTCTACTAGTAACAATTCGATAGACTGACCGGAGGAAACGCAACATAAACTCCATAGACAAAGGGAATGCTGCCTTGTTAGGTAATCATCTACAGGATGATTTTTGTCTACTATGGGCATCTCGAAAACTAGAGCAGGTAGAAAAACTGTTAAATGGTGAAAGATTTGCAGTTTTATGAGGCCAATTTAGTACACCTTTTGTTTTCTTCAAAAAATTCAAGGCTAACTAGATGCTTCAAAGGAACTATTTTTCTGTCGTTAGTCTTCTCAGCGCATATTTCAAAGACTACATGATGCTTTGTATGAATCTGAATCTTTCTGAAACCCAGAAATGGAACAGTGCAAAATAATGAAACTGCGAAGTGAAAACGTTTGCATCTGTTACGCAGAAGGCATCAACTTCAACACGAGAAATTAGTATGTAATCAGGAATTTCACGATGTACTGTTGTACGAGGGTTAAAAAAGCATAACTTTCATCCCTATAAGTTATTAACTTCACAAATACTACACCTTGGTAGTAATGTTTGGCGCATAGAGTTTTGTAGGTGGTTTAGAAACAAGTGTGCAATCGATCTATAGTTTAAATTTAAGGTAGTTTGGACGGACGAAAGCAGATTTACAAATTGCGAGATTTTTAATAGGCAGAACGAGCATCTCTGGTCACAAGAAAATCCGCATCATGTCCAGTAAGGAAGACCAAAAAGTAAAGTAAGTTTGCTGTGTGGATCAACACTCGTGGCCTATGCGTTTTTGATCGGACTTTTACTGGTGAACGTTACCTTCATTTCCTACAAAATTATTTCGAAGATTTGATAGATGAGGTAAATTAGGAAACTCGCGCTATGCTGGAGTGTTTTCAGCACGATGGCGCACCGTCCAACAAACAGTTAGTAGTGCGACACAATTTAGATACAACTTTTACCGACCTATGGATAGGAAATAATGAACCAATTGCATGGCCACTTCGATCACCCGATCCCTAGATTTTGGATAAGACGTATTCAATGTTGTATGAGGCAGTGGAAGATCTTAGAGAATCCGTACCAGAAACTTTTGCTAGTATTAATAAGCGTTCTTTAAGAAACACCACACATTCTGTACTAAAAATGTGTAATTTGAGTCTTAATTATGATGGTAATCATTTTGAACATATGTACAAATATCTTTAGATAATGTTTTAGTTGGTAGTCATTGAGTAGTTCTTTACTGTTTATGTTCTTATGCCATAGTCAATTTTGTTCATTAACGGTTTTTTAGTTGCTAAATATTTTTATTTTGAAAAATTCAATGTAATGGTTTATAAAACGTTATTCAAAGCGTAGTAATACGATTCGTAGCCGCAAATCAAATGCATTTGCATAGTTCATCGTATTAGTAATTACGATTTGCATTTGTTAATCGACAACGGCTTTCATAGCATGCCATACTAATAATTGTGAAATTAAACCGGAAAAATGGCCATATCTCCCTAGTTTTTCAAAATAACCATCTCATATGTTACATTATTAAAAAGGTCAGAAAAATTCATTCTTTACAAAGCCATAGCCAACTATTGTTTCCATTTAAAAAAATGTATGTTTATGTCGTAACTCAAAATCAGAAGCCTAGATCAAACAATCGTTTTAACTGTCTTACAAACAACATAATTATCTACAACGTTCTTTTTAAAATGGAAATAACGGAATTATACACATTCAAAAATCGTTTTTTGAAGTGTCTAGTTAGCTTTGGATTTTTTGAAGAAAACAAGAAGTACACTGAATTGATCCTGTAAAACTGCAAATATTTCCTTATTTAACCGTCTTTCTATCTGCTCTTTCCCTATGGTAGATATAAAAAACCCTCACCCTGTATAATCTATTTTTATATCCTCCGAAGATCCTCAATTCTGCACCCGGTTCAAGGAACTCTTAGAGAGTCGCCTTGAGGAATTCCACAACTGACAACTTCCCGAAATTCAATTGGACAACGAAAGTCGTTTTCATGTCCCTTTTAGTACGGAGCAAGTCATCGCGTACTCTGCCCCAGGTCCAGACGGCTTAAATCGAAAGATATTACGACACCTGCCCGACCCAGCCCTACGATTACTGACCGATATCTTCAACAAATGTGTAACGCACTACTATTTCCCGACGAACTGGAAATCATCCATCGTCATGATACCAACGCTGCACAGGGACCCTACCGTATCCTCCTTCTATAGACCTATCTCTCTGTTAAGTGGTCTCGGAAAACGCTATGAGCAAATTCTAGCCAGGGGACTTAGAATCCATCGAACTTCTTTCTGACTGTCACACCACCAGAGCATTCAGTTACAAGTAATGCCTTGTGGCTGTGTTTATGTACATTAAGCGAGCGTTTGACAGCATCTTACATAATCTCCTCAAAACCCGTAAGCTAAATATCCCGAATTACATGTCAAAACTTCAACTTTCGTACGTGAATAATCGGTCAGTACGAGTGAAAGTAGGCAACGTATTTACGATCCATTTCAAACAACAGCAGGTGTACCGCATGGTTTTGCTTTAGCCCCAATCCTTTACACCATCTTCGCTTATGACATCCCCACTGCTACACAACCCGTAGTATCCGTTGACCAGTTTTCGAATGACAGTGCATCGGAACAACATAATTGCCTCCCGTATCATATCAAAAACTCTCCGTAAATTTTCTAACTGGGCAACCGGTAAAAAGTCTATATGAACCCAACCAAACCACAAGCGATTGTTTTCCAACACCCAAACTACCACGAAGACAAATTTCGCAAACCGACCGATAGTAATGTTTATATTCCTCAACAATGAAAGACTTATACTCCAACAAGAAACGACTTTCGTATAAATCCCATTCACACAACGACGTGCAAAGGACACTAGACAGAATACGAAACCGACTAAACCTATTGGGCACCCTTCAAGGTCGAATCAGAGGTTACCACCCCAAAGTACTACACGATACCTTCAAAACATACATACCGAGCATCATTATACATAAATATCAACCCTAAAAAAGCCTTCTACATCGCCTCCTGTGAACGCCAAATACATAAACGCATAAACAGACTACCACGCAGATACCATAGTAACCTTGTAATACAACAGGCAAGCGTACACCCATTATAGCATGAAAACATTACAACAGAAGTTTGCCCACAGAAGAATTTTCGGCGACACACTCCTCACCAGAGAGATTTTTACGACTCCTAACAACAATCGCTTTTCCTCCATCCGCACGGAAAAAAACCTAAATTTAGATTAAAACACCCTTCCGCCATACTAACACAATACCTTGACAGCCTCCTTCACTAGATAGAAGAATCCCTGGGTAAAACTCCATATGCCCCCCGCATACCACCATCTAACCGATGACAACCAATGCAGGACCCGGCAAACGATTTGGAATAACCACACACTAACGCACACATCACAGCAATCTAAGGACATGATCTAATCACAATAATAATGACATTATTTTTTTTACAATACCAAAAATACGAAACTCATGAATATTACTAAATTATCGTAACACCAACAACATGAGAATGTCCAGGGCTGAAGAACACGAGGACGCCTGAACAGTCGACTACATCATAATAAGCAACAAATAAGTAACGTACTAACAAAAGCATGAACATATTAACAAAACAATAGCAGAATCATGTAAAAAAAATTATGTTAAACTCGCCGATGACTAGAACTTTGTGATTCTGGTACCAGTAACATAATATTAATCTGTTTAAAACCGTTATAAAAATCATCAATTCTTGTATTTGGTGATCTATGCGTGCATATAAGAGTAGAACTGTGCCAGATCCCTCTCGCTACTTTTAATTGGATGACGTCACAATTAAAAGCGATCACGTGACCCGCCCTTCCCCCACGTGGCCACACTCACTTCCAGCTGATTGATCCTGAGCGCGCGTAATGTCCCTGGGTGCGCACTCTGATTGGAGGGCCTAAGGGTAGGCCACGCCCCTTGGTTTCTGATAGGTCCTTAGACTCCGTCCAGCTCCCAGGCCCTGTGCTCTGATTGAAAGCCTAAGGCTCTTTATTCTGATTGGTTCGTTTTGTTTGTTTGTGGAATCATCTAGTGGTATATATTTAAAACTAATGAATGTTTTATATAATAGATATTGATCCTGTTTCCACTTAGTGGTATATTTTTAAAAGTAGATGTAATTGTAATTGTTATGACGGAAAAGTTGACATTTGAAATAGTGTTCTAATAAGTGTCATAAGACAGTTATAGGCCTCCGAAACTTGTTTTCGGGGTCTTAGCCTCCTGTTTGGTCTACCTTATTGTTTTTGACGTCATCTAGTAGTGTACTTCTGTGTATTACTAAATCTGTAATAGAGAGGTTTTTCGTGGCTCCACCTAGTAGTGTATTTTAGAAGCAGATTTATCTGTTACGGCGGGAAAATTTTTAAATAGTATTGTAATAATGGAGCCCACACACTACCTCATAAGATACCGTTAGGACTCTTAAACATGTCACAAAGTCTTAGACCCTCATTGTTTGTGGTGCCATCTAGTTGTGTATTCAGTAAAAAGCTAATTGCGGATTTCTGTAGTAGGGTATAATCGTGACTCCATATAACGGTATATTCTAAAAGTAACGGAAGGCGGGAAAACCTCAAGTTTGAAACAGTTTCTGTGGCTCCATCTACTGGTATATTTTAAAAGTAGATGTAGATTCTGTAATTGTTATGAAGAGAAAACTTGAAATTTGAATTACCATTCTAATACTAGAGCCCCATATCAACTCATAAGACAACATTAGGCTTCCAAAACTTGTCCTGGAGTCTAGCATGCATTGCAATTTTAAAGTAATGTTCTAATACAGGGACTTCATATCAACTCATAGAATACCGCTAAGGCTTCAAAACTTGTCCTAGGGTGTTAGCCCCTGCAGCTCATCAATGGCTTTCCTCGACTTCAACGTTCACATTACGTGAGTATAAAATCGCTGAGGTTAAAAAGACTTTCACTAAACACGCGTAAAGCCATGTCTAAAACAGCTGCTGCACAAATAGACGAATTACTGTTAAATGATGTTCAAAGAAGGTTGCAAAGATGGATCTAAATAAACACAACACCAGACGGCTCAAGAGATTGACGTAACCAACCAAATATGTAATAGTACATACACTATAAAACCTATAAATAAATAAACAATAGAGTCACGCAACCCCGAAACAAAATAAACTAACAAGTCGCTGAAAATACGTCAAACAAGTAAGAAAAACAACGAAGGCTCAGCTAATGGAATATTTTTAAAACTAATGGAATATTCATGAAATAGTAATGGATGAAATTTCCACGAATGTTGGCTTGAAATTAAAAAAAACATCTGAGCATTAGCTATTGCTAACCAAATTAATTAGAGATGCAATGTAAGTGAATAAATACATTGCGTAAGATGTTAATTAAAATCACTACCTTGTCTATCAAACTCTTCATGTAACCCGTAAGCAGAGAAAACCCATTATATATTTCCAGTTCAAAATAACAATTATTGATGAGGCAATTGCTGTATTCTGGCGAAACCAGCTTCAAGCTGCCAGTCTAAGATGCTGATTTGGTGATTCATACCAAACGAACAAACAGAATCAACCAATCAGAATACAGAGCATTAGGCCTCCAAACAGAGCCTAGAGGCTTGGCGGAGTATAAAGACCAATCAGAAACCATGGGCGTGGCCTGCTCTTAGGTCCTCCAACCAGAACGCGCGACTTGGGGTAATATGCGTGCGCAGGACCAATCCTCTGGAAGTGGACGTGGTCACGCGGAGGAAGGGGCGGGATCACATGACCCCTTTTAATTGTGACGTCATCCGATTAAAAGTGATAAGGAAAGCTGGCCCTATTCTACTTGTAAGACATACGATCGAGTAACAACGATAATTTAGCATAAACTAATTTTAAATTTTACAAAAAAGACCAATCTCTCCGGGTCGATGTCGCGCAGATTGTATGGAGAGTTCGACGACCATGTCTGTCAAGGCCATAGAGGCATCGGTTGGATATCGAGTACCGACGAACCGATATGGCACGGTTTCCAGTCAAGTAGCCTACCAACACCACCATGACAATAGCAACAGAAGAAAAGAGTTAAGAAGACGCCGCCACCAAGGGTCGCTCCGTTAGTAGAGGCTCCACTAACGGCTCCATCGACGTCCGTTGCCGTTCCCGCACCGACACAGGGAGAAAACCTCAACCAAAGATCCACAGACGAAGACTTCAAAACGCAGAAGAAGAACCTGAAGACACCGAAGGTCCGCCCGCCTACTCCGCCGACCACCAATAGCGGGTTTCAGGTCCTAGAAGAATTCCCGGACAGCCTTGCAGCCATGGAGCAGACAACAACACGAGAGGACACCAGGAGAAAGCTACTGCCGGTAATACTTTGCCAGAAGGAGAATTGGGTTGCGTTTTCTGGAAAACTAGACCGACGGATAGCCTTCACGAGAGCCAAGGCCTTTAGTGATCCTGTCTCACTCCAGGACAGGCACAGGATGATGAGCTGTGGTACTCCGTGCTACAGGCAAAGACCGAGCGATTGGCTAAGGTAATAATACGTGGCGTGCCCGTAGAACTATCTGAGATTAACGCTAGCTTAAACCCAAAAATACAAAATATTAAAGTAATTTCTGTTTTCAGAATGAAGCAGCGAAGACGCTTGCTCCCCCTCGTAATGGCAAGAAGATCCGGAAGATGGAATACGTCGCCCGCTTTCGTGTGACTGTAGACGATTTGCGGCGGAAATCCGGCATAGTGTAGGGCGGTAGCACGCTGTGTAGAGTGCGCTGGAGATCACCACTCCAGTGAATGCGCTAAACAACAGACCGGGTTAAGTGTGTTAACTGTGCTAGCCACAGAGGCTGTCCGAAGTTTCCTTGACCTACACAGCGAAAGAAGACGGAAGGACAACAGCGATCGCGTCTGCGGCGCCTTCTTCTCTCCCGCGTTGTCAATTTGGACCAGGTGGCAGTGGCGATTGCTCAGACCAAAACTGCGATCGATCTGTAGGGAGTGACCTTCACGCACGGTTCAGAGGTGGTTACCCTTTTCGGGTAATCATACGAAGGTTAAGTATACAGTATCGACACTTTATTTAAATTTCTGTTCTGTTAACACCGACAACGTATTCACACATCTAACACATGTTTCCATTTATTTCAGATACGCAGGGCATCATCAGCGTCAACCACAACCGAGCGACATCAGTACAGTCCACACAACATCTTCACCAATAGCATCACCACTACAACGCTTCTTTTTTTTTTGGACTACCACAAATCTGAATTCCACGAGTCAACATGCGTAACACACAACCACGCAATCCACGTGCTGAAGAAGACGAAGACTCCTGAGCAGAGCACCACCAACACTACTTAATACATTATTACTCATTTTATTGTATAATATTTTTATAATACGTATTGCATATATTGATGTATTGTTAAAATATACTATACAATTTTAATAAACTTTTTTGAACTAGAACTGTCTTAATTTAGTTAGATTTCTAAAACTAAAAAGATTACAACTAAAACACTCTAATAGAATATAACTTGGTTAAATTTAAACAGAAAATATTTAAATAAAACACATTGTGCGTTGAACAATAAATAAATAACATACTAACAAAAAAATATCAGAATCATGGAAAAAAAGTATATTAATATCACCGATGACTATAAAACTTTGTGATTCTTGTACTGGTAACATTAATCTATGATAACCATTATAAAAGTAATCAATTTTTGTATTTGGTGATCTATGTGTGCATATAAGACATACTATTAAGTCTTAATTTAATTAGATTTCTAAAATTAAAAAGATTACAACTAAAACATTCCATTAGAATATAATTTGGTTAAATTTAAAGATAAAAGATTTGAATATAATTTGCACATTGTGCATTGAACAATGATTGATAAAATAGTGGTAAAGGTAACACGAACTGGGTTCCACCTACCTCGATGATTATCTCAAATTTCATTCTTTTAACCCACTTCTACGCGTCATAAAAATGACGATTTGTTAAACGGCTATGTAAGAAGACAGCGGATGTTTTTGTACCTGGACCATTTTTACCCTTAAATTCATCTGAATTACAAATGTAAACAACACACATAAAACTACAACAATTAAAGTTAATTAGGGCAATTTGCTGTTTAATTATTAGGCCACCCTGCCTCAAAACCTTATAACAATGTGAAAATGGGGTTAGTAAGACATAATTTTCAATATTAATTAAACGTATATAAATTTTTTTAAATTGATATTTATTCACGATTAAAATCTAAATTTCCATAATATAGATGTACTTTTTGCATTTTGACGTATTTATGCCCCTATTTTGAATTTCAATAAAAAAAACTTCCTTATTTTACAAAAGAAACAGGTGCGGATATATACGTATTGCCATTACTTTTAGTGACTGGCAATTTCAACCACCGAATTTGTATATTACCATTACGTAATGGAAGATAGGAAAACTAGACTGAAAAATGCATTTCCGCCTGTTACTACAATAATTTAATAGATAGCCACGTTCGCGATCGTACATAAATCCAACCAACTGATTTGTAGATTTGTGAATAAAGGGATGATAATGTTACAAAAAGT
The DNA here is from genome assembly GCA_036346205.1 of Vesta saturnalis. NCBI lineage: Eukaryota > Metazoa > Arthropoda > Insecta > Coleoptera > Lampyridae > Vesta > Vesta saturnalis. The sequence continues at coordinate 17,941 of JARFJB010002466.1, read as the reverse complement.
AGTTAATATTAGTATAATCCACCTGCCCACGCACAATGGCTATAAATTCAATTCTTCTATAGATGGTATCTTCAGAGTCTTCCTTTGCCGTTGACAGCTTCTCGTATGCAAATTACATCATTCTGTTCATTCATGAGGGATATTTATCACGGAAATGTGTTCAAGTTTTAGACAATTATAGATGACAAAAGTATTAAAAGTAAAAGTTAACATAATTTTATTATGTGTTAAGCTTATTTAATGCGCATAATTTTACTTTTAAAATGATGGGGTGAAAATAGCAGCTTTTAAAACTTCTGCAAAGATATAGATCGGTGAAAATAAAAGGATTCGGTAAAATTTGTAGATTTGCCGACAGCGATAGGGTCCCACACCTAATTTCTTCTATGACATGGAAACCTTTTAAAAGGTTAGGTAAAATAACCGTCGCTAATTTTATTTTTCAAATTACATTTTCTAGAATTATGAAAATAAATATTGTTAATGACGACATTTTAAAATATGATTTTTAAACTTTTGATTAAGTATGTGTAGGTGGCGAATTGAAGCATCACTTGTTTGAGTGTAGTCAATTACCAAATTGTGTTTGTTTTTGTGGAAAAGTGTGTTCTTGTTATTATGTTACTTCCGCAATTTCGGTAGTTCATTAAACAAACAGTATATTGAAACTTGACACGATTGACGTTATTTCCATTTTTACGAAAACTTTTTATATAATCAATAAACTGATCGCCAATTTATACTATGACAATGCCGATTAGATCAATTAACATTTTATCAAGATAATTCCAAAACATTTGTAAATTAAGCGGGTCACTCAAGAGGCTCTTACATCTATTACCCAACCTAGATTAAAGTAAGGTTCACACAAATAAATAAACACGTAGTAATAAAGTGCATTTATAGATTTATTATAACATGTTTCTGCATACACTGCAATATGAATCACGTGTTAAGGATTGGCTGAAGAAGGTAGTAAGCAACCTGGAAACCCTATGGGAGGGCATGGATTTAATGGTCGTAAGTAGAAGACAGACACCTCGCCTTTCATTTTTGTGACGTCATTTGACCTTGGGATTCCCCACGGTCGCCCACCGTATTTTCCACCCCTATGATTTCTTTTCGAAGGCCCTTTTCATCCCTAATTATTTTTGTATTTCTTACTCGCCCACGTGTAGGACGTGTTTTTTTACCCCGATTTATGGCCGCCCACGTGTAGGACGCGTTTTTTCTACCCCTATGGTTTCTTTCCAGAGGTCTTTTTCTACCCTTGATGGAATTTTTACCCTAATTAAGGCCTTTTTTTTTGTACTTGCTCACGTGAGAAGTGTATTTAGGTCTTGAGCTTGGATTTTACTGACATGTTAATAAACTATTACAACATGTTACACGTCCAAACCGCACTAGGCGTCGTGTATGCTTACTAATGTAAGCGGGTTGCCAAGCCAGCTAACAGGGAGATGGGTGTGGTCGAAATAATAAGTAAAATGAATGATTAATACGCTCAAACACCTTACACCGATATTCAAACAGCTCAGTCCGGGAAAATATGTCTCTAGGCGCCACCACAATCGAAACTTTGCTAAAATAATTGTCTTAAGCTGGGTGTTAATTAACCCTACTTGATTGTGGAAAGTAGGATTGTGCTTACTCATTAAACTCTTACATGAGGGTTCTAAAACAAACACTCGTCCAAAACAATTCAACTCAAACTCAAATATATTTAGTACTACCCAGGTTATTAGAAACTTTTTGAATACACCTCGTATACCAAAACTTACAAAACAACTTCAACTGCATTCACGTAACCAACAGTTATATTTTCTACGTATCCCTCGTATACATATACAGTTAAATCTCTACTTACTAATGAATAAATAGTTCTTCATTCAATGATCGGTAATTAATTTTTAAAATTCCTAATCAAAAGAAAGCAATGTCATCGGCTTAATAATTGTTACTCCAATATAATAGTGATAAAGTGCTGCAAAACAGTCAAACGAGAATAATCCTTGAAGGTTTAATATACCTAACATGAACGGTATCTTTTAAATTTAATTTAATTTTTATAACACTTCTGAATCGTATTGACATTCGTAAATATTTAAGTTCTCAAAACTCCAACTTTTTGTTATACTTAATGAAATTTTAATTAACAGCTGATCCGTTATTAGTGTACCGCGTTAATGAAACTAACATGAAAATTTTTGCAATCAACCTGGCAAATATAACTTTTCAAGTTGTTCATTAATCTTAAAAATCCAAAATATGCAAAGTTTACATCTTAACTTGTCAAAAAAAACTTGGTCACCAATTAAGTAATCGTCACAAATGTATCTCATACCTGGCTAAATAAACAACAAAATAAAAAGGTAACGATACATATATTGTCCTGCATAAAATAATAAACAAATGACAAAGAAACAAATACAAATATATTTACATATACCACAACAGTGTGGTTAAAAATAAAAACCACACGTCACTGTCAATACAACTTTCTGCAAAAATTCTTACTACTATACAACCCAAAACAACATAACTCGAGAACGATTATCTTTTCGCTTCTAAACTAATTAATAATTACCCAACATTACGCAAATGTACTAAACAAAAAGATAATCGTGCTTAACTGAATTTTCAAGGTCCTTAAATGTAATTCTTACTTAAAATTGTCCATTTATCCTACGCTTTTCTTTCTTCTTTCTTCCCGTAAATCAATTATTTGTAGTCCATTTGTATTCCTTAAATTGCCTGAAGGCACATACCCAGTGCTTCACAATTTCACAAACACTTATTCCTTTCTGTACTCACAAATAGTCCAATAATACGTAATAATCTGTGTGTACACGTTTGGTTGCCTCTTAAAATTTCTAGCAACCTTTAGGACAATATAGCCCTTCCTTACACAAATAAACTTTTAATGTCACATAAAATTACCTTAACATTGGCTTAATTTACTACCAAAAATTTCGTTTACTTAAAGGTGGTCCCATAAATAATTTTAACTAAATATAGTTACAAGAACACGCGCTGCACTTGACACTATAACGTGATATAAATCTGCTTATGCACTTTTTACTTTCTTGAAAATAAACAAACTAATTTTATTTTCAACCTCAATTTAATTAATTGTTTTATTTATGAATGTCTTATACGATTCATCCCCTTTCGGGTTACGCAGTTGTTTAAACAATGACTGCCTTCAATATTATTCACAAATATAACTCCAACTCAACCCATTCTAATTTAACACATCACCTCGCGCGCGCGTCTCACCGAGCTCACACCAACAACCAACAACCCCACGTCAATCTCTGACTTTCCTATTTATACCTTCAGCCATCCATCTTTAAACATGTCTTCCTTCCGCGCTATATTCTCCAATAGTATTCATTCAAAATTTCATAGTCCCGACTGTTACTACCATCTGTACAAGCACGCTTATAACTACAATACATCGCCATATTTGTTCTTACTTACAAATTTTACAATTACCTCATGAAGAAGCCATTTTTCGTCATCACATTCATTCAGTAGCCACTCTGAACCATTACGCAACTTTCAACGCTCATCTCCCACCTGCGCTCGATCTTCTTCCGCAACATTTGCAAAAATAAGTACCGTCTAAGGTCTCAAATCCCATATACATACATGTATTCTCAAAACAAATTGCACAACATTACGAAAACTTTCTGAAATTAACACTTAAACATACCCAATCTTTCTCTACATATTTTCTAAAACATTCTACACTTATACACTCACATCTTCTGGCCAAGATTACTTCTCTATCTTCCAACATTCCATTTCTTACAGTAGCAACACAGTAGCAAACATTATCGTCCCATCGACAAATTTCTCTTCACATTTACATTCATCAGAATCTAATTATTCCAACACCAAAGTCTCTATAACATTCAAATACACGTATCTACATACTGAATAATATTTCTCCTAAATTTCCAGTGGCGTATCACCCACCCACATACATTATGCATATACACAAAAAAAATTTTTTTTTTCGTTCAAACTCAATACACTCGCACTCAAAACACGTAATACACGTCATTATAACATCCTACATACAGGGTGCGTCAACGCAACCTGACAAACAACCATTCAAGATAATGATGGAAACGATAACGAGGACGAGCTAAATGTATCTCACAACCAAGGTGATGGTTATGATTCACAGGAGAGCAAGAAGAGCGATGAGGTAGAGGAGAAGGACGAATCTCAAAACCATGATGATGATGGCGACGAATCACGGTTCAGGAAGAAGAAGAAGACCGATAAAGGTTGTTATTAAATAAAAATGATGAAAAATGATTGTTCTTTATAATTATAATATATTTTCAAACACTAATCTTTCATTCAATTTTGTTAATAAACTTGTTTCTCCTAACGGTGCTCCCCGTCTTGATTCATGTTTGCAGCTTTACGAGTTTTCGTGTTAGCGTGTTTTTCGCTGGCGTGTTTTCGTTTGTGTGTTTTCGTATTTGCGTGTCTTCGTTTTACGTGTTTTCGTGTTTGCGTGTTTTTGCGTTAGCGTGTTTTCGTGTCTGCATGTTTCTGCGTTTGCGTGTTTTCGTTTGCTCCTCGTGCTAAAACAATGATAGTCGGTTGTATGTAGTTGTAGGCAATATTGTGTTGACTAAAAAACCATAATTGGAAACGCTGCTTGCTATGTCCAGTCCGTGGAGCTATGTTTAATTAGCTTTTGACAGATGTATTTATGAGAAGGTCAGGCTTGCATGTAAAATAATATAGAGATGAAACTAGCTAGCTAGCGTGTTTTGCTGCTACATGCATCGCAATATTGAAGATGTTTATGTATTAGAAAACGTACTACAGTCTCGAAACAGAATGCAGATAAAATTGAAGGAAGTGAATACGGTACAGCTTTTGAGAACGAACTGAAAGATTTGAACAGTGTGAAGCATTTACAGAGCCATGCTGGAACCAGTTAATTTAAGGATAACCTCATGTCCATGTAATAATAATAATAGTGTCTGATAAAAACTGTTAGGGGTTATTAGCTGCTTTATAGGTTGTTACAATATAATCGTTCAAGGTGAAGGCGATGAGAATGTATCTCAAAATCTCGATGATGGTGATGCTCTCTATAAAATTTCATGTAAATTAGATTACGTCACTCTTATTTCACATTAGAAATTTTAAATCGTTTAGTTAACGACGCTATTAATCTCAACCGATAAAAATCCATATAACGTGAAATACGTGTGTGTGTGTGTGTGTGTGTGTGTGTGTGTGTGTGTGTGTGTGTGTGTGTGTGTGTGTGTGTGTGTGTGTGTGTGTGTGTGTGTGTGTGTGTGTGTATGTGTGATGTGATGTGCGTGTGTGTGTGCGTGTGCGTGTGCGTGTGCGTGTGCGTGTGCGTGTGCGTGTGTGTGTGCGCATGCGTGTGTGTGCGTAATTGAGTATACAGATAAACCATGGTTGCAGGATATTAATGCATTCCATAACAATAGTTTATGTAATCTCAGATTCAAATCATCTGAAGTAATTTTGCGTGAGCAAAATTTTTAAAATATTTGTATTTTTGAATGTAAATTTATAAGTACAATATAATTGCTAAATACGAGTAGCAGTAATAAGGTTTTGTGTATTACTTTCTAAATTAGTTAATGATCGGAATGCAATAGCCGGTTTATACCCAACCATTCTATTCTGATAAATAAAGATATTTTTTTGGTACCTTACATTTTTAATTAAGAGTTGCGTAATACCTACTGTTTTTTCTTTCTTTTTAATTCAGCATGTGTGTTTTTAAGAATCGTGTTATAAAATTTATGATTTAGTGTTTTTTAAAAGAAATTATGTTACCCGATATTGGTATTCAATTTTTTAGACTATTAAATTTAACAGGATAATATAGTTACACAGTAATTAGCTAAAAGTAAACATGAACAGTGGTTTCTAACTACATATTGTTGTTGTGGAATTTAAAACATGTAATTATAACATTCCAAACTTTTAATGCGGTTTTTTTATAAAAAACAATATGTACAGCATGTAATATTTTGTTCAACCGCTTTGTTATTAATTACTTTAAGGAAATATAAGGAATACAAGTTGCAGTAAGTGTGATAAAGATAATTAAGTTGTTCGTATATTTACACTCTAAAAATGAATTATGGGGAAACCAGTAGCTAGTTTTACATCAACTATTCATAAACGTAAAACTTAGAAAGTAGTATTAGTGTGCTTATACGTGTAGCCAGCAAAACGGTTATTATAACCTTAATTTATTTATTTAGTTGCACAAATTTAATTACAGCTAGTGCAAACAACATATCTTTTTTTTTAAATATTAAGTATTTGGATGCCGAGGACCTGTGTATATACAACAATTTTAACGAGAGGATGGTGATTAAAGATATTTCAAAGGTAAGCAGCCAGTTTTTAATATTCGTTTAGAAAAACAATATTCTGATTACTGGGTCGTGTAATTAACTTTAAATAATTTTTTTGCATTGCGTGTTGAGATTAATTTAAAATGACAGTGAAATTTAATTATTAGAATACAACCCAATGTATAAATAAAATTTCGTAAGGTTACAATCTGTAGATAGGAATTAAAAGAAATACAGTTATGCAATCTCATTTGATAAAATAAAAATGGGTCCTAATACATATTAATAAACACAGCTTAAATAAAAACTTTTTCAATCAGAACACGTGCAATTGCCTAACCTCCAGTGGTTGTACTGCTCTTAATATGACCAAAAAGATCTTAATTAGGGTTAAAAAAGGCCCCCGAAAGAAAGCCGTCACTCCGCCCCAACCCCAAGTCCAAGACCAACCCCAAGTGCAACACCAAGCTCAAGACCTAAATACACCATAAGGGTAGAAAAGACGCGTCCTACGTGTGGGCGGCCATAAATAGGGGTGAAAAAACACGTCCTACAAGTGGGCGAGCTTAAGGCTTAATACGGGCTTATAGTTATGCTGTTCAGGTCCATATGGACCTTTACCAATAATGAGGATAGAGACTGTTCAGGTAAACCTCCACCACAGTAACGTGGTATTGGCTGCTTTATGCAAAATGATGGAGGACAGTGATGTAGTCCTAATTCAAGAACCGCGGATAAACCAAGATAAAATACATGGTAATGGAGCGGTGGGTGGAAATCTCGTTCTTAGCAGAGCCACCGATAGACCCAGAACCTATATACTAATAAAGAAAGATATACAGATATTACCGCTAACAAATTTCTGTTCACAAGACGTACAAGAGGTAAAGTAGTATCCAACGAAGGAGAACCGAGCGTACTACAATTACATCGGCGTTCTTTCCATCGGGCAACCCAGACCCACCACCAACAACAGCAGTGGGGGATTTAGTTAGTAGCTGTGGAGTAAGTGGATCACAGCTACTTATAGAATGCGACGCAAATGCACATAACGTCGTATGGGGCAAGAGCAACACGAATTACAGAAGTGAGTCAATTTTTCTATTCACTATGGCACATAAATTGAACATAATGAATGAGAGAAAGAAACCTACCTTCGCAACAGGAAACCTGCTTTCGTAACAGAGTGTAGACAGGAATTAATTGATATTACAATTAATTTTGTTGAAAACTAGCATGTCTCTGATGAAGAAAGTGTTCAGATCACAGATATATTTCAATTTTAAATCAGAGGTATAACCAAAGTGATTGAACACTATCTAAGCAAAACGAATTGTGTGTCTTATAAGGAGGACCTAAACTGTTATATGCTGGGAATCAAGACTTTGATTTATAACAACTTAGACTTAAACACAACCGTGGAGTCTGGCAGACACGATTGCTTCTATCTTTGAAGAGACCTGTTCTCCAACCGTGAGGGTATCAAACAACAAAGTCCCATGGTGGATCAAGGAACAGAGAAAACATACAAGACTTTAATAGGGCGAAAAGTTGAGAAAGACTGCCTCTTTCAGGATGGCTGACTGCATAAGATGTTATCCAAAAGAACCCTGTGCTCGGTAAGTACATTTAGCTAGACAGCGGTACATACACATAAAGAGAGACTATGACCGAACTTCTTCAGGTACACCTTCCTGGTTCGGAGCTACTACTAAATCAATCGCCTGACAAGTTAGAGACCGGGAGCTTGGATGTCATGAGTTACAGGGCATCAAAAGCGAACTGGATAATACGTAAAAAGGTGATTAGCTTTGATAGAATTAAATGCGCGATTAAAAAACTATTCGATAACATATTAGGGAGGGATCATTGCTATTAATCTACTACACCAGTACCAATTTGCCTATAGAGCAGAACTGTAAACAGAGACAGCACTTCATCACCTCACAAAAAGGTTGAGAATACCTTACAGCACAGAAAGATCAACCTAGCAGCCTTTAAGAACACGTTATTTAACTCCATTAATTAGGGTCGGACAAGTCGAGGTCTAGAGGAGACATGCTGCAGGTGTTTAAACTGCATGATAAGGAGTCGAGTAGAGCATACAACAATGCTGGGGGAGACCTTGGCGGGCTTGGTGACATGGGGATGTTTGTAAGGCGGAATTTTATTGGCTTTGTTGTGAAGCATCGTCATGGACGGGGTACTGTGAAAACTTAGCATCGAAGGATTTATACCTCTAGCATATGCAGATGACCTGGTCATCTTAGCAGAAGGGAAATTTGTAAATACAGTAAGGATGCTTGCATGCAAACCGCCATTAACGTATCGTTTAAGTGGTCAGAAAAGGAAGACCTCAAAGTTAATGCTCAAAAAGCACAATAGTACCATTCACGCGCAAATGAAAATCTAGAACTTCGGTCCTCTTCTTCGTGACGCGAAACTTGTCGACTTGTTGCTGGAAGTAAAATACTAGCTACTACAAGCTTACACGAAACCAACACATTGACAAAGTCATCAGAAAAGCGGAAATCACACTCGCTATGATAAGATGTAAAAATTATGACATACACTACGGTAGTCTAGCCAGCAATAACTAAGGCGACACAGATATGGTGCCCAAAAGCCAACCAAGAAAAGCAAAAACTAAAACTATGCGAGATACAGGAACTTTCCCTGTTTAAAATTGACTGGAGCAATGAAATCAGGGTCTACTGCCGCTGAACCTTCCTCCTCTTCAATTCATTGTTGAGGGAGAAGAAAGGCTGGGATTTCACAGGATTCAAAACCTGCAGAACAAGGCATGTAAAACGGAATACGAAAAGTTAGTTGAGAGCATTGAGGGTTCCCATACTTGAAATAGTAGCGGACCATGTGATACCAAGAAACTTGAAAACCAGACTCTTCAACATAACTATTGACAATCCAGAAGAGGGGTGGAAGCAAAACCAGGAAATTCCTGAGGGAAGGCGGGTCAAAAACCAAGACAGGTGCTGAAGCGCAACTCCCAGCGAGGAAAATGAAAGAAGTCACTGTACACATAGGCGCATCTTTATACTATCAGACAGCCAAACAGTCTTAAAAGCTTTATCGTACCATAAGATGTCACCACAACTGGTCTAGAAATGTTACGAAGAACTCAAAGACCATGGGGAATCGAAGGAAACAATAAAATGGACGCATTCTAGGAGTAATTCGAAATGCTGTCCGCAGATATATCAAATACTGGAGATCGGAGCAGCATAAGAATTACTGGACTAATAGACCAGAATTAACACACAGCAAGGCCTTGGTAGATAGTCTTTGCTCAAAATAGCCGGTTCATATCCTCGATGGACGTACTAGTCGGTTGGCTCCTTAGCTAAAAATTACTGCATCATCGCTAAAAATATCTGATGCGCTTAACCAGATAGATGGTTCATATCTGCACTAATGTAACGTAGTGGGGAGTAACAGTATAAGAAAATAGTGTAACGTATAGTGAGTATTGTGTAAAACATGTGGATGACATACGCTCAAGTACGTTGGACCAAAGCAGCCGACCTGAGAACGGCAGTGGAGCGTTTGAAACAAGAATTGTCGGCATTAGTATTTGATGTTCAGCATGAGGCGTTTTACAGACAAGTAGATTATACTGCAGAGGAGTGCATGGGCCTAGCAAAAAGATATGAAGCAGGAGTATGTGAAAGGTTTTTAAATATGAAAAATATATGTGAATAATAATAATAATCTTGTAGAAGAACTAAAAGCTACACAGTTGCAAGAGTTTTGTAAGGATATAAAGAAATGGATAACTTTTGGTGGCGGCTCCTCGTCATCATCTGTTTAGCCTGCTGCTGCCTCCCTCCACCGTGATGTAGCAGTATATAGGAGGACTGTTTTTGATGTCCGTAGTCATTCAACAGTATTATCCAATCAGTCTAAGATGGAGCTATCTGCATTAAATAGCACATTCTACAAATCCTTCATGAATGTGAAAGAGTTGGAGGTGGGTGCAAAATTTAAAGTGATTGATATCAATACTATCGACACGAAGTGTGGGTAACACATTGTACTCGAAACTGAGAACGTTAAGTGAACACTTTCCTTAAGATTTTACGAATACTTCAAAAAAGAAGATCGCATTGAAACGTTTAAGCAGTTTATGGCTAACAAAGAGGTGTACATCACCAGCGCCGGAACGATAGTAAAGAGTTGCTATTGATGAGTTTAAAAATGTAGTGCATTATATGGTAGTGTGGTCGTTTGCTTATCGTAAAGCAAGAAGCGGGTAGTGGAAAAGTTTGATGCTGGATAGGTTACGTTTCCGTCGTAAAATAAAACAATTGTAATGCATTTTATCGCCAGTGCTACAAGAGCAGCAAGGTGCTGAGGTATATCATGATAGATTCCAAGAACTCTCGCCATTAAAAGGGGTGGGGGGAAACGCTATGTAATAATGTCCACGGTTAGAAACTCGTTAGTTCTAAAGAATCCGATCGACTTAACGAGATGGGGCGGTAGCTGTCAGGTTGCAACGGGGTTCTGAATACTTGCCCTCACTCGAACTTTTATTAAAAGTATAAAGTATATCCTGCAAACTTGAGTATGATAGGTTTTTCAGCATTCCGTTAGGGATATCATCGTGTATTGGTATACGGAGTTCTTCCATAGTAATTGTCGTCGTAGTTTTGATGGGTTGTTTCAGTAAAATCTAAGGGTGGCTGCCGTGTTTTTATCTTTGAATTAAAATCTACACTGTAGTTATTTGTACTACTGCTAACCTGTTGGTAATGAATCGCTAGTTGCTCGGCTACTGGTGCGGGTTCGGTGGATAGAGTGTCATTAATTTCCAATTTTGGAAGGCTTTTATTGTAATGTTTCTCGGAGATAGCACGTATTTTCGTCCACAACTTTGTAGTTGGTGTTGTTTGTAGTGAGTTGACGTAACCTCGCCATGAGTTACTATTATTATTATTATTTTGTTCGTATAGCATCGGCTACATGGCCACTAGCTATTCCACTACAGAATTAATAGGCTATGTATTATATATTTTTGTATAAGTTAAGTTTTTTTTTAATTCACCAGACTTTATCTTTGTGGTATTATCTTCAAATATTCCGGCTGGTGTCCTTGGTTAAGGTAATTCTCTACTTGCTTCTTCATACATAGCAAGTTCCACTAAAATGTGGCGTACTGATAATTTACTATCACATAAGTGGTATTTCTGCATTCTTGATAGTCCCAGTAAGTGTAGGTGCGTGAGTCTAGTATGGCTTATTCTTTTCGGGTCAGCACCATCCCTTCTTTTTTATTCAAATGTGGATTTCTGTTCCAAGCCTTAATGTCTGTTTTGATTTGTCGTAGAATTGTTCTCGAGTTATCCCATTCTATGTGCCATATACTATAAATTCTACGTTTAATATAGTTTTTGTAATCGTTTATTTCAATAGGTATTTCATCATATACGGTTTGACAAGATCCCATTCGTGCAGCTGCGTCTGCACGTTCATTTCCCAATATTCCCACGTGGAAGGAAAGGACACGTATTTCATTCCCTCCTCAAGGGGGTGGGCGGACTGCTCGAGCTGACCGAGCTCATTCAGCCACAATCATGAATTCCCAGCATACATATACATTACGTATATATGCATGGTAGGATTAATGATGGGTGTGGTCAGGATAGGATCGGAAGGAACGGAGTTAGGGTTCTGAGGGGGAAAATACTACCCCAGCATTTGCCTAAGCCGCCACACATGGTGTGCATATACGCAGTGACCATGCCGCTACATGTGTATGAGGAAAACCCCCTGAAAAAACCTTATACAAGGTAGACGGTAACGGGAATCGAACCCATTACCTCCCGAATGCTAGTCAGGTCGTGTCACCACTACGCTACCAGCTCGGTCATTCCCACGTGTCCGTATATCCTTACTACAGCTATTATTTTATTACCTGTACTCGTGGAGTGTATTAAGACCTGAATCATATTCGTTAAAAAGTCACTAGTCTGATCATGATTGATTAGGGTCATTGTGACACGTAACGAGTCAGTATAAATAATTCACGTATGCAGATTATGATGATGCTTGCCAAATCCCGTACAGTTCCGCTGTGAAGATAGTTAACATTGGATTAAGTGTCCAATAATAGCTCATGTTGTTTACAACCTCTTGATTAGTTTTAGACCCATCTGTGTACACTATTAGTTCATATTGATATTTATTATGTTGTAAAATTCCTGTTTATATTCGTGGTCTGTGGTTTCTTGTCTGGGATATTTGGTGAGATCAGCTTCAAAGACTACATTAGATTTGAGCCACGTAGGGAATTCACATATTGACTGATTAAATAGTGTAGGGATGTATAGTATAGTTCATGTGCTTTTTCTAATGCTCTTACTCTGGCTGGTCTAGTAACCGTAGGTCTACGTCGGTACTGTTCTTGATAGCTTTGATCATGTATTGTAAAGTGGTTTAACTGATTAGGCAATTTTATAATTTTTGCTAGATAATTAGTGATTAAATATAGTCTACGTAGACGTAAGTATGGAATTCCGCAATCGGAATGTATTGCATCTATGGGGCTACTACGAAATGCACCAGTACAGATTCTAACTCCGCTGGTATGTCTTTTATCCAATTTATTTAAATGAAACTGACGGGCTGAAGAGTAGACTATAGAGCCGTAATCTATGGTAGATAACACAAATGACTTGTAAGAAAGTACTAACGTGTCTCTGTCTGCTCCCGAAGTTATGTTGCATAGACATTTGATTATGTTTAATTTCTTTTTAGATTTATTTTCGAGCATTAGGATATGTTCTCTAAAGTAGTTTTCTGTCAAAAACAATTCCGAGAATTATAATATTTGCTGGAACATTATTTCAGTTCCTTTGATGCACAAAGTGGGATCAACATGTTGGTGTCTAAATCGACAGAAATGGATCGTTTTCATTTTGGCTGAGGAAAATTTAAAACTACACTTTCTGCCATTTCTACTAAGTTGTTAATGCTGTCTTGCATGTTTATTTGTAGTTGGTGTATTTTTTTATCTTTGAAACATAATTAGGCCGTACACGTAAAGACATGCATGTACTGGAGTATTAATTGTACCCAGCAGTTCATTAACCGCGAGCATAAAAGGAGAGCAGCTCAACACTGGGAATACCATTTTCAGAAGGCTTCACAGAAGAGAAGGTTGTATCTGCCTGGACTTTAAACGTACGATTAGACAAGAAACTTTTAATAATTTTGGCAAATTACCCCTAAATCTTCATTTGTACAGTTTTCTGGTAATGTTGTACCTCCACGTTAAATCATATGCTTTTTCCAAGTCAAAACTTATTGCCACCATATGTTCCTTTTTCTGAAAAGCGTTTTGGACATGGTTTTTTAGGAATGCAAGAATCTCAATCGTACGTGGAAACGATGGAAACATATTTGTCCTCGCGACAGCATATTATTATTATTATTATTATTATTATTATTATTATTATTATTTTGTAATGGCTACTGCGAATAATCATTAGAAAAACTATTCAAATATTAAATAACACAAAAAATCAAAACTCAAGGACAGTGAGAGATAGGTTTAGAACATATTTATGAAAAATTGTGTGGTTTTTGATTCTTTTTACACAGCGTAAAAATTACAGTGTTCTATTTGAGAAAAGCAATATTTTTGAATTTCAAGTTTCTCAGGTTTTAACATAGGCTTAAGCTTGTTCTTTCCTTGGTCCAAACACAAAAGCTTTCCTAACAAAACACAAGATGTGTATAATAATAAAGAACCAAGAAACCAAAAAAGTCAAGAATAATTTTAAAAAGTGCACACTTACTAGCCATATAATATAATAAATGCTTTTCGTTGACAAAGTTTACCCATGAAGCACCAGTTGACTCAACCAGTACAGTTTTGACAAAAAATAGCCAACAAACACCAACAAATGATCCACAAACAATTGCGAGAAAAAAATAAAAAATTTAGCCTTGAAAGGCTAACTTCACACCGGTAATACATTCCATTTTTATTTGTTTAAACACCTAACAGAAGCATTTCGAATTTAAAAACCATATAATAAGGAAATAATACGGGGAAATTTAAAGACTATACAATAATCAATATCATTATTATAACTAATTATGAATAAGTATGCTAGTTATGCCGCAAATCTATTTAAATTGTATTGACTCTTAAAATGTGTGGTGTGCATGCATTGAAATTTCCTTTACAATTTTCAATTATTTACTTTTCTTTGGTTTGCTTGTATATTTTAATATTAATTAACTGATTAAACAATTACATTCATTCTTATTCAAGAAGTCAAACATTAACCAAACTTTTAAATTGGAAAGCTGAAACATTTCAGGTAAAATAAACTTACAGGTAAGGCACAATTCCCTCTTCAATGGCAGAATGAATTATTTTATGGCTTTTTCTCAGATAACGGATAACTCATAATTACAAATCAATTAACAGTAATAGATATTGCCGTTTCTGAAACATAAACCAATCCTTTGTACATTCAAGTACGTGTATATTAAGTAATACATACACGAATCCCAAAATCTGCTGTAGTTCCGGTCAAAAGCTTCTCGCTTACCAACTGTCGGAAAGTTTGCACGGAAGTTGTGTTTTGCCACGCGCCCTTACATTACACTTGTACAAAATTAAATAGATAATAACTTGAGTAGAGCTGCACTTTTATAGGACAGAGACAGAAGTTATGACCGAGGTGAAAATGTCTGAACGCACAAACAGAAGTGCAAACGATCGTCATAAATAAATCTATGGCATTTTTACGATACCGTCCGGCTTTAATAGTATTTTATGTATTTTATGTAGTGTCGACTTTTAAATACTATTTGATTACCTTACACTTATCTTAGATAAGGCCGGAAAGGACGTTTCTCAAGAAAAATATATTTCGATACAAAATAATCTAGCTAAAATGATTTAGGATGACCTAAACTAAAATGGTCATAATTTATAACAAACTGCAAATTAGCGCCCTGTAATCAAGACTAATCTCCACATCGTAAAGTAGTGAGACTATTTTAATTCCAGCCCACCGGGACT